>JAUNZO010003708.1:0-164688 GCA_031894775.1 Chloris gayana
ATACGTCACAAGTTTTTCCCTACGAAACACCGATAAGGCACAGAGGCACCGTATCCGTGTCCAAAACGCCGTCCAACACGGATTTGGCACCGATACGGTGTGAGTATGTATCCTTGACTAATCGGGAAAAAGGAAAATAAAATAATTTTTTATTGGCTTCCATACATATTGGGCCATGTGTATGATACAACCTACTCGCTCCGTCTTAAATTGTTGACGCCGTTGACTTTTTTCGTTACGTTTTATCGTTCATCTTGTTTAAAAAGTTTATAAATCATCAAATGTTTCATTATGATTTGTTTTATCATAAACAGATGTTTCGACGTATAATTTCACATATTTGAAAAAATATTTTGAATAAGACGAATGGTCAAAGGTAACGACAAAAATCAACGGCATCAACAATTTAAAAACGGAGGGAGTATATGATTAGAGTAGTGTTCTTTTGTTAGCCGCGTGTTTTACCTAGCCTATTATCATGCCTCGTATCTTGCCATGCATCCACGCCGCCACCATCGCCGGAGTCAAGGCGCCGAGGTGTAACAGGAGTGCCGAGACATGGATTGGGAGAATCGGACCTGTAAGATACTTGTATTTGTGGGAAAATGGAAACACGGTTTTACATCTTCCACTTTTGCCGGGCCTTGACTCGGAGCCGCCGAACCCGTCTTCCTACATCCTAATACCGGTGATCCCGGCCCGGCGAGAGAAATTTGTGATTTTGCCCATCGCGAGACCGGGTTTCGTAAAAATGCCCACCGAAACCGAGTACACGTAAATATACCCACCGAAACTTGAGGGCTTCGCCAAAATGCCCAAATCCACTAATTTTTAGTTTTTGATTTTTTCTCCTTTCTCGACACTTGGAAGGATGTATTTGCCCCTTAGCTTTAGATCAAATCGTTCCATCTCTCCTCGTTCTCCGAGACTCAAACGAGAAGCGCGCCTAACGGCCACGTCCGCCCTCGACGGCCACCTCCGCCCCGTGAGATCTCCCGCCCTGCCCGCCGGCCTCTTGCCCTCGACCCCGACGACCGCCTCCTCGTAGAACCGCACCCGAGTCCGCCCGCAGAACCGCGCCCGAGTCCGCCCGTCTCAACTCGTTGGGCGGCCTCCGCGCTTGGTGGCCGTCGAGCCCGGACGTTCGCGGCGGCGACCGGCTCGATCGTGCCCGCCACCTTTAACGCCCGCCTTTTCAATCTGCCCACGCTCGCCCGTAAAACCCTAGGTTTCGTTCATCCAAGATGTAAGGTCCGTAGCCATTACAATTCCAATTTGACAATCGCATGAGGGTATTTGTGGTTGTGCGCATGGTTGACTTCACATTGTAAAATTGGTTGAAACCGTAGATGGAACGGGGACTAAGGGCATGGTTGTGGGCATGGCACTCGAACATAGAGCATGAGGATGGAGATGAGGATGTGGTGGAAGACACCGAGAATCGACCTAGCAATGTTCCTGCAGATGAGGTGGGTGTTTATGCACCAATTGATCGGGATGCTTTACAGATTATTGAAACAATCGAGGGAGGTTAGAAGTAGCTACTAATGACCAATTATATGCGCTTTTGAGATTCAAAGATGATGAATTAAGGGCAGAAAAGGCTAGAAATGTTGCTTCTACATCAAAATGCAGATATTCTAGGGATCTAAACATTCATATTGCTGATGGTGGTGCGGCCATGCTTGTTGTTGATAGCATATCGGATGAGAGAGAGATTGTGTATGACGAAAACAATCCGGAAATGGAATTAGGTGCTTTGTTCCCCTCGATGGTAAAATTTAGGTTGGTTGTTAGACAATGGGCCATAAACAAGGAATTTGATTTGGGCAAAATCAAAACTGATCGCAATAGATATGATGCATATTGTAAAGGTGCGGATGATTGTCCTTGGCATATCCAAGCACGTCCGTAACATCGCGATGGAGATATCATCATTGTAACGTTTTTCTCTATTACTTTCTAAATATTTGGCATCCTCTCTATTACTTGACATTTTGTAATGTTTTTTATGTATTACTTTCTAATACTTTTCCATGCATTTGACCTTTTATAGGTAATCGTGTTCAACAATGTGCATACTTGTGCATCTAGCATGAGGCGAAAGACAACTACACCTACTAGTGCTTGTGTTGCTTCTAAGGCTACTTCAATCATTAAGAAGACTCCTAAAATTGGTCCAAAGGAATTACAAATCAAGCTGCAGGATGATCACAAGTGTACAATTGGTTATGACACGGTTTGGTGGGGTTTAGAGAAGGTCGAGAAAGAATTGTATGGTGCTTGGGAGGGGAGTTTTGGACTATTGTTTAACTGGAACGTAGAGGTAATGAAGAGGATGCCAAATAGTGTGGTTGAGATTGGTGTTGAGGTTGAAGATGGTAGGCCTTATTTTTGTAGATTTTTTTGTGCACTTGGACCTTGCATTGAAGGTTTTCGGAAGGGATGTAGACCACTTCTTAGTGTAGACTCCACAACACTAAACGGTAGATGGAATGGTCATCTATCTGCAACTTGTAGTGTGGACGGTCATAACTGGATGTATCCTGTTGCCTATGGTTGTATTGACTCTAAAACAGAAGACAATTGGTTTTGGTTCATGTCACAACTGCATAAGGCTGTAGGAGACCTTCCACTACTTTCTATTTGCACAGATGCAAACAAAGCATTAGAAAATGCAGTTCAATATGCTTTCCCTAATGCTGAACAGAGAGAGTGCTTTCGACATCTTATGAATAACTTTAAAACAAAATATAAGGGTATGGAGCATATGTATCCTGCTGCAAGGGCATAGAGGAAAGAGTTCGTGACTATTACTTGGCCAAGGTTAAGGATGATCCTGATGCAAAGTTTTGGTTGGAGACCTATCACAAGCTAAAATGGGCAAGAAGTGGTTTCAATCCAGCCATCAAGTGTGATTATATCACAAGTAATATGGCTGAGTGTTTTAACAATTGGATAAATGACACAAAGGGCTTACCTGTTTGTGAGCTTGCCGACAACCTGAGAGAGAGGATAATGATTTTATGGCACAAGAGGCGAAAGGTTGGAGAGAGGCTTGATGGGAAGATACTACCAGCTTGTCCTACATGTCTTGAAGGCGCAAACGAGGGGTTGGTTCACTTGATCTGTTGTCCATGGTGATCATTATGATGCACAAGTATTGGACAATAACAATTGTCATGCAAGGCATGTTGTTAAAGCATACTTGCATGAGTGTTCATGTGAAGAGTGGCAGCACACAGGTAAGCCTTGTCAGCATGCTTTGGCTCTAATAACAAGCACAACAAATAAGGGATGTCAAGATAGAGGATTTTGTTGATGATTACTGCTCTGTGGAGAAGTTCAAGAATGCATACAAGAGATTGATAGAACCATTTCCAGACAAGTCACAATGGCCACAAGTTGACATATCAAGTGTGCTAGGTGCCCCACTTGGAAAAAGAAGTGTTGGTCGTCAAAAGAAAAAAGAGGTACACAAGTGCTCTTGAAGGTGGTGGTGGTAAGAAAAAAACAAGTGAAAAAGGAAAGAAGGTTGAGAAAGAATGGAAAATGATTAGAGGTCACTATAGGTGTTCGGGATGTGGAAATTTAGGACACAAAGCTGCAAATGCCCTCTCAATGGAACAAAGAAAAGGCAAGTGATCCTTATATTGTTTCTTATCATTTCCGACCTAGTTTGTTGTTTAATTGTGTTATTTATGTCTTGTAGGAAGCGAAAGCCAAAGAAAAACAACACTAAAGGTTGGTTCCCCAAAGAAGTATCGACACAAATAAGAATACCAACACAGCTGAAGTAATCCTACAAGAAAGTCCAGATGTGGTTACAAGAAGGTAAGAATCTAAAAGTATGCTCATCATACATTCAAGTACGCAGTTCATAATATGATACATCTATATAGGCATCTTTGCAATGTTGATCGGAGAAAGTACTTCATCACAGTCCATCGTGCATGTTTCAACTCCTACTAAGCAACCAACTCCAAAAAGAAGGCTTCCAAAAAACGACTCCCGAGAGGAAGAGGGCTTGATTGTTTGTTGTTGTATCTTCGATGTAGGCTTGATTGTTCCATGTTTGTGATTGAAACTAAGTCTTCTTGTTTATGATTTAAACGAAATCTATGGTTGTGTATGAATATTGTAATTTAAACCATGTGTATGTTATGTTGACCATAATTTCGAGTCTATGAAGTGTCTGTCTATTTTGATATATGTCCTCACAATGGAGAGTACCAACATGTTGCTGATTTTTTTTAAACTTGTGCTCGCTGAGATTTGGACATTGTAGGGTGCGTTTGTTTCTTTTAGAGGTAGGAATTTAGAGGGTTAGAGTCTCTTCCCTATCTACTCCCTCCGTCCCACAGAATGTGTCGTTTTGGACCTTTCAAAAAGTCCCATAGAATGTGTCGTTTTAGACTGCCACTCACAACGTAACTCCCGTTGCTAGGCTTTGTCGTTTCCACCGTCCTTCACGCATCGTCTCTATTTTCCCATCCTCCCTTCCTGCTCCATAGGCTCTCTTACAATCAGCTGCACCCATCCTCCGAATCCAAGGCTCACACCACAAACGAGGAGGACCACGGTCGCTAGAGCAGCAGGACCCTCGCTTCCTCCGTCTTCTCCATTGTAGCAGCGAGATCCAGCACGGCAAGATGCGGGCTCGAGATCCGCCATCCCAACCGTAGGGCCTCGATTTGAGCGCAAGATCGTCGTCCCTGCCGCAACGGCTAGATTTGAGCTCAATCGCGAGACCGTGGACCGCAGAAGTTGGATTCGAGGTCAACCGCGCATGAGCTCAACCACCACACGTGGGACAGCAGCGTGTGCGGAGGTCGCGGGTGCAACAGCGACGGAGTCCAGGTGCGTGGCGGCGGTGGCCTCCACGACGGCGGAGTCCGGAGCCGCCTCGTGCTGCCCGCCGACCGAATCTACTCGTCGGGTTGAACTACGGTAGCGGGGAGGGGATGGGGCGGCATTGAAATCAATAAGGGCATTATGGTCTTTTACCTCCGTAGCTAATTTCTGCTTTAAATCCTAAAACGACACATTCTATGGGACGGAGGGAATACCATTTAGAGGGGTGTAATGTCCTTTTATACACTTAAATGCACTAAATTTTAGAGCCCGTTCGGTACACTCGGGCTATAAAGTGTCATTTTAGAGGGGAAACGAACGCACCCGTAATCGGAATGAGTATTTTGCATTGTGCGAGAAAACATTTAACATAGAGTGAGGGTGTTTCTTTAAACATGAAGGGTATTTCTGTCTTTTCCTTATGGCTGGACAGTGGAGAGATTATTTTATAACATGTTATGAGTGGAATGGGCATTTTAACGAAACTCTCAAATATCGGTGGTATTTTTACATGTACTTAATTTTGATGATGAATATTTTTACGAAGCCGAAGCCAGTATCACGATGGGCAAAATCACCTCGGAGCCGCCGCCTCGACTCGCCTCGCCGCCTTCCTACATACCAGGGGCGCTGCCGCCGCAACCACAGCCCGCCGCCCCGCTGCCCGTTCTTCCCCCAGCAGGTAGGTCCCCACCGGCGCCACCCCTCCTTCTCCCCGCGCGCGACGGCGCCGCCCCTCTCCTCGGCGCGCGCGGTGGCGTCGCCCCTCTCCTCGGCGCGCGCGGCGGCGTCGCCCCCTCCCTCTCTCCCCCAGCGCTGCCCCCTCCCTCTTATTCCCCGGCCGCGCGGCGACGGCGCCGCCACCTCTCCTCCGCGCGCGCGGCGGCGTCGGCCCCTCCCTCTCCCCCCAGTGCTGCCCCCTCCCTCTTATCCCCAGGCCGCGCGTCGCCGCAGTGGCCTCCGATCCGGCGAGGATGAAGGAGGCCTCAGCGAATCGACGCCCATCGTCGGGATCCGTGCGGGCCCACGGCCAACGCGGGCCACCGACGAGGAGGCGGCGACCTTCTTTTGGGATCCCAACCGAAAGTATCAATATTACTGTTCCAGGCAGGTCAAGGACCAGCAACCTGACAGAAGGCCATCATTAGGGTTTCTCATTAGTTTCCGGGTTATAGTTTTATATTGTTGCTTCACCTCTTATAACCCCACTTTTTTTCACTACTAAAAGAAGAAAGTTCTGCTCAGTCTTGAAAAAGATGCGGAAAACCAAGAGGGGCGGTGATCATCTCTCTAAAAGCTTATGCAAGGGTAGAAGAACTTCCAAGAATGAATCATTGGCCTCAGGTATGCTAGATCTTCCTCTTTTCTGCTGGGTTTCCCATCACATATTAAGTGTTTTATTTGATTATTCCCATTTTGCTTAATGTTTTATTTCGTTCTACTAGGTTGCTTCCTTGGGGACTCTGATCAAGGTGCTCAGTCTGGATTCAGTGAAGAGCTAATATCACAGCTGTCTAAAAGTGTTGTCTCTATTACTTTGTATAATGGTGATCATATCTGCTTAGTCTTCTCAGTTTCCAACAAAATACAATGAAACACAACCAGTTGTAAATGATTTTGAATTGCAATCTTTTGTAGGTGGCACAGTCTTATTTTCATGCTCAGGCATAGCTATGGAACACGAGGGGCCCTACCGTACAAGGTTTCTGACCTCTGCAAGTTTGGTTAGAGCTCTCGATGATACAAATGAAGATCATGTTGACTTGAAGGTTGGTGTTGACAATCATCCTTTACTCATTAATTTGCTTACTTCTGCATGTTGTTTGCTTATTTCTTGCTTTATTTGTATTGTAGATTGAAGTGCGCCATGAAGGCAATGAAGGCTGTATGGGGTTTTTGGCTGAATTTGATTTAGATCACAACTATGCTGTTGTCTATGTTGATGCATTCCTTGATGTTCAGATTGGATCTTTCCAATGTGCACTGGAAACTCCACCCCATTCTCAGATATTAGTAGTTATAAGCCGTGATATCTCTGGTGAAATAATGACCAAGAATGTGAAGTTCGATGGTGATTCAAGGGTGGATGATAAAGATCTTGATAGTAAAATCTCTCAGTTAGAGGTACACTTGCATTATGATATGAGCATTTTATTCTATTTCTGTTATGCATAGAGACTAAGAATGATTTCAAGGGTGGATGATAAAGATCTTGATAGTAAAATCTCTCAGTTAGAGCTACACTTGCATTATGATATGAGCATTTTATTCTATTTCTGTTATGCATAGATACTGTAAGAATGATTTCTTATTTTATACTTAACTGTTGTTCTATACAACTTCATTTTGTTAAAATGTAACCCTTGTTGCCTGCCACCTTTGCTATTATTAGGCTTGGGAAGGTGGGCCACTTTTTTCTGTTGATGGGAACATTTTTGGCATGAACCTTTATTTGACTACTACGAGAAAAGCCATTTTCCTACCATGGAGCGCAATTTTCAAGCATCTGCAGCTTTACTGGGCAGCACAACAAAAGAAGATTGGTCCTGCACAATCAAAAACTTCGAAGATTAACAGGTATGCTTATCGATGTATGCAAAAGGAAGTTAGCTCTTCTCGTAAAAGCGTTAATAACGTAAGCCTTTTTTTTTTTGGTCCCTGACACTAAGCAGAAAATAATCTGTATCACTCGCTGCTGTTCCTTAGGCCTATTTGACATCTGCACTTTGAAGTTTTCAATGTGTACTTTTAATATCACTTCTTTCTTCAGCAACACAACTGAAATATTTAGCAGCCTTTGCCATATATCGCAGATTCACAGTTGTCCTGTACTAGATTAGTTATATATTTCTTGTCCTAGTGTTGAAAAACTGTATGCTTGTCTTATGGGAATATGCATTATTATCATGCTTCATCAAACATTTTTCACATGACTTGGTCCTCATTTCTCTTTGTTGCCTATGGTTCTTCCGTCGTAGGTTTTGGCGCCATTTTCTGTATTAATCTACTGGTTTGATCTATTTTACATTTTGCTTAGTAGTGAACTAGTCATTGTTTTGTTCAACAGGTTTGGAGCAAGATTCATTGGTGAGAAATCTAACAGCCATCGAGAAGGTGGGCGTCTGTACTCAAAAGTCTTATTATGCGAAAAATTGTTACAGTTTGCAATGGTAGTATATTTAGAAGCTGTGCAAGTCTAGTGTTTACATTTGTATATCAACTAGTCTGGCCTTTCCATTTGTAATATTATATTGTCAGATCCTATCAGTTTGCATATGCTCACTACATTCTTGGTTGTTTTCATCTATGCTGACTTCTAATGTTAGTAGTTGCCCAGGCTTGTTAGGATAATCATGACTTGGAGTGTGTGTCAAGTTTGTTGTGTGCGTTCAGTTGTGATGCATGTGTGTCATGCAGAGTTAGTAGATTAGTGCATGCGTGTGTGCAATTAGGTGCAGGCGTTAGAAGCGGCATGGCTCACGATTAGTTGGAGGCGTCCGGGTCTTACGATTGAGGGAGTGGCTCACGTGAAGACCGGATCACCAGGAGCTTGTGCCTTAGTGCACACGGGTGATCGCAGGAGTTAGTTGCCAGGAGCTGCGGCTATAAATTAACCATGTACTCAGTTTGTTCGGTTTGAGCCGAAAGAAATACGAGAGAAAAAAGTCCCGGCGTTCGTCGTCGGGGGCATCTGATGCCCGCCAAATTGTGTCTCGTGTTCTTGTGATTGATCGGCAATCCTCGGTTCCAACAATTGGTATCGAGCTAGTTCGAGATGGGCTGCGCCCCTATCGCCGGAGCCGCGCTGGTGGTGGCCGGTGTGTGATGGCGTTTATGGCGTCATGGTGGCGAGGTCACCGGACCATGTGCCGGGCCGTGCGTGGTCGCCATTGGAGGTGCCGCGGTAGAGGATCGTGTGTCGGTTCTGCCGGGCGTGCTAGCTCCATGGCGTGTGTTGTCGGCCGATAGCAGCGGCGAGACGGCGTGGTGCTGGTGCGGCGAGGTCACCCGGCCGTGTGTCGGCCCATGTGCGTGATCTCCAATGGAGGCGCTATGGCAGTCGATAGTGTGTCGATCCTGCCTAGCGAGCTTAACGGCGTGTGTTGCCTCAATCGGAGAAGGCGGCGTCCGTCACTGGAGCCGGAGTAGCAGAGTGTGTCGACGCTGTCGGAGAAGTGGCTCGGCGTGTGTCGCCGAGGAACAAGATGGTGACTGCGTTCGTTGCGGAGATGAGGCAAGCTGCTGGGTTCTCGTCTAAGTATGGAGGCTGTAGCGGCGGCCGTGACGTCAACGATGATGCAGAGCAGCGGCTTCAACTCCGGTGATGAGGTGCGTGCGGCTATGCGGAAGAGGAAAGAAGAGGTGCTCCCCACGACGGTCGACAACGAGCTGTGTCTCCTATTTCGGTGCAGCGAGAAGCAAGTCAAGATTAGGGGAGTTTGTTAGGATAATCATGACTTGGAGTGTGTGTCAAGTTTGTTGTGTGCGTTCAGTTGTGATGCATGTGTGTCATGCAGAGTTAGTAAATTAGTGCATGCGTGTGTGCAATTAGGTGCAGGCGTTAGAAGCGGCATGGCTCACGATTAGTTGGAGGCGTTCGGGTCTTACGATTGAGGGAGTGGCTCACGTGAAGACCGGATCACCAGGAGCTTGTGTCTTAGTGCGCACGGGTGACCGCAGGAGTTAGTTGCCAGGAGCTGCGGCTATAAATTAACCATGTACTCAGTTTGTTGGTTTGAGCCGAGAGAAATACAGAGAAATAAAGTCCTGGCGATCGTCGTCGGGGGCATCTGATGCCCGCCAAATTGTTTGTCTCGTGTTCTTGTGATTGTCCGGCAATCCTCGGTTCCAACAAGGCTGTTACCATGATATATCTAATGTTACATGCTGATGGTGCGCAGAATTTATGTGAATTTACTTTTTGCGTATAGTATTAGTATACGGCAGTGCTGATCAGTTGACCTTGTTGCACCAGTACATGGAGATTTTCTCAACCAGGAGGAGTTGGATCTAGACTCCATGGGTTACCCGAAGCTGCCATCCTCCATGTTAGGAGGTGTGTCACTGCTTCTAAATTTGCTGACCTTTTTGCGTGACTCTTTTCCTTCTTTCTTGCTTTCCCTTAACCCTACCTTTTGTCTCTCCTTTTCGTGTTTCCTGTGGGTTTCATATCTAGCCTACCCCAACTTGCTTGTGATAAAAGGTTTTGTTGTTGTTTCATAATAATCCTGTATCACTAACAACTATTTTACAATGTATATTCTCCAGCTGGCATGATTTTGGTTAATACTTTTGAAGAGCCTTTTGGCGACATGCATGGTAAAGGTGTCTGGAGAATATTTAGTAAAAGAGCTTCTTCTAACATAAACAAATATGTTGTTGCACTGGCTTCATTCAAAGGTGATTTTACAGTAATGTGCCATTTTCTATTTCATCTTTGTTTTAATTACAACTAGCTAATAGCCAGAATCATGGTATGCAGACAACAAAAGGTTTTTTGCATGCACGGGTTTTTTTACTGAATGGAATGGATCCAGTGTAATCTTGACATCAGCAAGCTTGGTTAGAAATCCTGGTGATGAGAACAAGATTGTTGAAGGCTTTACGGTTGGTGCTCCTTGTTCAATGACTGCTGTTTTTTTAATCTGCTGCTTAAGTCTCGTCATTATTTTAATTGCAGATTAAAGTGTTGGTTGACAACAAATGGATAAATGGGTTCTTAGAGCATCATAGTTTACATTACAATGTTGCTGTAGTCCGTGTTGAGGATTACCGTATTCTTTGTCCGTCAAAAACTCTGCTTCGTTGGGACAAGTCTTTTGAAGTCGCAGCTATAGGGCGTTGCTTCAAATCAGGCATCTTAATGGCTACTAGTGGGGAACTGGTTTCTTGGACTACCGCACTTGATTGTGATTTCCACTCATGTTCCACGTGTAAAATCACTAAGGTAATCCTATATTTTTTACTCCATTTTTCATGGTGATAATACCACTGTTTTTTACAAAGAGTAATTTGACTGCACAATCGAGCTTTGACTGTAAATTCATCTGACATTAGTTTCCCTGCAGTTGACATGACATTTTATTTATTTTTGAGAAAACCTATATATTATTGGATTAATGAATGGTCAAAATATGCCTCGTATTTCTGAACAAAGGGCATCTGATGGAGGTTGCTAACAATACCTATTTGGAATAGAAATCACAATCGAGTTCATGTCAACTTGTTATTAGGTTGGGATTGGAGGACCTCTTGTTAATCCTGATGGCTATATTATTGGCATGAACTTCTATGATAAGAGGATAGGAACCCCTTTTCTGTTTATGGTGCACATTAATGAAATTCTGGCATCATTTGAGACAAAAAGGTATTCAAGTGCATATTGCATCAGTTCTTTTTCTGAATATTTTCGGAAGCTTACTGAAGTATAATATTTTTATTGGTATGTTTTACAGTAAAGTTGGCAATGATAATGATCCTACTGGAACACCTTTCTGGAAATTGACTGGAGATAAGAAAACTCAGTTAAACAGGTTGGTACTCTGATGCATGCCGCTCTATTATAAGCTGGAGTTGAGCTTTGGACAATTTGAACTGCAGGTGGCCTGTGCCCATTGCTCGCTGGTGCAATCCTGAACATGTGGATGAGGAAAATTTTGATGATGATGAGTTGGGCTATAAATCCAAATCTGGCCGTTACATGAGATACTGTTACGTCAAGGGAAAGAAATGCTTTCAATTTTAGATGCAGCGACAGCCGTGGTCACACATTCCAAATCTGGCAGTATTTACATATGGCTTGCTGAAGTCTTAGAGCATCTCCACCAGTCTAGGTAAAACTAAATCTAAATTTACATCTTGTAGCTAGTATGTAAAGTAGAGACCACCTAAAAATATTGATGGAAACCAACATACTAACCAAAACTTACTCCAAATCTATTATTAAACTTGCCACGTCATCCTGGCCCCACCAAGTGCCGTGCATGCGAGGGGAAGGGGAAATCTAGCATGGTGAGGTGCAGTGAGCTGGCCGGAGTTGGGATTCCACGACGGCGCTCGACGGGTTACTACGATTCGCTAGCTGGACTCCTTTGGAACCACACTAGCACAATACACACAACCCCAAGGAGTAATAGCTTTACGAAGTCACCCTCGACCACAAGCAGAGGAAGGGAGGTGTGGGGTTCACCAGAGTAGATCTCCTAGGTGTTCGATGTTGTGGTGTCTGAATTGAGGACTAGGAACGATGTCATCTGCTCACTGCTTCTCCTCTTGAACTTGGTCATGCAACCATTGGCATGAGTGGCGTTCCAATATTCGTGGCCAAGATCCGGCGTCAAACCTTCGGCACAAAGAGGCAACAAACGAAGGCAAATAGCGAACGGAGATTGGCTCTAGGACAAGCTCACTCGAAACTATGAACAATGACGACTTGGCTCTAACTTGGCTCTAGCTCGTGAACGGACGGCACCAGCGTTCATGGCACCTTGAGCAAGGCATATGAGAGAGTCAGAGAGCATGATGGAGGGAACAAAGGAGAAATAGATTAAAGGGAACACCGTATTTTGCGGCGATGACGACTTGGCGAGCGAGTCCGGGTAGCCAAGGATGGCTGTCGATAAGTCGGGATGGAGTACGATCTATGTTCGCTTAGCGTATAGCTGTTGGAGCCGTTTTTTGGCAGAAAAAAATCTATATTTAGAAAAAAAGAGTACTTTGGCTAGGCTGGTGGAGATGCTCTTATGTGCTGTGCTTGTATCTTCAAATCATGTGGTGCTATATTGTGTAATAGCATGCCGTGGTAGTTCATGTTGCGCTATTGTACTTAAAACTGCTTCCAATGATTCCGTGTTGGAAAGCCTGCCGTCCTTAGCTGGACTGCAGACTGGACCGATGACTTAATTTATTTTCTGTCAATGACTTACCCCTAAAGGCTGAGAATCTTAATCTTGGTTCCTATGCTGCAGGTTGTTTTACACGCCTTTTGTTTTGATGGGGTAGAGTATTATTTATTCAAAACTACAGTTCTTACAAAACACCAGCTCCCAATCCGCGGCCTTGCACTCGCCACTGCTGGATTCTAGCTGAACAAGCACCTTTACAATATAAGGGCATACTCTACGCTTGCTCTCTCTCTCTCTCCTCCCTCCTCTCTCTCTCTCTCTCTCTCTCTCTCTCTCTCTCTCTCTCCACCTTGCGGTATCTTCATGCAGGCAGCACTGAAGCACGACTCTTGTTGCTTTGGAGATAGCGAACAAGCTCTCAATAAGCTGATTCGATAATTGCTTGCTTAGTAGTTATATAAGGGCCGAGATTCCATGATACCGGTTCAGATGATGAAGATCCAAGGGCGTAGAAGCCATCAGGCTGAAGTCCTTTTTCGTTTTACTATACTCCTCCATTACGAATTTGCTGTCGTTAGGACAGCAAGATTAGTGCAAATTTGAACTAATTCTGCTGTGACAACAAATTCGTAATGAAGTATTGCGTAGAATGGAGTATTGCGTAGCTGTCATTGTGATACCTTTATCTTGCAAAACAAGAGGGATTATCGCATAGGATCTCCTCGGAAGATTCGACGAAGCGGACGTCGTAGCATATACATATATGCATTCACGATTTACAAAGCCATAATTAGGGTACATGAGTATATAATATTTTTACATATGAAGTTCAAATTATTACAATACATAGCGGATTCTGAATTTACAATACATTAGTTTACATGCGAAGTGGAAAAGAGTTCTCGACGATATATAACTTACCCATAGACACGGCTCAATCTTGAGTCGGTGACGAGAGAACCCATTTCGCGGTCCATTCTTAGGGCTCCTCATCTTGCCACATAAATTTACCGCAACAATCACGATAATCGGGCACTCCTGAAAAACATTTAATCGACAAACCTTAGTTATCTAATATACTTCGGAAGTCTTACCCGATAAAATGGTTATAAAACCGACTCCTAATACACAGGGCTGACCGGGCTTGCTGGAATTGAGCAAAAACAACACCTATGTAATTGTCTAATTTCATGTTTCACTCGTGTTAAGAGGGTTAAAACATGAAGATAAATTTAGTTAGCAAGACTAGCAAGACATGGTTGCAAAATAATAATGAAATACTGTGACATCCCGTGTCACAATTTGGCGAATGCACCGTGCTGAATATTAATTTGCATGTGCAAAACCTCATCGAATTAATCCCCACATAAAATATTAAACTAGGGTTTAATTAGGGTTTCTTTTGGCTCAAACCCTAGCTCTCAAAAATCTTGATGATCTTTCATGCTAGTGCCTCCATGTTTTTATACATTCTGGTAGTACACATCAAAACAAGAATTTAGGACTTTTTCTCCAAATTTTTAGGTTGGCACATTGTCTTAGAAAAACCATCTAAGATCGAAAACGACATCTGTTCTTGAATTTAAATTTTTGTAAGCCAAATCAAAACTTCGCCAATAATAAAAGTTGTTCCATATGTTTTGCTGAACGTGTACAAATTTTTGTTTTCAAAAATACCAAGGAGAAATATTTATTTGGAGCAAAACAGTAGCAGCAGTTCAGTGGCAAAGTTGTAAATAAACAGAACCTTGTTTGAACAGGAAGCGCACAGTGGCCAGGCCAGCGAGTGGCCGCTCGTCGCCGTCCTAGCTCTACTACACGCTCCCCCACGCGTCAATCATCACCTCTTTGCGTTGGATCCACGCAAGATTGTTGGCCGTTGATGGCCATCGCCATTTTCTTCCCCGGCCACCGGAGGTTGAGCTCCCCCTTTCTCGGTGCCGCCCCGCGTCCCCGGCCTCCCCGCACTTGCCGGTAGCTCGCGCAAGTTTCCCAGGAACTACGTGCCACTCCCCAGCTTGTCTTCCTCCTTTCTCCCTCGAGCGAATCGCAAGAATCGGGCCCTTCCCTGTTTCGTCCTCGGCGTCCGCCATTCCCCGAATTGATCGAAGCGAAGTGAGCTCTTGCCCGTCCATCACTCCTGGACAGCTCACGGTCCTCGCGCAACCCTCCGCTCACTCCCAAACACTTCCGTGCGGGGCAATGCCGGCAATCTCCGTTCTCCCGCACCGCCGGCCGTCACCACCCGCCACCCCTCCGACGAACGTCTACTTTCGGGCCACCTCTTCCTCCTTCGACCCCATGCCAAGCTTCACCACTCCCATGTGATGCCCTAGGCCAAATGCTCCTCCCTTTTCGAGCACCATGGAGGACAAGCTCCATGGCCGAAGGTTGGCCCCTGCCGCCAACGCTGCCGCGAGCGAGTGCTCCGGCCACCTTCTACCCTCGCCACCCCCACTAAAAGGTTCTTCGCACAAAACCACGCCGGGCGGCCGAGCCCAGCCCATGATCTTCACCGCAGCCCAACGCCGGCGAGCCCGTCGCGCGCCAACGCTTGGCAGATTTTTGAAATCGTAGTGGCAAAAGCGTAATAACAACAAACTTTCAAACAGATTAAAAATTGAGTAACTTGCGGTGGAAATCTCGGATTTGAGCAAATGAACTTTTTGGAAACCTTGCAACATGTACTTTACAATGAACTCATTGGCCATATATGTTTATGTGGCAAAAACAAAAGTTTGATGAACCTTAAGTTGCTATCACGTTAACGAGGCTTAATAAGATTGAGTTTTATAAATTACGTAACTTTCACTACGTAGCTCAAAAGTACTCGACTAGATACTTGTTGGAAAGCTTGAGAAGTGTAATTTGCCATGAATCCATTTGCCAAGTACTTTCTGTAGTAAAAATTAAAGTACTTTAAAGTGCTATCACGTTAACGAAGCTTAACAATATTGAGTTTTGGAAATTCCATAACGTTCTCTACCAAGATCGAATGATGTAAATAAGCACTCTCTGGAATCCTTGGGAATTGTACTTTACATGAACCTACTTGGTTTGCCAAGGTTCTGTGATGAAAAGTGGAGTTTTATGCAAGTTAAGAACGCATCACGTTAAGCACTCGAAACGACCATAAATGGAATACTTTTGTAAATAAATCTTCACCAAATTTGGGCACATAATTTTATTTGGCATGTTTCACTATATCATACATGATTCTGATGCATTTGGACATGTCATGTTATTTTGGACATTTATGTTTGAGTAAGCTACATTTGCCTTGTCTTTGCATGAAAAGAAAATCCCATATAAATTCATTTCGCTATTTGCTTCTGGTGCTCAATCCTAAACTGATCAAGATCATCATGAGGATCTAGTTAATAGTGTTATTATGCTTGATGGTCATGCATGAAATAAGGTAGTGAAGTGTGCATGCCAAAATTGCCATGTAATAATTTTTGCTTAGCTCTTATCGTGATTGGTTATCATTTCATGTATGTGTTTACCATATTTTCATAACTATGGCAGAACACATTTTTAAGTGATCATTTCATGTTATTCATGTAAATTGTTCATTTTGCCATGCTCTCTTGATTGCTAAATATACGTGCATGTTTATGTTACATAGTGTATGTTTCTTTCAATTAGAAGGTTATCGCCATGACATTCTCTACATAAGTCATCATCACAAGAAATCATCTCATACCACATGAGCATGTTTATTTTATGCAAACATTTCGTTAGGTTTCGTTATTGAGAAAGTTCCATGGACTAAATATCTTTATATTCACTCAACTCACGCATCATATTGCATTCATATAGGAACCCCGACCGAAGGCGAGAATCAAGAAGGGCAGCATATTGAATTGAGTTCGTTTGAGTCCGCTAACTACGACCCGAACCAAGGCAAGCCCGGAGCATAATCCTACTTGCTTAAATTTTCGTTTTTTAATTCACTTAAGTCTATGTGATGTACTTGTGCATTTACGTTCAGGAGTTGATCGTAACCTAGCTACATTAAATCCTTATTCCCATGGTTTTGGCTAGTTATAATCCTGTTCGTTAGAGGCTATGCTTAATAAAGTCATCGGTAGCAACACCGAGTGGTTTGGAGACCACCCGGTCTAGTAATTCAAATATTGTTATCCTCACACGATTAAATTGGAGACCGTACGGGGAAGTGCATGTTATGAATGCGGTGACAAGGTTGACCCTTGTTCGCCATAGCTCCGTGCGTGTCGGTTGAGGACGACCGTTCGTTGTGACTCCGCGAGCAAGTGTTGAGTTGTGTACTAAATGCATACCTTCGTATGGGAGTCGATAAGCCGATGTAGCTTGAGAGCCATAGTGTTGGACGGTAACTCCTCCCTTTGTGCAAAGTGTTGGTAACGGTGGATGCACGGGGTTGTGAGTAGACGGAGGGTGTGTTGTTACCCTTGGACCCGACGCCACTCGTGGTTGCATGTGGAACGCATACTCGGAGGGTGGACCCGGCTCATATCTATGGTGATCTCGCGAAAGTTGGCCATACGTGTTCTTAAATGATGCGTATGTCGTGCATTTGGATTTCTCCTGCAGTTTGTAAATCGGTATATATCGCCGTGCCTCGCGGTGATGAGTACCACTTGTCTTTAGCAGATTACATCATAGTAATAAAGTGAAGATGGATAATAAGCTTGCTGATTTTGAAGAATTACTTCACGTATTGCAACCATGTTTTGTTAGAAATGCTCACTAAATTTATGTTCATGTTCCGATCCTTTTAAATTGGCTAAAACATAAAATTTTCATAAACACATAGGTGCTGTTTTTGGTATTTTCAGCAAGCCCGGTCTGGGGAAATCTCCTTGGTGGTGACCACTAAAAGAGAAACTAGAATTGAGAAGCATTCACATATATTACTTTTTTTACATATGAATAATTACATGGACAATCTATTGAGTCGGACCGCTAGAATCACCGGTATCATCGGTCTTAGGATCGGCGGTCGGCGTCTCATCTATAGTCTCTTTAGAATCGAATGCTGAAGATAGAAGATCAAAGCTTAGATCATCATATTCGTCTTCAAGATTTTGTTTGAAGGCTGCAGCAACATCTTGAGTAGCTTGATCTGCAAGGAGAGTCGCAGCTTCATCTAGCGGAGCACCGGTAGGATCCAACGGAATATCCTGAAGAAGTGCGATCACGGTGCCAATGAGTGAATTCTTCAACTCATTGAACCGGTCTTCGATAGTTTCCGGATGAGCACCCGCTTGAATGAAGTTAAAATCGCAATCTTTGACAGGAGTCTAAGACCGGATCGTTGCCGCAATATGTGTGCCTCCCGCTTCGCGATCATCCTGGAGTGCTCCCTGGTTCTTTGTGGCGCGTCCCCGATGGCACTCTCGAGACTTATGCTATCATCTTGAGGGGTTTGACCCGTATTCAGATATTCAATTACTCGCTTGCAGCCCGCCGAGAGTTCTACAAGCAGGATATTTAATGACTGTTAGAAATATAGACCGCTATTTGAAGACCGGTTATGCGGAAAATAGAGAAAAGGGGAGCTTACGCTCGTGAGAGATGTATTTTGAGTTTGCTTTGAAATTATCATTAGAATCCCGTAGATTGGCTTCACTCTTCGATAGGCGTTGAATTTCATCTTCCTTTGCCTTGAGAGCCGACTAAGCGGATTCATGAGTAGTCGTAACAGCGGTTTCTTTCTCCGCCCGAGCGGTCTTGGCGAGCTTCAAGCGCTTCGCATGTTCGGCTTTAAGCCGGGCATTTTCATCCCGAAGAAGCTTGTTGGATCCGAGGGTTTGCTTCACGATATTGTCCTTGGCGGTAATATCACCTTCTAACTCGTTAATGCAAGGTGCTTGCATCCGTTCGACCTTTAAGTCCTCTTTTAGTGCAAGTTCTTGTGCGGCGCCTTCTCAACACAGGTGGATTCCGTCTTCTTATGTACCTCAATTAGGTCGTTGAGGGCTATCAAAGGATTAAAGACTAGTTTAATATATTAGAGGCGAGAAAGAGTAATTTAAGACCGGTATGGTTGACTATGAGTGTACCTTGGACTTTCTGCTTAAGTCGGATGATTTCCTTTTGGCGGTCTTCCATAAGACGATTGGTGTTAACGAGATTTGATTCTCGCCGTCGGAGGTCTTCTTCTCGAGTCATTAGATTGGTTACCTGAGTCTCGAGATGAACCAAGTATTTTCCGAGTTTGGCTCGGTTCTTCTTCAAGCCTTGCTATGATAGAGCTTTTAGCCTCGGAATTCTTCGAAGGACCTAGAAAGATAACAAGAAGATAAGAAAGATAACAAGAAGATAAGAAATGTCGTAAAGAAACATTGGAATATGAAGAATAACATGCGGGGAGTCTAAAGTACCTGGCCGGATTCATTAAAGTTCTTTAGGGCTTCCTCCTCTTGGATGGAGTCCCATTTTACCGTTGTTGTGAATGTTCGGGCTCCGCTAGAACTAACGATTTCCATGTCGCCAATTACCATCTTGGCGAGTTTTGGTCCAGTTGGAGCTCCTTGAGTGGATCTTCAGCGACGAGGAACTTCTTCAACCCGGATCGGTCCCAATGGGAGGTTTGGAGCGGCTTGAAATAGAGTAGTCGGAGGAGAAGAGTTGTCGGACGTTCAATGTTTGGGACTTCGAAGCAATATTCACCTCTGCAACTTTGGTAGTTGAAATTTCCGGTGCGGACCGGTCTTTGGTAGAGGCGACGAGGAATTCCTCTATGGTTGCGGCACTCGGATTTCGGAATCATTCTCGGCGGTCTTTGCCGCTGGCTCTGAGGCTGCGATCTTGTTGCTAATTTCTACGAGTGGTGGAGGTGGTTGTAGTCGACCTATTTCCGAACAAGCCGGCGATGTTGGCTTGATGATTTGGAATGATCCTGAAGTAAAGATAAAAGCTCGGACCAAGTATAATAACATGACAATTCATGTTGGTAAGGAAATTAAATTGAAATAAAGCAAGAAGACTTACGCGACCGCCTTCTTGAAGCCGGCAGAAGTCCTAGTTCTCTTCATTAGACGACATTGGGAACCTCCACTTGATCCTTCGCATTCCTTTTGGCTGCTAGTGGCGCCGAGGGTGTAGAGATTGGTTCTCCGGTCGTGTTACCTTGGGTACCGGTCCGAGAAGCATACCGGGACCGTCGAGGAATGTTAGCAAGGGAATACGTTAACCGAGGGTCTCCTTGGGATCCCCCGCCCGACGCCTCTTGAAGTGCGGCCCAAGCGGCCCGGCGATCTCTCTCCGGCGCCTCCTGTTCCTTTCGCCGGTCTTCGGCTTTTCGAGCCTCGGTGCGAGTATCTCCCGGCAAAGAGGCGGGTTTTTGGCACTATCATCGGCTCCTAAAGTCGGCTTGCGTTTTCTCGTCGTTGGGGGCTCGGACAGCTTTCCCGCATTGTGTGATCTTCTTTGATGAGCCGGTCCGTGAGGGATCGGACCGGTGCGGGATAGCTTGAGTCGGACCAATCTTTAGCAGACCTGGTCGGACTTGGATTGGGACGAGCGTTTGGCTCGTAATCTTCACCCCAAGAGTCATTTTCGGGAAGAGGAGGATGACTTTTGAACCTATCCTAGGCCTACATTGAGTGAAATTTGGTCGGAAAGTAAAGTATAAGTACATGAGACTTTGGGATGCCGGTATTGAACAAGAAAGATGAAACTTACAGGATCACGAGGGTTGGAAGAACTGAAGGCCAAGCCGACTCTTTGACATCCGAAGTCATCAAAGCCCGACTACAACATCTTCTTCGGATGATTGGTTAAGCGCTCTAGATTAGGACGGACCATTCCGTTGCTTGGAATTATTGTTGTTCTCATTGAACATCCATCCAGGTTCGGATCGCCTCTTGATCGGCTTGAACTCCTCGAACTATAAAGCTCCGGAGAATGGTCTCAGCGGTGACGCCTTTCACTTCGTTCGGATTTTTTATCATGTCGAGTAAAGCGATCACTTCTTCATCCTGTTTGAGATTTTCTCCGAGGTTTCGGGGCTCCAGCAGGGAAGTTCTTTAGCAACACCGGCTTTGAAAGGAGGAAGAGTCTGGATGAGGATTATCGCAAACAAACCACTCTAGCTTCCATGCGGAGATGCTCTTATTGAGTGGAATGGAGAAATATTCGAGTAGCATCCTAGCTCCGGACACCAACTCGCCAACACATAACGTTTGTCGATAGATTGGAGGGGCGAATTTGGAATAGATATCGAAAAAGATTGAAATGAGGACGGATGCCTAAGAAGGCTTTACGAGAGATGGATGTAAAAGGCTATGTAGATAATGGAATTGGGGTTCGGGTTCACCAATTCCGATCCATAATAAAAAAGAAGGTCACAGAGGAAGATTCGGACCACGAAGGAAGAAGGATCGGAGGACTATTTGCTAGGAATCATCAATTTCCAACGGAACTTGACCGGGTATGGGAGCGGACCAATTGAGCATTGGCTTTGGGGGAAGAATTCCATCAAGGACCATGTCTTCAAGATGAGATTTCGTGATGCAAGCTGTCCTTGAGCTCTTGAGCGCCATAAGGCGGTTCATCGCGAGGAATTTCGGAGGAAGTTGAAGGCCGGACAGAGATTTTCTTCCTTCCCATTGTGATGAGTTGGATGGGAAAGTTGCAAGTTTGCTTTTTGGGAATGTAAGGAAGCAGAGGATTAGATCGCAATGTCCGAAGAACAAGGGGAAATTGTGGTCGCGTTGCGGTGATTTGGGAATGGGTTTGACCTAGGTCGCCCCTTGGTATCTTTTAGAGGTACCCGAGATGGGCTCGGGGCTGGAAATTATCGGGCCGTTTTTACGGCCCAACGCATTTTTACCCGAGTAATTTAGTCATTTAGGCCCGGTTATGTGATTGTGACCTAACGGTTACAAGGAAGCGGTCTTTCGCGATTCTATCAATCGCAAGGGCTCTTTTACAAAAGTTCGGTGGTCCGAAATACGCAATGTTCGGTCGCTTGATCATTGTGAGTGCTAAGCTTGTCCGCTTGGTGGTATGATAAAGTTAGATCGAAGACAATTAGGTCTTGCCTAACTGGATTTTATGAATATGAATGTCTTAGGCCCCGGGTGTTAATCATTCGGCTAATTATAGGCTTTTGAGACTCAAGTCGTCGTGAGATACTCGGGAAAAAACTGGTCCGATCAACCAGAATTTTGGTTCTTAGTGAAATTTCGCTAAGCGGAATGTAAGTCCAAACTAATTTAAGCAGTTTGGTATGATAACCTGGTGCGAATCTCCAGGAGTTATGAAGTTCTAACTGGTATGAGCGGTCCGGAAATTTGTTCTTGGCGGAAATTGCTAAGAGGAATGTGATTTGATGGAAAATAATAAAGCAAAATCTCTCATGGAAGACACTTGCATTATTTGCGGTACACAAATGATACAAGAGTCGGGGCTATACCTAATTACGTGCACCTCACCGAGTGTAACACTTTAAAGAGCGGCTCGATAAAGATCGCAGGAAAGCAAAAAATAATGGAAACCGATAGAAGCGGTCTACAGGGAATTCTTGATGAAGAAAATAATGAAAAATCAACTAGTGGACTCTTGTATTATTTGAAAGGAGTTCAAATGATCCATGAGTCGAGGGCTATACCCAATTGGGTGCACCTAATTCATAACCCGCTTAGTGAAATCTCACAAGAACCAACATTCGGTTGATCGACAGTTTTTCCCATTATCTCACATCGACTTGAGTCTCCAAAGCCTATGATGAGCCGAATGATTAACACCCGGGGCCTAAGGCATTCATATTTATAAAATCCAGCTAGGCAAGACCTAATTGTCTTCAATCTAACTTTACCATACCACTAAGTAGACTGGCTTAGTACTCATAATGATCAAGCGATCGAAAACCTTATATTTCGGACCGCTCGGTCATTTTGCAAAAGAGCCCTCGCGATCGAAAGGATGACAAAAGACCGTTTTCTTATGATCGTTAGGTCACAATCACATAACTCGGGTCAAATTGAATAAATCACCCAGGTGAAACTCATTGGGCCGTAGAAAACGGCCCGATAATTTCCAGCCCCCAAGCCCAATTCGGGTACCTATGAAAGATACGAACGAGCACCTAGGTCAAACCCGTTCCCTAATCACCGTAGCGCGCCCACAATCCCTCCTTGTTCTTTGGACATTGTGATCCGAGCTCCCACTTTCCCATCTAACCCATCATAATGGGAAGGAAGAAAACCTCCACTCAACCTTCGACTTCCTCCGATATTCCTCGCGATGAGCTTCCCTATGGCGCTCAAGAATTCAAGGAAAGTTGCATCACGGAATCCCATCTTGAAGAGATGGTTCTTGTTGGAATTCTTCCCCCAAAGCCAATACTCAACCGGTCCGCTTCCACACCTGGTCAAGTTCCATGGGGAGTTGACGATTCCCAACAGATAGTCCTTAAATCTTTCTTCCTTCGAGGTTTGTATCTTCCCTGCTCGTTCTTTTTTCCCTGGACTCCTTGCTTATTACGGATGGGAATTGGTGAACCTGAATCCCAATTCCATCCTTCACATATCTTTTTACATCCATCTTTGTGAGGCCTTCTTAGGCATCCGTCCCCATTTCAACCTCTTTTGATATCTATTCCAAATTCGCCCCCTTCAATCTGTCAATAAGCGTTACGCCGTCGGTAGTGTCGGTATTCGGAGCTGGGACACCTCCGAGTATTTCTCCCTTTCACCTAATAAAAGCATTTCGTCAAGGAAACAAGAGTGGTTTGTTTGTGATAACCCTCATCCTGCTCTTCCCCCTTTTAAAGCTAGTGTAGCCAAAGACCTCGGATAGAATCTCAAACAGGATGAAGAAGCGATCGCCTTGTTTGCTATGATAAAAAATCTGAAAGAAGTGAAAGGCATCACTGCTCGAGACCGTTCTCTAGAGTTTCATAGTCCGAGGAGTGCAACCAATCAAAAGACAGTCCGAGCCTGGATGGATATTCAATGAGAACAACAACAACCCCAACGACGGAATGGCCCGCCCTAGTCTAGATCGACTAACCAATCGCTTGAAGAAAATGCTACAATCAGGTTTTGATGACTCGGGGTGCCAAAAAGTGAGGCTGGCCTTCAGCTCTACCAATCCTCGTGATTTTGTAAGTCTCTCCTTTCTTGCTCAATACCGGTATCCCAAATTCTCATATTCTTATGTTTTTAGTTTCCCGACACAAACTTTGTTCAATGTAGGCCTTGGACAGATTCAAAAGCCATCCTCCTCTTCCAGACAAATGATTCATGGGGTGAAGGCTATGAGCCAAATGCTCGTCCCAATCCTATTCCGACAGTCCGCCAAAGACCGGTCTTATTCCAGCTATTCCGGACCGGTCGATTCTTCTCGGACCGGTTCATCACAAAAAAATTACAAGATCTAGAAAAGATGTAACAACTCCAATAAGTTGAAGTGCATTTCATAGCATCGAGCATCATGGCATCAAGTGGCATCTGTCAAAATTATTTGGTTTTATGAAAAAAAATGTGCATGGAATGTGGTTTAAATTTAATTTTTAGTTGTTACTTTTAAAAATAGTGCAAACTACATAAAATAATGTATTTGACAATTTTTCTTGGTCGGACATAAAACCGGAGGATTTATGAAGTTTTGTCTAAAATAATTTCAATTATTAAAGCTCTAGTTTGTTTTTAAATTTGAATTTTTATCTCCAAAACAGTTTTGAATTGGGACTTTGACCCAAAAGCAAAAAGGTTGGAAATAATTCTCCGAGCACCCTTGATTTTTATCGAATTTTTCTCGAGCTCTGGAAGTACTGTTTCCAATTTAGCACAAATCGAAGGATCTTTTTGCAACCAAAACAGGCCGTAGGCCAACTTCTCTCGGCGTCGCTCACCGTCGTCTCGGTCCTTCGCCGGCTACGCGCCCCGTGCCCGGGCGTGCCACGCAGCTGCTTGCTTGCCTCGCTCCTAAACCGGATAAAGCCCAAGAGCTCTCTCTCTCTCTCTCTCTCTCTCTCTCTCTCTCTCTCGGTTGGCTCAAGCCATCACCACCACCGTCGCATCTCCGTGCTCCACGTCGTCCGGCCGCCTCTCGGTCGCCCGCGCCGAGCCACCACCGCCAAGCAATCCGCCCACCCCCATCGCACCTACCGGTGCCACATCATCTCGCACCAAGCCGTCTTGCAGCCCGAGATCGAGGCCTTCTTCTTTCCGGACGTTCACCACCGTCGCCCACCGTCGCGTCGTCAAATTCATCCTCTCCGGTGCGTCCCCTCTTCTAATTCTTGATTCCTCAGGAGCGAAACACCCTCCTCTTCGTCGCTGGACACTTTCCATCTAGCTCCCTCCACAGGTCCGGTCGGAATTTCACCATTTTTCCGAGCTCTATGTGCCGCCGCATCCGCCTCTCGTGGTGCGCACCCTCTTCCGGCCACCCATGATCTCCACAAACCCGATGCCGGTCTTCGCCATGTTCCTGTGAAGCTCCAACATCAAACCGTTCGCATTTTGGTGCAGCACGGTGAGAACACGACGCCGCCGAAGCTCCCTTTTGCCGCCTCTCGTCGTCGGCGTAGCTCCGGTCATCTTCCAGGGAGGTTGACCCCACCTCGTGTTCAGCATGTTTCCCCGAGCATGAAGAGTATAATCTCGTCGAGGTTGGCCGCCACCGATCAACTCCGGCATGGTGCCGCCTTGCTCCGGTCGCCACCCACCATGGCTGGCCAGCCCGAGCTCTAGCCGGGCCGCAAGAGCGCATGGGCCACCCATCCGTGGGCCTAAAGCAGTTTTGGCCCGAACCTGTTTTATCTTTTTTGTGATTTATTTATTTTCAGGATTTGTGCAAATTTGCAAAATTCATAAAATGTTCAGGAAAATTCAGAAAAATGTGAAACAAGTTTTGTTGGCTTCATAAATTTATGCTCTATTTTATAGTTGATTCATGTGCATTCTGTTCCTGAATTTTTGTAGCTTTCCTAAAATTAATCTCCTTGTTCTATTTATTTAAACTAATTAACTCTTTAATGTTACTTAGGGTTTTAATTTTAATAAAATTTCTTTTCTTTTCATGAAGGAGATACTTGCAGACAAATTTTAAAATGATTTACTTTTCATAAAAGTGAGATATGCATTTATCATTTCATGTATATACTTTCGGCATTTTAGGTTATCATTTTACGTCGTCATTTCATATCGTTATTTCATGTTGTTCGTAGGATAGACTTTTGCTATTAATCGTCGATCGTCGATAGCGTCATCGCATGTCATATATTGCACAATCATGCATGCATGTTGTTAACTCGTGATGTATCGTTAATTGTCGTAGAGCGCGAGGTCGTCCGACGAAGGAAAGGATCCCGAAGAGGTGATCGTGGACGTCAACTACATCGAAGACCATGGATTGTGAAGTTGTCCGACAAGCAACCAAGGTGAATCAAGAAGGAGAGATCATCGACGCTAACGCCACTCCAAGCGAACCTAACTACGCTCCGGTTAAAGGCAAGCTCCGGTGCATCCTACCTATGTTTTAAAGTCTTTTACTTTTATCACGGTAGCTAGGTTATGTTTATGTACTAAGTCATAGGGATTGATTGACACCCTAGATGCATGAGTTAAGTTTCTTTTATTCGTGATATACTTGGTACGGGTAGATCGATAAGATGCTATGCTTAATTCATAGTCGCAACGGTAGTTGTCGGGTGATCTTAAAGCATGGAGGCTTTAAGTGTTTGTTATTGTTGTTGTTAAGCTAAAGAGGATATTGATGACATTGAGACCGGACGGGCCCCGTAGGGAAAAGGGCAAAGACGAGGTCTTGCAAGGTGGTAGCTCCGTCCGTGTCGATCAAGGACCGTACCGTTGTTGGCTGTCTTGAGCAAGTATTGAACGTACCGAGCTACATGCTCGGTGTTTATGGGCCTAGTAAGCCGATGTACCCTAACTCCCCGGTGGTTCGACGTAGCCAACTTTCTTTGCTGGTGGGTGTTTGTTTATTTTGAGACGAGGTCTCCCTAGGAGGGGATTGGTGGTCGCTCACGGATAACGTCGAGGACGGGTATCACGTGGGGTCTCCATATTCCCGGGGAGTTGGAAATGGACCGACCTCCGTCAGGAGTTAGCGGGAAAGGTTGTCGTATACGACCAATGCGGTGCGTATATGTCGTGTAGTCGGGTTTTCCCAGCCGGTGAAATCGATTCGAATCGTTGTCCCTCGCATGAATGAGTACCGCTTGTTCTCTTAGTCACATCGTAGTTAATCAAGCGGAATGAAATGAGAAAGGAAGAGATGTTGGATGGTCAAAGATAATCTTTTGCTTGGAAACTTGATCGCAGTAAATGTAGGCTGCAAACATTGGTTCCTAATAAACTTAATTTTGAGCTAAAACTTGAAAGTAAGGATCCACTTTTAGTGTTGTTTTTGCAAGCTGAGTTAATCCACAACCGAAAAGTCCGAGCATACTAGGCGTCGGCCTTAGCGTGCCTTTTGACGGGTCGATCTTGCTGAGTATTAGATACTCGGGGCTTTGTTCGTTATGTTTTTCAGGTCATGAGTCATACCCTCTTGACTCGTGCGGTAGTTTCACTCCGAGTGGAACACACCCCATCGAAGTGAAGCGCCCGGATCCGTGGTGTACGTCGGGCTCGGTACATCACATTAGTTGTTTTAGAAGGTCTCTTGCTGTAATTTAACTTCCCGCTGCAAGATTCGTCTAGTTTAAACTCTCTTGTTGTAATAAATTTCCGCTGCCAAATTGTTTGTATTTCGAAAACCTGGTTGTATTATACCATGATGTATATATTCTGGCTTGTATGAATGAATGTACTCGTTGTAACTCGCTTCGTCGAGTGTCCCTCTGTACCGATTCCTGGTTGTCCCGAAAGGGGATGTCACAAAAACTGTTCAAGTCCCCGGCACGAAGAAACGTAAGTTAGCATTAGGGGCTGATGACACTACCAAAGTTCCTGCTTCTCGCCAGGGGACACTCGCACGAAGCTCGAAAAGCTGGAGATCGGCGGAAGGAGAAAGAGGCGCTTGAAAGAGATCTCCGGGCCGCATGGGCTGCATTGCAAGAAACGTCAAGCGGGGGTCTCAAAGAGATCCTCAATTAACAGATTCCTTTGCTAATATTCCTCGGCGGAGCACGGACGCCCTCAACTCCTCCACGGTGGCTCGCGCGGCGTCCGTGTTGGCAGCCTGCCTCAACGAGTGCTGCTACAGGTGTCTCGTCACCGGGCCTCGCCGTGAACGCCGCCACATTGCATCCGAGCCCGGCAGCCAAAGTGGCCATCCTCTCTTCCTTATCGGCGGCCAAGGCATCGACCGTGACGGTCGTGTCCAGCTCCTCGGGTGTCGGGACGTGGCCCGTCTCCGGCACCGCGTCCGTCTCCGCCACAACGTACCCCAGGAACCCTGCCATCTCGTGCGTGACCACGTCCTCCGGCACAGCCAACCTCCTCGGCTCCTTCTCCGACAGCCGGCGCGTGGTGGCGGCCACGTCCGCCACGTCCGCGCCCGGCGTGTCCAAGAACGCCGCTCGCTTGCGCAGCATCCCGGCGAACGCCTCCTCGCCGGGCCTCAACGACAGCGCCGCCACGCCACGACGCATGTCTTCTGCGCCGCCACGCATGTACTCCACCGTTTGCGCAACAATAGTTTTGATGTCCTCCGCCCAATCGCACCACTTGGAAGGAAGAGGATCGAGTTTTAGGAGCGCGGTTGCCCAAGCCCGAGAGAGCTCAAGTATTCCGCTAGACGCCCATCCATCTCGTCGGCATCCTCATCCGCCGGTGACCTCGGGGACAACATCTCCGCATCGTCAAGGCAGTGCTCTAATGTGATCGCCATGTCGGTTGGAGTATGATTTATGGGATGAAACTGGAACAACGGGTAGGGTATCCTTATATATATATATATGAAGCATTTTTCTCTATGTGTGTATCTCACAAATTAGAGGATATCTTTTCATACTTGTGGTTTGTAAATAAAGTATGTACATATACTTGAATTTTGAAAGTGGTATGTCTACATATTTCTATTTTATTAGAGGTTAAATCAATTATATGTACATACTTCTTTATATATATGTAAGAAATGCAATATATATAAGGTGCATAAATATAATATTTTCACATAAATTTTTTCATGGTTATCATTTTGAAAATTCTTGTTTTAGGTATGTGTACAAAATGATAAATGGGTATGTACACATATCCAAGGTGGTTTTTTGAATGTGAAAGTAACTACACCCGGGAGTAGAATGGAATTCCGTTTTCTAGTTGTATAGGTATAATATGTAGCCAGCCACATAATAGGAATTCTGTAGCCAAGTCAGACGACCGCACCCACCCGTGAGCCAGAGTGCCAGACCACCCACATGATTGCTTTTCCTCGAGCCAAGCCACAATCCCTCGTCTACATGTTTTCCCTCCCTGGGCCGAGCCACGATCCCTCGTCTCCCCTACTATCACACCTCGAGTCCGATCTGCACATGGCAAAACGGCAGTTCTGATTTTGGCCTCACAGGGAACAATGCACAACCAGAAAACGGAATCACTCGTTTAGACGTCGTCGATGGACAGGGAGAGCATGGCGACGCCCAAATTAGCGGATGCTAGCCGAGAAGCCACCGGCAATGGGAGTGCTTCATCTGCACATGCCATTCTGCTGCCGCCTCCTTTGCTGCCCTCCCACGTCGTCAAAAACTACATCATCAGGGTTGGTATCATCTGCGGCAAACTGCTCGGCATCTACGATGATTTTACAACCTGCACCAACAAATCCTTGAACTCCATCAGAGAGAAACTTACTTCCAGCTCCGGGCAACAGCGCTGGACGAAGCAGTATGTATGGTATAGCTGCAGTTCATCAACGCTGATATGTACTTGAAGGGTTCTTTGCCCTCTATCTTGCTCCGTTCTGGCATGCAAAGATCCTTTAATCGTTGTGTAATCACAGAGTACCGCTTAATTTGGCTTCTGCTCAATGGCAGCTCTGCCCGAACTGATAAACATACCAGGTCTGAGGGCCAAATCGATTTTCTTTTTCTTTTTTTAATCAGCTGGTGACACATCAATTGGGCATGTAGAAAGGAATTAATTAATTAAGAGTCATGGAGAAGCATATGATTTCCGCATAAGGACATGCTGCAAAAGCGAGTGAGTTTTCCTGCAAGAAGCAAGGAAAATGGGAGTTTTACAAGCCAGGGGAATAAAGGAAAACAGAGAAGACATCAATAAGGACATGCTGCAAAGCATTGTGAAGGTTAAACGGAATAAGAAGAAGGGATATTGATCCTTTGAAACTAATGAATATTCTTTGTTAGTCATGCAATAATTTTTAGTTTGTAAAAGTACTTGATATAGTTTATGTCAGGTGTAACGGAGTTGAGTTGTAGAGTTTGACTGTAATATATGTTATCATCCTCATCTTTCTGCTTAATTTTCAAATTTGTGGATCATTGGCATCTCCTAAATCTGAAAAGCAAGACTAGTTAGGGTAGTCGCTTCTCTTAATATCAGACCCAAAGCTCTGACATGTAGAAATGAAACCTCAATAATATGACTTTATATTACTGCTTGTTAGTGCCTCATTTTTACACGAACATCCAATTGGGAGATTGTTCCGGTGAATATGATTCAATCTGGTGAATATCGAGAATCTGTGATAAGAACTATAATAAGGCTCTCACATTGTGAACAATATTCAAAGTTTGAAGATTAATTCAAAAGGTACATTTCACAAAAAAAATGCACTCATAACAGCTTCATGTATGCAATATCACAAGTTATGTACTGAATTAAAAACTCAAACATATTTGTTTACATGTGGACACAAGGCAAATTCACATTCAAAGTTACAACAACGATAGTATGCTACTAGTTAGAAATGCATCAGAACTTGTTCATTTCCTTTGCTTCTAACCATATAACTATCACGACTAAAATTTAGCTTCACCAGATCCCAGCTGTGTATAGTACATAATAAAACAGCTTCTCCAATCTGCAGCATATATTTTCGCTAAGTACTGGCACATCTATGTGCTGCTGACTGCACAATAATCAAATAAGTCTAGACGCCTGATAGCTATCCTCAAATATTGTTGCGGATCTTTGCCCAATATTAGCCCAGATATCCTCATACGTGAATCAATATGAAAAGGCCATAATAAATATTTTGGGTCTTTGATGAGCGTCTAAAACTAGTTTGGCATGATAAGAAACACTTAAGATTGGAATGTACCATATTCATAACTACTAAGCATTTTGAAAAATAATGTGTCTGTCCGTTCAGATGAAGGTTAAATTTATCTGAACGGGAAAAAACATTGATGTATCCTAGTTTTAAACAAAGCCTTAAATTTTGTGACATCAGAACAGATTGTACACTGTAGTTTATTTCATTGACAAAATATTTGGCAAGAATAAAAAAACATACCAGTCTGGATCTACAAACCATCTGACAGGAGATTCCACACTACAAATCTATTGTGATTTCTACCAGTCTGGATCTACAAACCATCTGACAGGAGATTCCACACTACAAATCTATTGTGATTTCAGTGGAAACAAAATACAATACTACTGATAAAATTCTGATCCAAACTCAAGAACATTATGATCTCGGAAACACTTTATCATTGCTTCTCACCTTGCTACTGGTAGATGTACCTAGAGTTCTGCCTAAATGAATCTCATCCATACTACAGGAAGCACATGCACTAGAATGTTGCTTCATGGCTTGGATGAAATTATCATAATCATTTTCTAGGGCAGGTTCAGAAGTGCTAATTGCACATTTTTTTTGTTCTTCTGAGATACGGCTGGACAGGATGTAATCTATGCTGCTGATATGGGGACTCGCTTTGGTGAGCTTGAGGCTGGCCATGTCCACCTGGTGCTGCTGTAGCAGGGGTTTTAGGAAGATCAAGTTGCCATGCCTGTTGCCTGCTGTTGAAAGTAATTGATTCCAGAGTTCCCTGCATTGGGAAAGCCTTCTCACCTGACAACACAACGTCATTGGGAAAAAATATAATGGTGTTGATAGTTGCAAAAATAGGTAGGCGAAACAGGTGTCGTATCAGACAATTTAGAAGGTCATTAATCCTTAAAAAATGAAACGATTTAATGTTTCAATTGAATGTTTAAACGAAAGATCTCAGAGAAAAATGGCTAGTACCCATACACACGAGAGGAAAAAAATGTTGTTATGTTAATTGATGCAGAACTATGTATCTTGAGCATTACAATGATTGTTTGATGAATGAATAAATGTATGGACTGAACTCTGCAGCATTGTAACTTGAGCCATTTGGTACGGTGATTACAGATGCTCTTATATAGTGTCTGTTGTGACCTTTGCAGCATTGTGCATTTCAGCCTTTTGGTGATCTATGTTCTCTTATTTAACGAAATATAGTAGTTTCTTACCACAACCAAATTTATGAGTGTTTCAGACCCTTTCAAATCCAATAATCGTGAATGATTAATAACATTGACTATTTCGCAGTAAATTTCATTGCAGAATTATATGCAGTAGCTTTGGGTTCTGCTTTTATTATTAAACTTGTCATCCTCACTGCTAGGTCGAGATAACGACATTGGCCTCCGTTAAAAAAACAACATTGGCCTTTGAGTGATTAGTCGTAATAGAGGGTGCTACCAATTCTGAAGCCTTTCCAGCTTTCTTTTTGTCCTGGTTTGACACATCGATTCTTGAGCACCACTCCTAGGTCTGAAAATATCCTCTGTTTTGCTCACGATGTAAAAAAGAATCGACTAGTGACTATCTGAAGAATAATTTCCTAGTGACTATCTAAAGAATAATTTCCTAGTTATGATTACTATGCTAAATTTCTGGTCACGTCTGAAAAGTATTTGCAATATTTGGGATAAATTTTGTTTAAGAATCCTGACATGCTAGTGAATGAAGAATACTGCTTGCTGGAACCCTCAATGCATACAGAAATTGTGCCCAATGAATATCTACAATTTGAGGGCTGTGAAGAACCATATGCATTCTCGCCTCACAACATCATGGGAAATAAAATGTAATGGTGTTGATTGTTGCACAAATAGGTAAGAAAGAAAAACTATGCAGAATTATACATCCTGAACAGTGCTGAACATTATGGAGCATAGAAAAGATAATCCTCTCAGATCTGGGGAAACAAGCTAGAGCACATGCATAGGAAGTATACAAATATTAAAAATAAAAATAATTTTGGGACAGAATTGGGGAGCACGGATATCCAATTCATCCCCTAACTAAGTGAAATTGAAATCAATTTGGGGAGAGCGTGGATGCATCTGCTACTCATCTGACAGGGCTCTGTTTCATTTAATTAGCTAATTAAAGAAGATTTAGGGAGAATATTGGGGGGGGGGGGGGCAATCCCCTATTTAAACAATAGATCGGAAAAAATAAAATGATTTGATCAATCAAACTATGGGCAGGTACGCACCTGCTGGATCGGTGTGTGGGACGCAGATGGATAATCAATGTTGATTTACGGAGGGCAGTCTCCGCTTCGCCGACACGCCGTAGCAACCGCAAAAAAATCAATCCACATCGGGAGAAGCACAAATGTGTACCAAAGGAGAAATTCAGAGGGAGGTAAATGCGATCAGACAAGCGGAGTAGCCTGTATCATGACCTTCACCGACGGGAACCGACCAGCCTGCGCTGCTTGATATCCTGGTGTGCGGCGATGGGAACCAGGGGGCACTGCTTGTTTTCTTGGAGCGGAAGAGGTGAACGCCAAATATGTGCGTGGAGCACGTTTGTTGCAACCGGTAAAACGTGGCGATCGTGTGCCGGTTGTGGAAGCTGAACTAGCCGGGGGCGATGGGATGTGGAGCCGTCGGATTGGCTGGTGAGCTCAGCGAGGTGGGAGGTCGGCCGGCCAGGGTGGTATGGATGGATGAGTCCGGATGGGCCTGGCTACAGAATTTTCATTTTATAACCAGCTATATAATATATACTCACTGTAACAATTTTTGTTCTGATGCAAGAACGGCCGCTCTTTTTATTAAAACTGAGTCATATTTGTATTCACTGGCTTGAAACAGCAAAATGTTTTCTGGCACATTTATTCTATGGCTTGCATTTTTATGTGTAAACTTCTGAATTCTCATATGTTGTACCACTTAATTTTCAAGTGTTTATATAGGGTGTACCTGTGAATTGTACAACTAGAACTACATATAGCCTCTCAGCATGTTTATATCTCAAACTACAATTGTATTAATTATAAATATGTGTTTAGAGAAACAAGAGTCTATGTGTCAAATGGAAAACAGAGTGTATGTCTATAAGTTCTCAAGGTTGTGAAATTCTTGTAATTTTTTTTTCTTTTCGAAATTCTAGTACTGCTAGAAGCAGGATCCTATGCTCCTTGTAGTGTAACAGAGTGTACACATTGTTGTTTGTTAATGATCATTACCCACCTGATCATAAAAATATATTGGTACAAGTCATAAATTTTTGTTTAAACCGTAAATTCCAAGCCTTTTACATTGATTTCATGTCAATTTGTTCTCAAGATTTTAAAATAATCACATGTTAATCAAGGATGAAATAAAATGAAGCTTTATGGTTCACTAACTGCATTCTTAATTAAAAATGACAAAAGTACATGTAATCCAGGGAGCAGATAGTCAAATCTCCGTATCAGGCTAAGGAACCAGGGGATTTGTTACCTATATTTTACGGTTACATAAAGGGTTTTTTATACCCCTACTAGTATTAAGTCATAAATCCCTAGTCTTTAATCGTAAATCCCTAGTCTTTTATAGTTGTGGCCATGTCAGTTTGCTATCAAGATTTCCATTTGTGCCCATCTTGCTAAAAGACTCTAAGGTGGAGCCGCTCTGTTGTGGAGCTGGAGCTGTTTTTCAAGGTGTTTGGCTACGAGGGTGTGTTTAGCTCTAAAAAGGTTGGTTTGGAGGATGAAAAGACTTTTTTGCCCATGGATAGTATGAGTGTATTGTTGATGATAATTTAAATATTCTTTGCATTTAATATTGGAAGTAAATAGTTATTTTTTCACTTGTGCATGGTAAAATTTGTGTTTACTAACCCAATCCAAAGTACAAAACTCAATGCTTGATAAAATTAATAACCCAATGACATCCAAATTCTTAATTAAAAAATAAATACCACAAAGTATGTTTTTCAATACCAATATTACAATATTTCACCTATTTCACGTAACAGATAGTGAGGTGGCTATAGTATCACGAAAATTGTCCATAGTGTGAAAACTTGATTCGGAAGTTGACTCATCGGAGGCACTTGGTGGCACAACATACTTGTTATACCTATCGGGTATTGTAGCCACAAATTCCGGATCTCTATCATAATTAGCAAAATCCACATCACTACTAGAATGCTCACGAATATAATTATGGATGACCATAGTGGTAGCAACAATCTTCTTTTGTGTGAGCATTGAATAACTAGGCATCTTGTAAAGGATTTGCCACTTATTTTTTCATACGGCAAATGTTCGCTCAACAATGTTTCGAATAGATGAATGCACCCGATTGAACCTCTATTTTGGAGTAGTAGGTTTTGTACCTCTATGCCACTCGGGTAACCTCTCACCCTTGTACGGAGATAAGTATCCTGGCCGATTAGGGTAACCCGCATCAACAACATAGTACTTACCTACATGTTCAAGGTGAATTGCTTAGTGTTGTAGAAATATGAATCATAATATAAAAATATAAATTGCTAATTGCAGGAGTACAAAAACAAATACCTAGTGGAGGATGTGGAAAGTGATCTTTGTCTTCCTCTAAGGCATGGTACAATACACTTGTGTCATGATAGGAACCCGGTTGACCAGCAGGCACATAAGTGAAATGCATGTCAAAATCCACCACAGCAAGCACATTTTGAGTTGCAATCTCCGTCTTTCCAATGTACCTTATTTGCTCTTCCGGTGAGAGACACACACGAATATGTGTTCCATCAATAGCACCAATACAATTCTTAAAATGCGGATATGCTCTCTTATCATCCCGGATCCTTTTGTGAGTACTATGAAAATTTGGATCTGTTGGTCTCAAATAGTGTTCAGTCATTCGAATCACCGATTCTAGCACCTCATGAAATTTTCTACTTATAGTTTCTCCGAATGTTTGAACCTATTTTGACCCATTCTATTCGACTCACATCCAGCACATATGAAAAGAAAGATAGCAAGCATCTCATAAGTGTTCATATGTTTAGATGGTTGCAATCCATACCTCTCAACCAAAGTGTCATGAAGATCAAGAAAAATTTCTTTGTTCATCCGCAACATCTTGTGGCACTCTCCTGGAGTATTCAGGACCTCATTGACCCAACCCATTCCACTTAGAATTGATGTCCTAGGTTCTGCCTTTGACAAGTACATATCACAATAGATACTTGTAAGCTTCCTAGCTGAAGTGACTACATGAAAGAAGGCATCACCATCATCACTAGAATCATCAGTATCACTGTCACACATCTGTCCAAATGAGTCATTATAGAATGAAATGAGTCATAAGAGTAATCGATTACATAATAATGTCAAACGAGTCACAATATTATTACAATAGTATGGGAAAAATCTTAGAAGGAAAATATTACATAATCATAACTAATTGCCATACTTGGCATTGAACTTCCTGGAGAGCCAGTTTCTCCTACGATCACTAGGCAAGGTCATAAACATCTCTCTCTGCTCCTTTTTGACAAACAATTCAGTTGTAATAAAATGTTCATTGCTATCAACTTCAGCACCACAAGAAACAATATGCTCCATCACTTCTGCAATACTGTACTTTCCTTCTTTGCTAGAAGCAAATGAAGTGGCTAACGTAGCAATACTTGATACTGCCTCTTGGATAAGTGCAGCTGTCCCTGTCTTAGCCTTTTTACCTTTATCATCAAGCCGTGTTGGTGGCCTTTTGCCATTTGGGTTGACAGGAGACTCATGCTCAAACTCAGCAGTATCAACATAATTACCTCCAACTTCATCCTCCTGTGTTCCATCACATCGTTCACCTTCATTTGCATGTGGTTCGGTGCCACCAATATTAGAAGGATTGGCCATATGAGGAGACCAATGATCCACACCAATGTTAACGATATCAGCAAAGCACTTTTCAAGTTCATCGGCATTTTGAAGACCCATTTTCTTGAATTTTCCACAGCCTGGAATATCCTATATACATACAACATATAACAAAATCAGAAATTAAATTAATCATTCTATTGAAAAAATGAAAGGAAAGAACTAATAATAACCACTTACAGTTCTAGCTTTCTTCCACCACTCTTCATCCATAACGATTGTTCCCTTTACTGGACACCAACCTGTTCCTGTCTGCCTCAACAACAATTTCTTCCACGCCCTAAAATCTTCCTTTAGCTTGTCCCATTTATTTTTGATTTGTTGCTTTGAAGCTGAAATACCTAACCTATCTTTTAAACCTTTCTCAACCTCAGAATAGCCTACACTATTCAAGTGAGTGTTTGGACGGTTTCCTCGTGCAACTTGTTCCGTAAACAATCGACAAAGCACGCGAGTCAATATTCCAATCAATTTCCGGCATCTAGTGCATTAACATCTCAACATAAGTATATTGGTCACATTGTAGGATAATTATGGGCATATCACTATCACTAGTTACATACACGTGCATTGCTACGGGAGGTAAAAATTTATATGAAGTTACATACTGATTGTGTGTTACAATGAGAGAAATTATTTTATTTTGCACCAATAGGTACAACCCTAAGCAAAATATAAAGCATATGTTGAATTTGTGACGTTTGTTCCATAGAATTTGCTTAGAGCATCAAACATTAATAATTGCTCAAAACATGTGATATCATATTATCTTCACTGGTGCAGGGGATCCAATCGCCGGTGCAAGGAGTCTGGTCATCGGACCACGGAGGCGATGAGGCTGTGCGCTAGATCAGGGAGGAGTTCGGGGCGATCGCGACGACGATCTGGGCGCGATCCACGGTGTGCCTGTGCCCTAGTGCGGAGAGAGGATCGTCTGCCGTGGGGATCCGTAAACGCAGGGAGGAGCTACAGGCGGGCGAGCTACTGGCGGGCGCGCTGATGCGGATATCCTCTTCCCCTCGGGATCGTCCGCGTGGATCCGTGCTAGCAGGGACCAGCTTCGGGCGTTCGTCCCAGGTGCACGAGCGGCGGCGGTAGGGTACCGCCTCCGGAAGCGTACGGGATGCGACTGTGCTGGGAAAAAGAAAAGAAAACGATTCGCTTGAAGACTTGGGTAATCGGTGGCAAAGGTGGGTAATTCCACCCCAACTCCATGAAGATATACAGCTCTATAGTCTTTGGAGCTGGAAAAGAGGTACTCCATCAAAATGAACTAGAGCTCCCCCAACTCTAGGTGGAGCTGCTGCTCCCTAGAATTTTAGAACCGAGGTGTTTGGCTAGCTCCGGACAGCTCTTCTTTGGAGTTTTGGAATGGAGCCATGCCAAACAGATACATAGTGTTGCACTCCCCTTCCTCCTCTAGCTCCGCCACTACGTGTGCGAGTGCGAGTGCGCTTGTGTGCGTTGAACGGGGAAGTGATTTGTCGTGGCCTTGGGTGGAGGCATCGGATCCTAAGCAAAATATAAGACACATATGGATCCCACCTATCACACAACCATGGAAATTCACAAATGTTTTCAACTGAAATACAAAATTGATCGAAATGGAATAATTATATAGTTCACATTATAATGTTAGTTATATGTGAAGACTAAAAGAGTTGAATAAACTAATAACTTAATTTGCACAAATAAAACAATAAATGACTCGAATGAAGAATGTTCTATCCTTTTGTGGTGATGTTGAATGGTTATTTTCACTATAGTGTAGAATAACAAAAATACTGATACTACGACGACCACCAAGTCGAACGACCAAATTTTTTTGAATGATAGCATTTTTTATTCCTTATTTTGAATTGCCTCTATAAATAATGATACAGAAGGATAAATGTAGATGATAGTTTTATGAATTTTTAATCACTACTTATGGGTGTGGTCAAAAGATAGAAACAAAGTATTCAAAAACAAGAACTTGAATTCATAGTCTTTTTTCTCCTGTCACATGAGAAAGGCTTTAGGCAATAGTAAGAAATGAATGGGAGACAATAATCTAATTTTTTTAGGAAAACACAATAATCTAAATGTGCGGCACACTTATGGGCGTATCTACTTATATATAAAAGACGCAACCCACTAGGAGGCTTTAATGACTATTTTTCTCAATCCACGTTGCGCCACATCATCCCAATTAATTTCAACCATTAGATAAAGAATGGGTCTTACTTATATATAAAAGACGCAACCCACTAGGAGGCTTTAATGACTATTTCTCTCAATCCACGTTGCGCCACATCATCCCAATTAATTTCAACCATTAGATAAAGAATGGGTCTTAAAGATTAATACGGTTTATATGATTTTCTTAGCTATTTGTAACCACACGATCATCATCTTACTTAGCAGAAGCAATTATAATTTTTTTATCGCTATAGCTGTTGTGTTGGAGCACATAACACAACATGTTGCCTTACATAGTGCTTGGTCTTTATAATGTTTTATTAATGCGCTTCCTCTCAAATCTCTTTAGGTCAGGACAATGAACCAATTTGGCTCTATCTCAAGGTCTGTCTAGACTATACGCATCATTCTATTATCCATCAAATTTATTTGGGTTATGTTGCAACTTAAAATAGCTTAATAAAACTGCTATCACGGGTGTTTTTAGGTTCTTGATCTGATTCACTTTTATACAGAGTTTTTGTGTTCTAGCATTAATACAAAATTGTTTTTTCCTCTATCATTTTCTTATATGTATACATTACAACTATTTGATACAAAAAAAATTTCCTCTATCATTTCTTTATATGTATACATTACAACTATTTGATATTCTATTGTCTTTTACTTTCCAATGAACAATTGTATATAGAAGATTCAACACTTAAGTGAGACATAAACGTGAATTCTTTCTCCGACGTATATGATTATGTTTTTCTTAGTCACTTAACTACTTATTAGTTCAAGATTATAATTTTAAAATTAATATCTTTTAGTCCCGCTGCAACACGTAGAGTAATCAACTAGTATGTTTTTATTTTTCTTTACAAACCGAAAGTCATCCACCACCACCACTGCAGCAGGGTGTCAGTCGCAGCGCATTTGACCAGAATGGGCCTACGAACGTGTCAAAAACAGAATAGGCCTACGAAGATTAAACTGCCTTGTCCACTGAATGGAATCCCACAAAACGGACGCACCGAACGGCAAGCGCGCAGAGTGACATGCGGTTCAGCCGGCTGGCGCCTGGCGGATCAACCGAGACGACGGAGTGAGTCAGAGCCGCGGTGCCGCCTGCCGGTTGTCTGCAGGCGTGTCCGCTCGATCTCGCTGCTTATAAACTTTCGCCTGATTCTCGATTTGGTTTCGTGCGCAGTCACGTGATGCGTCTTGCGCGACTTGATTAATTAATTCAGTCTTGTGTCAATGAGTACGTGATCCGTGTTTAATTAACAACATACCTAATTAGGTACAAAGCAAACAATTTTTTAAGATCAGGTCCAAATTAAGCATGTCATGCCTAACTGGTTCCATCCGGAGTACTAGCGTCTGTCTAAAAAGAAAAATCAATACCATGTGTTTCATCAACAGCCAACACGGGAAGACCATAATACCGCTGTTACGACTGATATGCTTGTAAATAAGTGAAATAAAATGAAACTACTATGATAATTCAACTAAAATTCCAGAGATCACCTAGGAAAAAAAATACAACAACGCCTGCTAGCCAATTATCTTCTGCACTACGCACGGACAAGTGAACCGCACGTAAAGTACAGGTGTTTTGTGTGCTTTGCTACTTATATCAAAGAGTTCAGCAGCGACCGCTCCTACACCGGCTTCCACCAGCCGCTTTGCCCGCCCTCTATTCATGCCATCAAAATTACCAAACCTGTCAACTTCCAAGCTGGCAGTAGTCATCGTTGCTCTCTTCATCAACACCGGTAAACCCAACATCACCATTGGACTTGCCATCATAACATGTAGCATGTTGAATTGTGTCATCTATTGAGTTGCATGCACCAATCAGTTTACCTAAAAGTCTAAGCTCGATAGGGAAAGGTGAACAATTCACTTATACTCCAACACTCTCTCTCACGTGCAGGTTCCCTCAGGCCTCAAACGTGGAATATTGGAATGGGCTGCAATTTATTTAATAAATCGCGCCAGCCGAGATTCGAACTCGAGACCTCTGGCTACGATACCATATTGAGTTGCATGCACCAACCAGGTTCACCTAAAAGTCTAAGCTGATAGAGAAAGATGGACAATTCACTTATACTCCAACATCATCGACAGTAGCTTGAGTGTTCCCTTCTATGGTTTCTCTTCTTCTTTCTTTAGAGGTACATATTCATTCATGCTGCTTCTCTTGATCCGCTTGCTACGGCCTGGACGGTACTCGACATAGTAGTAGAAACTCTCAGTTGCAGCAAAATCATGCCTCGGCTTCTTCTTCCGTGACTTGGAGATGGTGCATGGCTTGGAGCTAGCCTAGTACTGGTTGCAGCACCTCCATCGGAGCCTCTGTCTCTGTCTCCACCTCTGCCTTCGCTGCTATCGAGGCAGCAAACTCGGAGCTGATATTGACACGCTTCCGGTAGAAGTGGTAGTCACAAAGGGAGTTGGGTCGGCTCACAAACCGGTCGCACTGTCACTGCCTGTCGTCATTCTTCTTGCACTTGTAGGCGCACGGACGGGCAAGACGGACCCAAGAAAGGCGGGCCGCGTTCTCGCGGATGCGCATGGCCACTAGCCGGTGAGATTTGGAAGCTCGTGAGCACTCACGGTGTTGCATTTCCTGAGCGAGCACGCAGTGGCTTTACCTGCTCTCCTTCCACAACATTTTCTCGAGAAGATTTTATAGTTGCGGCACATGGGCCCACCACTCAGTGTAGGCACGTGTTCACAGCAAACGTGTTTACATTATGCTACCACCGTCCGATAGAAAAACCGATGCATGCCACAGCCCACAAGCTCTATCCGGAAACTCTAGTCCACACGCGTGCGTTAGGAAGTCTCCTCACAAACGAGCTCTCTCTCTCTCTCAAACTTCTGATTTTGAAACTTTTTGAATCTGGAATTTTGATTGAAGTTTCTCAGAAAAGTTTGGGAAAACTTTTGATTCAAACTTTGTGATTGAAGTTTAGATTAAACTTTTTATTCAAAGTTCTGATGAAACTTTTTTATCAAACTTTCGATGAAAGTTTGATTGAAACTTTTCAATTCAACTTTGATTCCAAGTTTTAACAAAACCTTTGATGAAACTTTTTGATTAAACTTTTCAATAAGACTTTGATTGAAACTTTTGACTGATTTTAAAAATTTTCTGAAAAGTTTGGGCAAACATTCCTTTTTTAGAAAGTTTGCGGAATGCAAAACTTTCCAAAAAAGAAAAGGTAATTCTCCTGTCTGAAGGTTTGCGCGCAGGCTTCCTAACGCGCGCGTGTATTAGCATCGCCCAGCTCTATCTGTGGGCCAATCCTGTCGCGCACATATCACGTGGAGCCTGCTAGTGGGTCGCCTCGGTCAAATAATTACGTCCTATCAAATTTAATTATGTATATTAGTAACATGACCATGATCTATATATTCGGAGAGATTTTCCCAGGTGTGCGGAGAGGTAAATTGTACCGATCAAAGTAAAGTAAGCAGTTTGATACTACTGCACCACATGATTTTTTTTGTGGCAATTTAAAATTATTTGGGTAATGCATAGTGTCACTGGAATTTAGTTACACTAGCTAACAATGATTTTAAAATTTTTTGTTTTCATACAGTTGTGCACTGGTTGTAAATTGCTACCATGTTTGATTTATAGACATGACTACTAGGACTTCAAGCTATTGAAAAATCAGATCTTGTGAACTATGACATTTTTCTTTTGTGTAATTCAGGTTTAGTTTCCATTTTTTCCCTATCTGAGTCTACAATTCCTCCGTGGGAGACTATTCACAACAATTGCTCCGTACATATTATTGTAGAACCGAACAAAACTGAAGATAATTTGGTGCATTGTGAATTAGGATATTTTTTGTTATTCCCTTTTTAGTATACCTTAAGGCTTATACATTATATTTTTATTTTATCATCCATGATTATGTAGATTACACACACTGAACCTCTTTCAATCGTTTTCTCATGGGTTATATGTTAACTGTGTCAAACCTTTCACATTCAAAATTTGGGTTCTAATATAATAAACTGATGTTCTCATTCTCCCATTCTATCTAACTCACTATTGCAGAAAGAATTAAAGACCTTAGGTTAATTTGGAAGTTTTGACCGTTGGATAATTTCTTTTACATTATGCTACCAACCTCTATGTGTGCAATTCTGTCACGCCACGTATCCCACAGAGACCGCTAGTGGGTCGTGTGAAGGCAACGTGTTAGTCTTTCACGTGGGACCGGAGGGTAAGCCCAGCTCAGCTCTAGACGAAATTGTGACGTTCTCCATTGGCCATCTTCCTGCCTCACGAACGTGGACACCTTAATCGCTCTTCGAAATCCAAGCGGCCGCCACCATTGTTCCCCTGTTGTTCCTCTCTCCTCCTTCCTCCCTTGCTGCTCCGTGCCCCCTTACATCTATGGAGGCGCGGTCTCGCCTAGATCTTGGCTAGGAGGCCTCTAGTCTGCCCTTCAGCTACCTCTATTAGTATCGAACGGACCAATTAGAATACAACTTCTGCGATGGAGTCTCCTTCAGCTACCTCTATTCGCCTCATGGTCAGGCAGGGTTCAGTAGGAAAAAAAACCTAGCTCAAACTAAGTCACATCCACGGCAGCTCTTGGCTGCATGATGGCACGCTGCTTTGCTACTTGATCACCCGTCAGCTATGGTTAGGTCAAGCCTTTCCGACTCATACCTTTTACCCTAATTTTTTTGAATGCTTCTTACCGCGTTGAGTTGTCCCTCTGATTCCTTATTTGTTTTATAGTCTAAAGTTGATAGCGGCAGGATTTCGTGCACGCTCAGCGTTTTGGCCGACGTGGCCGCCCTTCATGCACGCCATGCCGTTTCGTGTCGGTGTGGCGACCGCCCGGGGTGGCCACATCGCAAGCGCAACGTTCGGGCACTTCCTAGGTCGTGGGCCGGTGGCCCGGCACCGGGAGACCGGGGTAGGCCGACGAGTGCCGTGAAATGGCCTTCACCTCCTTCCTCCGCGTAGATCCACCAGCCACGGTGGTCGCTTCGTCGGATCCGAGAATGAGGAGAAGGTTCGGGGCTCGTCGAATTCGGGGAGGCACAGGGTGGGGCTGACGTGCGTGAGGGAGGGATAGTGGATGGGGCTGCCAGCGGCGCTGCCACGCTCCTGCAGGGGAGGAGTCGTGGCTCGCCGAGGAGGTGGGAGGCGGTGGCTCGTGGCGGCGCTACCGGTTGGGGAGACTCCGGGCGCCGCCGTGCGCGAGGAGGGAGGAAGGTGGGGGCTCGTCGAGGACGAAGGATGCGTGCGGGGTGGTGCTTTGTCGGGGAGGAGGGAGGGGGGGGCTCGCCGATGCGGTGGTGCCGCCCATGTCGAGCGCGTTGACAGCTGTGAGAGGAGGAAGCCGGGAGCGGGCTAGGGTTGGAGGCGTGGGTTTTATTCATGCTCGTTCGGCGTGTGGACCGTTCGATGTGCGATCGAACAGCTCTCCTTTATCCGATGTCTCTTTTGCAGAAAAGTCCTCAATTTTATATCATAGTACGTAGTTTTATCTTGTTGTTCCCTTTCGCACAAACAACCTTGTTGTTTCCGTTAATTTTAAGCTAATACTTCCTAATATCTTTTATCATTGTTCTTGTTAGCAAATAATGCATAAACAAGATCGAAACGAGACACATATTTTTACGTGAAAAACCCTTGCGGGAAAAAACCACGGGCGCCAACCGACAATCTTCACTATATGAGGAGAGTTTACATAACGCAGGGGAATTACAATGAGTCTCTCTCTTTCCCCTTGCAACACACAAGATGTATATATATGGGTGCCTAACTAATAGGATCCGTAACGTGGGAGGACTCCACCTCTCACACCTCTTAGGCGTCCCTAGCAAGGCCGAATTTGGATCATATTACAACAAACTCCACCTTGAAACAAATTCCATCTTGTAGCAAATGAAGGATCATCAATGAACTCCCTTCAATAATAAATAGCACCGTGCGCCAATAAGTCACTAGGACTTAAACCGTAACACCAATCAAGCTTGAGCATAGCTCAAACTTAGCAGTAGGAACTGGCTTTGTCATCATATTCGCAGGATTAAAATGCGTACTGATCTTGCACACTTTAATATCATCAAGAGCAACAACATCTTAGATAAAATGATACCTCACATCAATATGCTTTGTCCAGTCATGGAACATCTGATCTTTTGTAAGGTAAATAGCACTCGACTATCATAGAATATAGTAGTGCAAGAATCATCTCCTCAAAGTTCAGCATATAAACCTCGAAGCCAAATAGCTTCCTTACCAGCTTCAGAAATAGCCATATATTCAGCTTCGATAGTTGATAAAGCAACAATAGACTGTAAACAAGCTTTCCAACTAACAAGCACAACCACCAATGGTGAAAACATAACATGTGAGAGATCTCCTTATGTCCAAATCACTAACATAATCTGAATCAACATAACCAACAATTCCATCTCCAGATTTCCCAAACTGCAAACAAGCATTCGAAGTACCGCGCAAATATCTCAAAATCCATTGAACTGCTTTCCAATACCCTCTACCAGGATTAGACATGTATCTACCGACAATACTTAGTGCATATGACAAATCAGGACGAGAGCAAACCATAGCATACATAAGAGAACCAACTGCGTTGTTATAAGGAACTCTAGACATGTACTTAATATCTTTATCCGACTCAGGACATAAAGTCGAAGATAATCTGAAATGTGGAGCTAAAGGAGTACTCACTGGTTTAGCTTTATGCATATTGAAACAACGAAGGACCTTTTCAATATATCCTTTCCGACTAAGAAATAACTTGCCGATCGTCTCTCTCTAATAATCTCCATGCCAAGAATTTTCTTTGCTGCACCCAAATCCTTCATCTCAAATTCATTACTCAATTGTGATTTCAACTTGGCTATTTCTGACTTATCTTTTGCAGCAATCAACATATCATCGACATAGAGAAGCAAATAAATAGCTGAACCATTAACCATCTTCAAATAAACACAACTATCATAATCAGACCGCTTAAAGCCATTAGAGAGCATAAAGGAGTCAAATCTCTTATACCACTGTCTTGGAGATTGTTTCAAGCCATAAAGAGATTTCTTTAACTTACGGACAATGTGTTCTTTTTCAGGAATAGCAAAACCTTCAAGGTTGATCCATATAAATATCTTCATCTAATTCTCCATGTAAAAATGCAGTTTTAACATCTAATTACTCAAGCTCATAATCATGCATAGCAACAATACCGAGTAAAGTGCGAATAGAGCTATGTTTCACAACAGGAGAAAACACATCGTTATAGTCAATACCCGGAATCCGACTATAGCCTTTAGCAACCAACCTTGCTTTATACCTTGCTGTTTCATTAGGAGAAATAGGTTCTTTTCTCTTGAAAATCCACTTGCAACGAACGAGCTTCTTCTCTTTAGGCAATGGCACTAAATCCCAAGTACCATTCTTATCAAGTGACTCCATCTCATCTTGCATAGCGGTAATCCAATTGTTGCAATCCGCAGAAGTAATAGCCTCGGAATAATTAGAAGGTTCAGCAGTACCTTCAACCTCTTCTGCGCAACTCAAAGCATAAGCAGCAATATTACATTCCTCAATTAACCTCTTCGGTCGAACATGAGGCCTCCGAGACCTGTCAGCTGCAATAGAACGTTGTGGAGATTGCACAACGGGAGAATGTGGGATAACAGTTGAATCATCATCAATAGGTGCATCCGTATCGATATCCGGTGTATGTGCTGAATCAATAACATGCTCCACCTGCACACTAGAGGTCCGCGAACTCCGAACCGGAGCATTAGTAGACATAGCAGATTCATTAAAGACAACACTTCGCTAGTAATAACCTTTTTAGATTCAGGATCCCACAATTTATATCCTTTAACACCAGAACGATAACCAAGAAAAATGCACTTAATAGCTCTAGGCTCCAATTTACCATTATCAACATGAGCATAAGCAGGACAACCGAAAACTCTTAATTCAGAATAATTTGCTGGAGAACTAGACCATACCTCAATTGGAGTCTTCTTATCAATAGCAATAGAGGGAGAACGATTAATCGAGAAAACAAGCAGTGGAAGCAGCCTCGACCCAAAAACGCCTACTCGAGGCTAGCATTAGACAACATGCAACGGGCCTTAGAGATGATAGTCATGTTCATCCGCTCAGCCACACCATTTTTCCGAGGTGTATAAGCAACGGTGCGGTGTCTCACAATGCCTTGAGACTTACAATATGAATTAAAAGCATGAGAACAGAATTCCATCCCATTATCGGTGCGAAGAACCTTCACCTTTCTATCCGTTTGTTTCTCCACCATAATCTTCCACTCTTTGAACTTAGAAAATGCTTCGATTTATGCTTTAAGAAATAAGGCCATACCTTCCTTGAATAATCATCAATAATTGTCAACATATAACGAGCACCTCTAAGAGAAGTCTTACGAGCGAGGCCCCATAAATCAGAATGCACATAATCAAGAATACCTTCAGTAGTATGAACCGAAGTGTTGAACTTCACCCTCTTGTGTTTGCCAAACACACAATATTCACAAAAATCCAGCTTACCGATGCTATGCCCATCAAGAAGTCCTCTTTTGCTCAAAATTGTCATACCAAGCTCACTCATATGCCCAAACGCATATGCCAAAGATTAGTAGCATCAAAATCAGATAATGACTTGGTAGAAACAGAAACATTGCCAATAACGAGTAGTGCCTTGAAGAAGATATAAATTGGCAAGTCAATAAATCACCTTTCATGACAACAAGAGAGCCTTTAGTTACCTTCATAACTCCACCTCCAGCGGAGTACTTATACCCTTTGCGATCAAGAGTACTCAAAGAAATAAGATTTCTTGTCATAGTTGGAACATGCCTCACATCTGCTAATGTCCCGACAATACCGATGAGGACATCAACGACGTACATACAACGACGAACGACGACGAACGAACGACGACGAACGACGACGCCCCACTCCAAGCCGGTGCGCCTCCCCAAGCCGCGCCCCTCTAGTGGGCCGTCAAGATGGAAGCCCTATCATCAAGACGACGTATTCCGGTCCGATTACTCGAGCCCGTGCAAGAGAATTGAGCTTCGTCATACTGTTAAAGAACTTTGGGCCGGAAGACTAGAGGATGGGCCAACAAGAGGCCCATATGGGAGACTAGGGTTGGGCACCGGCCGCGCTACGGTACCCACGGGTACCGTTCACGCGCCGCCCCCTCCCCCTATTTAGATAGAGACTCTCTTTTATTTCGGACTTGAGTTTTGTTTTAGTATTAGCCTAGCTATACATTCCGTCCCTTCGACGTTGAATTCAGAACTCCACCTTCGTGCAATACATCGGATTGCTCGCCTCTTATTCTTGCTTGTTCTTCGATTGCTTGCAAGGATTGATCCTCGTGATCAGGTTGAATTTGTTTAACCGCAGGTTCAATAACCATCGGAAGTTGGTTCAGCGATTGCATTGGCGCTTCGGGCTTGCTCGTCGTAGTCGGATCGTGAGGGTCAACGTCCACCAATCGAAATTATCTACACTCACCGAAAGATCGGGCACTCTACACCTATCAAGTGGTATCAGATTTCCAGTGTTTCTCGGTGAGTTTATCCAAGCCACATAAACCACAAACTACAAAAAAAATTGACCCCGAGTACGGTTTTGAGCCTTGCACTTTCGTTCAATAATTTGCGTTGTTGAGTTTTTGTGCTTTCGCTTTTGATCGTTGCTGGTACATCGTGTTTTCATCGTCTTCCGCCGCCGCTCATCCCACCGTTTTCCGCTTGAGTCCTGCCGTCGCGCCCACCATCAGATCACGCCGCCGCCGTTGTCATATTGTGTTTTCCTTTGCAGGAGTCCGTTTCGTCTTTCGTTCGGTCGCACGTTGCCAAGGCGAGCACGTGAGTTGTGTTGGTCGTTTTTCTTCCGTCACCGTGAGTCTGTTTCGTCTTTCCTTCGATCGCGTATTGCTTCGGCCGTTTAAGCCGAGTCGGTTTCGTCTTTTGGTGTCCCACAATCGTGGTCGATTTGGTCGCGTTTGGTTCGGCCGCGTGGTCGTTCTTCCTCCAACGCCGAGAGTCCGACTTGTGTTCACGGTCGCTTTCTTCTTTTGTTTCCCTCGCCGAGTCTTGCCCCGTCTCACGAAGTTAAGAGCGATCGCACAACAACAAGTTTCGGCCTTACTCTAGAGAGAGAGAGAGAGAGAGTGTGTGTGGTGACTTGGTCATTTTGTTCCTCTTGTTCATATAATCAGTTTTTGAGGTTCGCCCGTGGAAAAAAAAAAAAAAAAAAAAAAAACTGAAAAAAAAGGGAAAACAGAAAAAAAAAAAAAAAAAGAAAACTAAAAAGGGGTGAGCCGAGGTTCCAAGAGTCGCCACACTCCTTTTCCGTTTCAGCCTCGTCGGTTCCTTTGCGTGGTACTCTCCTTTCTTGTTTTCCTTCGTCGACCTTTGTTTTCTCCTCTTTCTTTTCACTTCACCTTATCGTCTACACTTGTGCCGGCAGCGATCTGTTTGCGTTTAGCACTTTTATTCAGCTTTGCAATTATTGTTTGAATTGTGCTAACCCTTGAATTGAGTGCAGCCTCCTAGCTCCACAAATTATCTACTACGAGCAGGTACCGTTCCCAGGCAATCGCTCCTCCAATCTTCCACCGGTTTTACCCGTGGTTGCAGTTCCCACTTGCGTGCTTGGTAAGAACGAGTAAGAGTTTGATAACAGCTTTCTGTTTGAGCTTTTTCATCCTCCATTAACCTCTCGTCGTAGGCTCTTTTTGTGGTTGTTTTGTTTTTGCTGGTGTTTCGATGACAGGAACAGACTCGAAGTCGGAGGCGCCCTCCATCCAGGATGTCCAGGTGCAGGTTGATGGCCTCACGAATGACATGAAGCCGATGCACGAGCGACTTGATTCGACGATCCGGTCGTCGAATGCACGTTTTGATCAGCTCGACCTCGCCGATACGGCTGCCCACACTACACTCGAGACGATTTTGACACGTCTTGAGACCATGACGACGCAGCTTAGGACAGTGACGACGCAGCTCGCGGAGTTACGGACTACACGTGACTACGGCGCCGACACCGAGCAGGACGACGACAATCGTCGCGGTCGTGCTCGTAGGGTACGTATTCCTCCTAATGATTCCTTTGCCAGAATTAAATTTAAGATTCCTACTTTTAATGGCAAATATGATCCTGCTGCTTATCTTGATTGGGAATTAGAAGTTGAACAAAAGTTTGCATGCCATGATATTCCTGCTAATTTACAAGTTAAGGCTGCTATTAGTGAGTTTACCGAGTTTGCTTTAATTTGGTGGCGTGAGTATACACAAAAATATCCTGATAATATTCCAGCCACTTGGGCAGAGTTAAAAACAGCCATGCGTCACCGTTTTGTCCCATCATATTTTGCTAGAGATTTGCTTAATCAAATGCAGCGTTTTCAACAAGGTTCGCTTTCCGTAGAGGACTATTATCAAGCTTTGCAAAAGGGTATGATTCGCTGTGGTTTAGTTGAACAGGAGGATGCTGCTATGGCTCGTTTTAGGGGTGGGTTAAATCGTGAAATTCAGGACATTCTTGATTATAAGGATTACAATGATATGACCACCTTATTTGAATATGCTTGTAAAGCTGAACGTGAAGTGCAGGGACGACGATCTTCGTCAAGAACTAACACTTTTGCAGGGTCCAAGACGCACACTTCAGCCCCACGGTCGGCGCCTCCTTCTTCCACATCGCGCGACCACACGTCGTCGACCACGGTGCCATCCACAACAGCGCGCGACCACTCTTCGTCGTCCAAGTCTAGCGCGCCGCCGGCAAAGCCTGCCTCGACCACGCCTTCTTCGTCGTGCCGGACGAGCTCGTGACATTCGGTGTCACCGCTGCAAAGGGTTTGGCCATGTTATTCGTGATTGTCCAAATAAGCGAACAATGCTGATTCGTGATGATGGTGAGTATTCTTCCGCTAGTGATTCCGAAGATGTTTCACATTCTCTTGTTGCTAACCATGCAGATAATGCGGAGCTTCATGTCGACTCTAGTGCCGCCGACAGGTATGCAAATCTTGTTGTGCAGCGTGTTCTTAGTACACAGGTCGTTCAGGATGAGAAGAACCAGCGCCACAACATTTTTCATATCAAAGGCGTTGTGCAAGAAAGAGCGATTCGCATAATCATTGACGGTGGCAGTTGCAACAATTTGGCTAGTCTAACATTGGTGGAGCAGTTGGCATTGCCAACAAGGAAGCATCCACATCCCTATCACGTTCGGTGGCTGAATGATGGCGGTAAAATAAAGGTAACGCGCTCGGTACGTGTTCCTTTCTCTCTTGGTGCCTATTCTGATTTTGTGGATTGTGATGTTGTTCCAATGGAAGCATGCTCTTTGTTGCTTGGTCGTCCTTGGCAATATGATGTTGATAGTCTTCACCATGGTCGTTCCAATTATTATTCTTTCATGTTTAAGGGTCAGAAAATTGTTATTCATCCTATGACACCTGAACAAGTTTTAAAAGATGATATGGCTAGAGCGGCAAAAGCTGCAAAATTGCTTAAATCACCTCCTATTGCACCTGTTCAACCTGAGATTAAATTGAGTAATCCTATCTTGCTTGCTACACGTGCTGATTTTGATGAGTTACATGATGCTAATCTGCCTTGCTATGCGCTTGTTTGCTCTCGTATGCTTGTTTCACTAGATGAGGCGCCTATGTTGCATATTCCTCCTGCTGTTGCTAACCTTTTGCAGGACTATAAAGATGTGTTTCCCGCTGAATTGCCACCAGGACTTCCTCCAATTCGTGGCATAGAACATCAAATTGATCTCATTCCAGGCGCACAGCTCCCTAATCGAGCTCCGTACCGTACAAATCCTGAAGAGACGAAAGAAATTCAGCGTCAAGTGCAAGCATTGCTTGACAAAGGTTACATTCGTGAGTCTCTTAGTCCTTGTTCGGTTCCTGTTTTGCTTGTCCCTAAAAAGGATGGTTCATGGCGTATGTGTGTAGATTGTCGCGCAATTAACAATATTACAATTCGTTATCGATATCCTATACCACGCCTTGATGATATGCTTGATGAACTTAGTGGTGCCACAATTTTCTCTAAGGTTGATTTGCGTAGTGGTTACCATCAGATTAGAATGAAATTAGGAGATGAATGGAAAACGGCTTTTAAAACTAAATTTGGCTTGTATGAATGGTTGGTTATGCCGTTTGGTTTGTCTAATGCTCCTAGCACTTTCATGCGCTTAATGAATGAAGTTCTTAGACCTTTCATTGGAATCTTTGTTGTTGTCTACTTTGATGATATTCTTATATACAGCAAATCCATGAATGAGCATTTAGATCACTTGCGTGCTGTTTTTGATGCTTTGCGTGCTGCTCACTTGTTTGGTAACATGGAAAAATGCACTTTTTGCACGCAACGTGTTTCGTTTCTTGGATATGTTGTCACTTCGCAGGGAATTGAGGTAGATGGCAACAAGGTGGACGCCATACAAAGTTGGCCTCAACCGACGACGGTTACACAGGTTCGCAGTTTTCTTGGTCTTGCAGGTTTCTATCGTCGTTTTGTGAAGGATTTTAGCACCATCGCTGCACCGTTGCACGAGTTGACCAAGAAGGGTGCGCCATTTGAGTGGGGTGCACCACAAGAATTTGCCTTCAACACTTTAAAGGAACGGTTAACCCATGCTCCTCTCTTGCAATTGCCTAATTTTGATAAAGTGTTTGAATTGGAATGTGATGCTAGTGGAATTGGTTTGGGTGCTGTTTTGTTGCAAGATCATAAACCCATTGCTTATTTTAGTGAGAAGTTAAGTGGTGCTGCTCTTAAATATTCCACTTATGATAAAGAACTTTATGCTTTAGTGAGAACTTTGCAAACATGGCAGCATTATTTATGGCCTCGCGAGTTTATTATTCATTCTGATCATGAGGCTTTGAAACATATTAGAACCCAAACTAATCTGAACCGTCGTCATGCTAAATGGGTTGAATTCATTGAATCTTTTCCGTACATCATTAAACATAAAAACGGGAAGGAAAATGTGATTGCTGATGCTTTGTCTCGTCGTTATACGATGCTGTCCCAACTAGACTTTAAAATTTTTGGTTTGCAAGCTTTGAAAGATCAATATGTGAATGATGCTGATTTTCATGATATTATGGTGCATTGTAAGGATGGCAAACCTTGGGGCAAATTTCACATGCAGGATGGGTTCCTGTTTCGTGCTAACAAGCTGTGTATTCCAGTTGGTTCGGTTCGTCTTTTGTTGTTGCAGGAGGCGCATGGAGGTGGTCTTATGGGTCACTTTGGCGTTTTCAAGACACATGAGGTGTTGGCTGACCACTTCTTTTGGCCACGGATGCGCCGTGATGTTGAGCGCCTTGTTGCACGCTGTACTACATGTCGAAGGCTAAGTCTCGTTTGGGTAATCATGGTTTGTATATGCCCTTGCCAGTCCCCTCTTCTCCTTGGCATGATATTTCGATGGATTTTGTTTTGGGATTGCCTAGAACTAAGAAGGGGAGGGACAGTATTTTTGTGGTTGTTGATCGCTTCTCTAAAATGGCTCACTTTATACCATGTCATAAAACTGATGATGCCTCCAATATTGCTGCATTGTTCTTTAGCGAGATTGTTAGATTGCATGGAATTCCTAAAACAATTGTCTCCGATCGTGATGCTAAGTTTCTTAGTCATTTTTGGCGTTCTCTTTGGAATAAACTAGGAACTAAGCTGCTGTTTAGTACTACTTGTCATCCTCAAACTGATGGGCAAACCGAGGTAGTAAATAGAACTTTGTCTGCTATGCTTAGAGCTGTTCTTGATAAAAATTTGAGACGTTGGGAAGATTGTTTACCTCATGTTGAATTTGCTTATAATCGTGCTACACATTCTACCACCAAGATGTGTCCTTTTGAGGTTGTTTATGGCTATGTTCCTAGGGCACCTATTGATTTGTTTGCTATTGATGCTGAAGATGAACCAAATGTTGATGCTCTTGCTCATATTGATCACATGAAACAATTGCATGAAGAAACCCAACAGAACATTGCTGTTGCTAATAAAAAGTATCAAGTTGTCTGGTAGTAAAGGTCGAAAACATGTTTCTTTTGAACCTGGTGATTTGGTTTGGTTGCACTTGCGTAAAGATAGATTTCCAACTTTGCGTCGTTCTAAATTGATGCCTCGTGCTGCTGGTCCTTTTAAAGTGCTAACCAAGATTAACGATAATGCTTATGTTCTTGACTTGCCCATGGAGTTTGGTGTTTCCACGAGTTTTAATGTTGCAGATTTGAAACCATACTTGGGCGAGGATGATGAGTTGCCGTCGAGGACGACTTCACTTCAAGAAGGGGAGGATGATGAGGACATCAACGACGTACATACAACGACGAACGACGACGAACGAACGACGACGAACGACGACGCCCCACTCCAAGCCGGTGCGCCTCCCCAAGCCGCGCCCCCTCTAGTGGGCCGTCAAGATGGAAGCCCTATCATCAAGACGACGTATTCCGGTCCGATTACTCGAGCCCGTGCAAGAGAATTGAGCTTCGTCATACTCGTTAAAGAACTTTGGGCCGGAAGACTAGAGGATGGGCCAACAAGAGGCCCATATGGGAGACTAGGGTTGGGCACCGGCCGCGCTACGGTACCCACGGGTACCGTTCACGCGCCGCCCCCTCCCCCTATTTAGATAGAGACTCTCTTTTATTTCAGACTTGAGTTTTGTTTTAGTATTAGCCTAGCTATACATTCCGTCCCTTCGACGTTGAATTCAGAACTCCACCTTCGTGCAATACATCGGATTGCTCGCCTCTTATTCTTGCTTGTTCTTCGATTGCTTGCAAGGATTGATCCTCGTGATCGGGTTGAATTTGTTTAACCGCAGGTTCAATAACCATCGGAAGTTGGTTCAGCGATTGCATTGGCGCTTCGGGCTTGCTCGTCGTAGTCGGATCGTGAGGGTCAACGTCCACCAATCGAAATTATCTACACTCACCGAAAGATCGGGCACTCTACACCTATCAAATACCATCGGACATCTTAATCCGAACAGATCTCATGCCTACTACCTTGCGAGGAGTGTTATCACCCATCAAAACGGAGCCTCCACTATGGACAGATTCATAAGTGGAAAACCAATCTCTATTAATGCAAATATGAAATGAGCGAGGCAGAATCAAGAATCCATTCCTCATTAATTTTGGCACATCCAAGCAAAAGCAACAAGAACATCACCATCGAAGCTGCTATCATCGGCAGTAGCAACAACGAAAGCAGCACCATCATCACTAGGATTAGATTTAGCCTTTTGAGCAGCTTTCCTCTTCTCCTTATTCTGCAGCTTATAACATTCAGAAATATCATGAGTATTCCCTTTACAATATCTGCAGAACTTATCTTTGCCTCCGGATTTGGAGCGACCGCGATGACCGCTCGAACTTTTATCTCTCCCATTGTTGAATTTCTTCTTCTCTGTCCTACCACGGACAGACAAACCTTCTCCATCATCATTGGCAGCAACTTCAGGAGACACTATTTTTCTTTTGCATGCAAAGCATCATAAACCTCATTGACGATAAGCGTGTCATGACTGTATAATATAGTATCTCCGAAAGTTGAATAAGACAGGGGCAACGAACACAAAAGCATGAGAGCTAAATTCTCATCATCATATTTTACCTCCATAGACGCTAGGTCCGAAACAATCTCCTTGAAGATCGATAAATGAGAGGCTAGTGAATTACCCTCTTGCAACTTGTGAGTAAACAATTTCATCTTCAAATGCATCTTGCTTGGTTAGATCTTTGGACATGCAGATCGACTCCAGCTTGAGCCATAAAGCAGCAGCGGTTTTCTGATCCAAAACCTCTTGCAAAATATTATTAGATAAATGAAGATGAATTTGTGAGAGAGTCTTACGATCACGACGCTTTTCTTCATCGGTCTAAGTCTCTTGCTTCTTATTAGAGAAAGAATCAAGCGCATCATCCAAATCGGTGTGTGCTAATATTGCCCTCATCTTGACTTGCCAAAGAGTGAACCGTGTATCACGGTCAAGCAGCGGAACATCATATTTGAGAGAAGTCATCGAAGAAATCAACAAGAAAACAAATCTGCAGCGTCTCCGGTACACCCTCGTGTGCACCAAGCAAATCTGCAGAGTTCCTGGTACACCTTCCGTGTACACGCAGCAAAGAATAGAGAGAATTGATCTCCTGGTAGAAAGCCCGTGTGCACCTAGCAAAATTTCTCGTGCAAATAACCGTGTCCGCGTAGCAAATTTCAGCAAGCCTCGGGACAACCGAAAAAAGGACCACGCTTCGGGAGTTGAGCCGGTGCAGCACGGCGATCAAAGAACTCCAAATTGAACTGAACGGAGACTTCACGAGCCTCGTCTCGGGGCTTGATCCACCAAACAAGGGTGCGGAGGAACCGAGCCTTTGCCTCGCTTCGGGACTCAGCAAGCGAAGCAGCGCACGACAGCTTTTGTTTCCAACTCGCCAACTCGCCGAGTCCGCGTGGGAGTCGAAGTCACCCGACGAGCAGATCGGATTAGCTGCGCGATGAACTAAAGATGGCGGCGGCAGTTAAAAAACAGGGATTAGCCCTATTTTTTTTAATCAAATCTCGTGTCCGGCTCTGATACCACTTGTTAGCAAATAATGCATAAACAAGATCGAAACGAGACATAGATTTTTACGTGGAAAACCCTTACGGGAAAAAACCACGGACGCCAACCGGCAATCTTCACTATATGAGGAGAGTTTACGGAATGTAGGAGAATTACAATGAGTCTCTCTCTTTCCCCTTGCAACACACAAGATGTATATATATGGGTGGCTAACTAATAGGATCCGTAACGTGGGAGGACTCCACCTCTCACACCTCCTAGGCGTCCCTAGCAAGACCGAATTTGGATCATATTACAACAGTTCTCTTCCTATTACCCCCTGAATGCCAAATCAACAAGGGAATAGACGAACGGAAGGGGGGGGTGGGGTCCGCTGCTTACACACACCGACCGAAGATTTAAGTGTCGTTAAAATCACACACTAAAATTGGTAATTGACATTTTTTACGGCTGTGTTTCTGCTACAACCAGAGCCATTCTTTGCAACAAAAAAAAGAACCGGTAAAATCTCAACTGGTCACACACTAAAATCGGTGTTTAAGTCCAAAAAAGATGAATAAAATATTTGGCCGAATGGATTCTTTCACAAACAGCTGTGGGATTCTTTCTACTCGACTGAAGAATTTTATATCCCTATTTGGTGATGTTGAATCACTTGCCGTTAATTTGTCAATACTCTTGAATAGGAAATGATACAAATGTATGACCATCTAGTGCGACCAACACAAAAAAATCTTGAAAGATAGGATTTTTAAAAATCTTGAAATGATACAAATGTATGACCATTCCCGGATTGTTTCTGCTACTAAGAGCATCTCCAACAGCTCTTGTAAATTGACTTATTTACTAAATATAGAGAACATGAGAAGAAAAAAGGGTTCCAACAGCCTCTTCATCTTCCTTCTCCTATTTTTTGGGTAGCTATCCCGATATATTGGCAAGCCAAGTTTGGCTAGGCTGCACCGCACTCTATCCTATGATTGGAGAGAAAAAAGGAATGATATAATGACGTGGCAGCCATGCATGTGTTCACTTCCTTTTGATTTGAGAGAAAAAAGGAAGTAAATAATAGTGTTGAGGAAGTTTTAATATAGAGAGTCGAGATTTACCTATTCTGTTGGAAGAAACTATTATTTTAAGTGCTTTTATTTTTTTACAAGAGAGTAAAAACTCTTAATTTAGATAATTGGATACATGAACTGTTGGAGATGCTCTAATTAAGGGTCATGGAGAATAAATATAAAGGATAGTTTGCCCTATTTTTTATCGCAACTTATTGTAGATAGAAACATGATTCACAAATAGATAACTTTGTCCTTTAAAATCATTTTTTCCAGTCACATGAAAACAAATACTTTACACAAGAGCAAGAAATGTTGGTACACACGTAGAAAAAAACGTAGCAATTTGTACTACCAGAAAAGTGTCCGTAGAATATGATTTGATAAATTCTTTAATTATTATCTCCTTTGACAGATTTTTATCAGTTGAAATATATTTAGTCTGTATTATTGGCTTCACTTTTTCAAGTGAAATGCAAGGAACAGGATATATTGGATATAAAAAACACCTCGTCGGCGCTCCCTCGCTGCTATCCACCTTGCCGACATCTTCACTGCGCCCCTAAACCTCCACCGTCATCATCGGCGTCCTCACTACACCTGCAAGTCATTGCCAGAGGCTCACACTCGCGACCCAGATCTGCCCTCTCCCCCCCCCCCCCCAACACACACACACACACACACACACAGAGAGAGAGAGAGAGAGAGAGAGAGAGAGAGAGGCTCCAAGCTGAAAATCAACCATCGAACCTCGACAAAGCGACGCCACCAAACAACATACTTGCTCCCTTCGTAGTATGGCCATTGTACCATCTCACCATTCCTTGTAGCTACATCTCACTGCTCTATTGCCGGCCTACCCCTTCCGACAAAGGGAGGAATCCTTGAAAGACTAAAGTACTGTCTAGTAAAATGGTGACTGAGAGTAGGGAAAGCATGGATTGACGCAACTTGGCCTAAATGCTAGGAGGGGTCAACAAGCAAAATTTGACTTCGGGGGGGGGGGTCTAGATAGTAGGAAGCAAGAAATTTCAGTGTTTGTCCATGTAATTGTCTAAGGGCAGGAGACGGGGGTAACAACCCATGTTGGCCTCTACAAAGCTTCATCATTGAAAGCATGTTGATCCACAATCTCTTGAAGCTGATGTATCGTAGCGCATCCGGTCGCACGAGCCACCTTCCGATGTGGTTTAGAAGTGAAGGAAACCGCAAGGCAAGAGATATGAAGGGGTTTAGCAGCGAGCAAGGATCTATAACACTTTTATGAAAAAATAATTGATGGTCAAAACTGATACAATACTTACTAGCGGGTTGTATGTCCTTGGTAGGATATTAGCTAGATATAAAAGAATGTTAGGGATTTCAAGAGGATTAGTGTGTTTGGTTCAAAAATTTTAGTTAGTATACACTATCCGAAGTTTATACAATAATATCTTTATTAGGCATCAATTATTTAGTTATTGAACCCTCTTTCGATAAGGTGTAGCTATGCACCTATCAACTTTCATGATTTGTTCTACATCACACAATCTACCAAATGCATTTATTCTGTATTGTCTTTGATTTGTAGTTTTGTACCGTATCAGGTTGTCTATCAATTCCAACTAAGACCATTGACATTGTCTTCAAAGATCAATGAAGCACTACGTTATCGCAAATCACCGTGAGACACCCTGCATTCTCCCTACTCACATTCATTCGATGATCTAGAAACAATCATATGTATTGATGGTGATGACAATCGAGCAAGATTGTGGTGACAACCCCAAGTTACTTGGCATTAGTTTGATCTTTGTTTCTTTGTCTATCAAATTCGAGGTATAGGAATGATTAAATGATGCACCACGATAGTAGTATGATGTCTCTATGTCGAGTGGGGCATGGGAGTATGAGAGACATCTTGGGAATATTAGAGATGGGCAAGAAAGAAGACAACACACATGTAGGGAGTCAGCCATGAAAGGCAGTGATATGTAGTGGTTATGCCTCCGGGTATATTGGAGGAGAAGCACATATTTCCTTAGATAATGGAACGATTACATTTCGGCCGTAGTACCACACACAGCCTTACAACCTCTGCGTGATTGCATACAACCTTTTTAAAAAACAAAGTTCTAAGAAAATAGAAAAGAAAACTCCAGTGCAAGACTAACGAGTAATAGAGGTCACTACTATTCAACATACATTGGGATCACTTGTTGGAAAAGTGAACACCCTTGGATGAATAATATAGCGACAAACTTCCTGTCAACTATGAAGAAAAAGTGTCTATCGTGCGCTCGAAACGAAGTAGAAAAAAAGCATGCCACAATTGGCATCTTGACGACCTTATGTAACAGAGCCTCCACTACCTTGATCTAAAACAGGCAAATCCGCCCCAACACCGGCCACCACATCTTCGACAGGATTCATCGTACTCGCTACTGGTTAATGGAGAATACCACATCGGTGAGTATCTTGTTAATCTCATGGCACAAAGCCAATGCGATCGCATCGTTGTTGTTGACGGTCCTTATGGTCCAATTTTACCGTCAACATGTTGCATCTTTTTGAATCAAACACCATCACCAAGAATAGACATAGGGATTATTTCTAACAAATTCCACTAGTCTTGGTGAAATTATGAATGCAGGTGCAATTCATATGAAAACAGGGGAAAACATGCACGAAACATGGACTTTGCAATCGACGGATTTTCCCTGACTAAAGAATATAGTCCAAAAGCCCAAAACCACAAAACAGAACCTCAACATCAAACCAAGCAAGTGGATTGGGCCAAGACACAGCCAGGGGAAGGCACTAGAGAAGAATCAAGCCCGGGGAGTCCAGGCCGGCTCGGCCGAACCACCCTAGTGGGTTCGGCCGAACCGACAGTGGGCCCCCCGGCCCATCTTTCTCCGGCGGTTTGTCACCGACGTCCGGAGGTCGGTTCCACCTGCAATTAATGCCACCGACGTCCGGAACCGCCTCCAAGTTGCCGACCTTCCAAGGCTATAAATAAAGGGCTACACCCCCTCTCTCAACACACCACCAACATCAAGATACAAGACAAAACTCTCATCCTTAGGCCAAGGGCCTCTTGTATCTTAGTAGAATAGGAGAGAGGGCAAGGAAGAGGAAGGAGTGTTCCTCCCTTTTGCAAAGTGGAGTAGTATTTCCTTTTCTTTTACCTTGGCGTGTAAACACTCTTTTTGGTGATTTATACGTGGTGATCTACTTATCTATCGTGACATATCTTTGTGTTAGACGTAATTCTTGTTATACTTGTTTACGGGATCATCGCTCGCAAGAAGTACTCTAGCTTTCTCGAACTCGGCTCTAGGCCGAGGCTAGAGTAGTGGTCAATAGCATAGACGTGGTGTCTAGGGCCGGAGATCGCCTTTGTTTGCCGTGTGCCCCACGGTTTGTAGAGGTAGGTGGCAGGAAGTGACAGCCCCGTCATCCAAAGGAACCCTCCACGTTCGGGTACATAGTAGAGCTTTCGTAGACCGGAGTGGCTTGGCGGACCAAGCCTAAGACGGTGCCCGAAGTAAACAAGTCTAGCTTGCGTTCGTCTACCTTTAAAGGATAAATAGATAAGAGTCACCCTCTCGACCCTATTTTGCTACGTTGTCTTGGTTGTCCTTGGGTAAACTAACCTTGTTGCAGAAATACTCCGTTCCCTCGCGGATATAAATACGATACCTTGGAATACTCCCGGTGAAGTGCTACAACGGTATTCCGTGCGCTTGCGGATTCATTCGTGACGTAAGAAATACCAACAAGCATTTCTGGCGCCGTTGTCGGGGAACGGTTGTTATCTTTGTAACGAATCAGGTTTGCCCTCGTAATCTATCTTACTTACCGTTCTGTTTTTATTTTTTTCCTTACATTCAAAATTTCACAAAAACATATCATGGAGTCACACCCAACCATCCAATCTTTCTCCACTCCACGGGGTGAACTCTTAGAGCCACCATCATCATCACAACCTATTTCTTCACCCGGCTATGAGTTCTCCCCGATTACATTTCGATGATTAGAGGTTTATCCTTTTCGGGTTTTAAACATGAAAATCCTTATGAACACTTGCGAGAGTTTGAACATTTGTGTTCATGCCGATTGATCCATGGCATGACACAAGAAACATTGAAGTGGAAGTTGTTTCCCTTCTCTCTCAATGAGAAGGCGAAGCAATGGTACACTTACACCGCTAAGAGAGTGAACGGTGATTGGAAAGAATTGCGAGACAAATTTTGTCTAGCATTCTTCCCCGTATCTCGTATCACTTCTCTACGAGCGGAAATAATAGGCTTTCGACAAGAAGAAAAGGAAACCTTAAGTGCGTCATGGATTCGGTTCTGTTCTCTAACGTACTCCGGACCAGAATTATTGCTCCCCGAACCCGTTTTATTACAACACTTTTATTCGGGATTGAGCAACGATACCGCACTTTATCTTGACACGGCCGCGGGTGGATCTTTTTCTCATAAGACCATAGCGGAAGCACACGAACTTTTGGATCGAATTGTGGAAAACACACCTTTTTCCGCCGACTTACTCGTAGAGCCGGAGTCGAAGATGAGGAACTCGTTGTGCAAGAGACACAACACTTGGTGCCCATGATGGAGCACCTAGCACTCGAGTCCTCATCTAACACAAGAACAATGATAGAGGAAGATGAACCTCTTGATTTCCCATTTGAGTTCAAGGAAGAAATTTTTGAAGATTTTGGAAACACCTTGAACTACTCCTATCAAAAGAAACCAAGCACTCCCCGCACCAACCCCCGAACCTATTGAAAAATCTCTTCTCTTAAAAACTGTTCTGAAGTTGACAAGCAATTATGAGCGATGAATGGTTGATGGAAAACGAACTTTCTTCGGAAGTTCTTCGACTTGATCATCCTAGATCAACCATTCGTGGCTCAATTCGGGGAGTAATGGTAGATGTTCTCTATAATCCTCTAGTAGGTGCCAACATCATGTCCGAATCTTTTGCTTCAACTTTATTTGGAAACGAGACATGGGCACCTTCCGACAAACTCCTTAAAGCCCCACCGGGGCAATTTTTTGAGAGTTTGGGGATCATTAGAGATGTTTGCATTAAGCGTAATGAAGCGGAGGTTTCCTTGGACTTTCACGTTTCTGAATCCCGGATTTCGATGTTTTGGTCTGGTCATCCCATAGAAAAGCTTTTCTTAGGGATATCACCTTCAGAACCTTAGACTTCACCCTCGGCAAGAAAACTTTTTCTCTTCCTATCATTCATGCACAAAACTCTTTTGCCGAGGAGCCGCTTGTGGAAGAAGAATGCATGGAGGAGGTTATGGCAATTTTTCCTCATGAAAACCCCGAATCATCCTTGGATGAAGATGCTCTTGATTTCATTTTAGAAGAGGATGATTCGGCGGAAACTTTTGAGCTGCCCGAAACTTTTACACCTACGCCACCTCCCGTAGAGCTCAAAACTCTTCCACCAGGCTTGCGCTACGTTTTTCTTCACGGAAATCCCGAAACCCCCGTCATCATAAGTGACAAGCTTTCGGAGGAGGAAACCGCAAAACTCTTAGCCGTGCTAGAAAAACATCACTCCGTTTTTGGGTACTCGCTTGGAGACCTCAAGGGAATCAGCCTCGCTCTTTGCACCCATCGCATTCCCATAGACCCCGATAGTACACCATCTAGGGAACCTCAAAGGAGGTTGAACAATGCGATGCGGGAGGTCGTTAAAAAGGAGGTCTTAAAACTTTTACATGCCGGCATTATCTATCCCTGTTCCACACAACGAGTGGGTGAGTCCAAGGCAGGTTGTACCCAAGAAAGGAGGAATGACGGTCGTCCATAATGACAAAAATGAGTTGATCCCTCAACGCACCGTCACGGGATGGAGGATGTGCATAGATTACCGAAAACTTAACAAGGCTACAAAGAAGGATCATTTTCCGCCGCCCTTCATCGATGAGATGTTGGAACGGCCGGCAAATAATTCTTTCTTTTGTTTCCTTGATGGGTATTCAGGATATCATCAAATCCCCATCCATCCCGACGATCAAAGTAAAACCACTTTCACATGCCCCTATGGAACTTACGCCTATCGACGAATGTCTTTTGGGCTTTGCAATGCACCTCGCTTCTTTTCAACGTTGCATGATGTCTATCTTTTCTCGACATGATCGAAGAGATTATGGAAGTATTCATGGATGATTTCTCTCGTTTATGGAAAAACCTTCGATCATTGTTTAGAAAATTTAGACAAAGTCTTGCAACGTTGTCAAGAAAATGATTTAGTGCTCAATTGGGAGAAATGCCATTTCATGGTTAGAGAAGGCATAGTTCTGGGGCATTTGATTTCTGAAAGGGGGATAGAGGTGGATAAAGCTAAATTAGAAGTTATAGAAAAGCTTCCACCTCCTATGAATGTTAGGGGCATTCGCAGCTTTCCGGGACATGCGGGGTTCTATCGTCGTTTTATCAAAGATTTCTCTCAAATTGCTAGACCCCTTACAAATCTGCTTGCGAAGGATGCACCCTTTGAGTTTACCGATGAATGCATGACTCGCTTTCACTACCCTTAAGAATGCACTCATCTCGCCGCCAATTATCCAACCCCCGATTGGACGCTGCCTTTTGAGATAATGTGTGATGCTAGTGATTTTGTCGTGGGGGCTGTTCTTGGCCAAACTAGAGATAAAAAGCATCATGCAATCTCCTATGCAAGCAAAACCTTGACTCGGAGCTCGGCTTAAATTACACTACCACCGAAAAAGAGCTCCTTGCTCGTTGTTTTTGCTTTTGATAAGTTTAGATCCTACTTGACCGGAGCAAAAGTCATTGTTTACACCGATCATGCTGCTTTAAAGTTTTTGCTCAATAAGAAGGATGCTAAACCTCGTTTGATACGATGGGTTCTTCTACTCCAAGAATTTGATGTAGAAATCCGTGATAAGAAAGGAGTAGAAAATTCCGTGGCAGATCATTTGTCGCGTATACAATTCACTAACCTGCAGGAATTACCCATCAATGATTTCCTACGCGATGACATGCTGCTCCTAGTGAGGGACTCACATCCATGGTACGCCGACATTGTGAACTTCATGGCAACGGGGTACGTACCACCCGGAAAGAGCAAGAAACGACTCATCTATGAGAGTCGCCGTCACTTATGGGAAGAGCCCTTCCTTTACCGTGTCTGCGCCGATGGATTGCTAAGGCGATGTGTGCCCATACCCGAGAGCACACGAATCATTGAGAAGTGCCATGCATCGCCATACGGGGGACACTACGGCGTGTTTCGTACACAGTGCCAAGATATGGCAAAGTGGCTTCTTTTGGCCAGCCATGTACGAAGACACAAAGGAATTTGTCGAGCGATGCCCGTAATGTCAAAAAGTTGGAGGCATCACGGCAAGAGATGCAATGCCCCTCAACTACAATTTACAAGTCGAGCTCTTCGACGTATGGGGCATTGACTTCATGGGACCGTTCACCAAGTCACATGACTGCGAATACATCTTGGTGGCGGTAGACTACGTGTCTAAGTGGGTGGAAGCAATGCCTTGCAGGGCCGCAAATGCCAAGCATGCTCGCCGGATGTTCCACGAAATTATCTTCCCAAGGTTTGGAACACCGAAGCTAGTGATAAGCGACGGAGGGTCTCACTTCATTGATAAGACCTTCCGAAGCTTCCTAAGAGAACTTGGATCAAGGCATAATATCGCTACTCCATACCACCCTCAAACCAGTAGGCAGGCCGAGACCTCAAACAAGCAAATCAAGCGGATCCCGCAAAAGACCGTAACAGTAAATGGGGAAGGGATGGAAGGACAAGCTACCCGATGCACTATGGGCATACCGTACAGCATACAAGACACCCATAGGCATGTCCCCATACCAGCTCGTGTACGGGAAAACATGTCATTTACCCGTCGAGACGGAACACCGAGCGTATTGGGCCATCCGGAAATGGAACATGGACTTTAATGGTGCCGGACGCAAAAGAAAAATGGAGATAGCTGAGTTAGAAGAATGGAGAGACAAAGCTTACCACAACTCAGCTATATACAAAGAAAGGACAAAAAGGTGGCACGACAAAAAGATAAAGATAAAGGTATTTAAGGTTGGAGATAAGGTCTTGCTATTCAATTCACGGGTGAAACTCTTCGGGCATGGAAAATTAAGAAGTAAATGGGACGGACCATACACGGTTATTGACACCTCGTCACATGGAGCAATCACACTTCAAGACGACGAAGGTAAAATATTTAAGGTAAATGGTCAGCGCCTTAAAATTTATTTCGAGCCCGATAAAGATAAAGAATTTGATGTCATGCACTTGATTAATTTAAATTTTCTCTCATGATAGCTCTTTCTTATCTATATCCCGTAGTAGCTCTTTCCCCGAAATAATTTTAGCAAGCATTTCCCGCGTTCATCATTTCCCGCAGCACATTTTTATCATTTTTTCAATTCCTCAAGATTGTAATGCGCCTGCTCTTTTAAATTTTTAATCATATTAGTGCTCCCTGGTCTTCCCTTACCGGTAGAGCAAGTTTTGTTTCGAAATATCTTTGTCTATTTTGAAGAAAACAGCAAAAAGGCAAGTGTGGGGGGGACATCGCGGAAAGCAAAGACAAACACACGCGTAGCGCGCAGAAACATCACGAGGAAAACAACACAAACACAACCTCGCGAAACAGAGCACCAGTGGGGCCTGAGCTAGTTCGGCCGAACCCACAAGGGTGGTTCGGCCGAACCCCGGTGGGTCCCACTCAGCCCCGCTTCCTCGTGGCACTTGAGTTTGTTTCCCACACTTCCTTTTCGCCTACTTTATTTGTCAAGTTCATTCCGAGACGCGAAAAACAATTACTAAAACTTGACCAACTAAAACTTGGGAAGATTTCTTTTGAATACCTTTTCCCAAGTCTCTCCCTAATGCTCTCATGATGATCTTGCACACTTTTTATTACTCGCTTCATCACCACTTGCCTCGTGAACAAATAATCAAATCCATAGGACCCATGTTTTTCTAGATTATTGGCAAGTGTGATATGGCTCGACGAAATGATCTTATGCTTAGCTTACCGAGTCCTTGGGAATTTTATTTCACAAAACAAAAATACCATGGCTTCATGCTCCTCTCTTGATACAAAAATTCCTACCAATGCCATATGATGATCATACCTTGCAAAACTTACATACATATGCTGCTTGTGATTGCAATGAGCTTTACCAAAATTGAGTGACCCTAGAGAGAAACTTGTCATGCTCTCTTGATCAAGATCACGTACACTCCACCAGGGCTAAACTCCTACACTAGGAGCTAGCACCCCACCAAAATAAAGACACTCCTCGTTTGCACCTCTTTTTACCTCTCTCTCTCTCTCAATCACGCATAAACGAGACATGGCTATGTAAAAGCTCACACGTATGAGCAATGAAAAGAAAGCTCACAAAGATGAGCAATGAAAAAGAGAGAAGAAAAGAGATGCTCAAGCATAGAGCAAGAAAAGAAAAGAAAGAAAATAAAAAGATAGCCATGTCTCGAAAATGCAAAATAAAGAGAGGTCGATTTCAATAGGAGTTGTCACTTTTTCATATCCATACACACACGCACTTCTTGATCAAGGTTACATGACTTGGCTTCTCCATGGATCCTTTCTTTTGGCTTAGCAATATTTGTGATACAAGTATGCCTCTCTCATTCCCTACCGAGCTCCACATACAAGCCTAAGAAGTAGGAAAAGAGAGGCAACACAATGCCTTGGTGAGGAAAACACTTTTTGAGCGATTCAAGAGAATCGAAGAGGAGCGGGAGTCATGTTGTTTATTTTCAAAACTTTCAAAAACCCAAGGTGCTTAGTGAGCAAAAGTATAGTGACTTGAGTCATGAGCTGTTCCACTTATCAATCATCCAAGAATGCATGTTAGCCACCGTCATGTTCACAAGTAAAACGGTGTGGCTTGTAATAACATGTGTGCAGGTCTCTAAGGGGAGAGATCTCTCAACTTACGCTCCCACCTTTACTCGAGGACGAGCAAAGAGCTAAGTGTGGGGGTCTTGTTGACGGTCCTTATGGTCCAATTTTACCGTCAACATGTTGCATCTTTTTGAATCAAACACCATCACCAAGAATAGACATAGGGATTATTTCTAACAAATTCCACTAGTCTTGGTGAAATTATGAATGCAGGTGCAATTCATATGAAAACAGGGGAAAACATGCACGAAACATGGACTTTGCAATCGACGGATTTTCCCGGACTAAAGAATATAGTCCAAAAGCCCAAAACCACAAAACAGAGCCTCAACATCAAACCAAGCAAGTGGATTGGGCCAAGTACACAGCTAGGGGAAGGCACTAGAGAAGAATCAAGCCCGTGGGAGTCCAGGCCGCTCGGCCGAACCACCCTAGTGGGTTCGGCCGAACCGACAGTGGGCCCCCCGGCCCATCTTTCTCTCGGCGGTTTGTCACCGACGTCCGGAGGTCGGTTCCACCTGCAATTAATGCCACCGACGTCCGGAACCGCCTCCAAGTTGCCGACCTTCCAAGGCTATAAATAAAGGGCTACACCCCCCTCTCTCAACACACCACCAACATCAAGATACAAGACAAAACTCTCATCCTTAGACCAAGGGCCTCTTGTATCTTAGTAGAATAGGAGAGAGGGCAAGGAAGAGGAAGGAGTGTTCCTCCCTTTTGCAAAGTGGAGTAGTATTTCCTTTTCTTTTACCTTGGCGTGTAAACACTCTTTTTGGTGATTTATACGTGGTGATCTACTTATCTATCGTGACATATCTTTGTGTTAGACGTAATTCTTGTTATACTTGTTTACGGGATCATCGCTCGCAAGAAGTACTCTAGCTTTCCGAACTCGGCTCTAGGCCGAGGCTAGAGTAGTGGTCAATAGCATAGACGTGGTGTCTAGGCCGGAGATCGCCTTTGTTTGCTGTGTGCCCCACGGTTTGTAGAGGTAGGTGGCAGGAAGTGACAGCCCTGTCATCCAAAGGAACCCTCCACGTTCGGGTACATAGTAGAGCTTTCAGAACCGGAGTGGCTTGGCGGACCAAGCCTAAGACGGTGCCCGAAGTAAACAAGTCTAGCTTGCGTTCGTCTACCTTTAAAGGATAAATAGATAAGAGTCACCCTCTCGACCCTATTTTGCTACGTTGTCTTGGTTGTCCTTGGGTAAACTAACCTTGTTGCAGAAATACTCTGTTCCTCGCGGATATAAATACGATACCTTGGAATACTCCCGGTGAAGTGCTACAACGGTATTCCGTGCGCTTGCGGATTCATTCGTGACGTAAGAAATACCAACAGTTGTCGTACCATCGGACACATTCGTGTGACCATCTTCAAAAGTTGGATAAATAGAACACGCGAGGGATCCACTGGTGCCCCCACCCAAGCTAAATCACACGCTCTTGTGCCATCGTATACCGCCGACTCTGTGTACCCTTGAAGAAGAGATCACACGCGCTTGTGCTGTCACGGCTGTCGTCTCCGTGCCTCCACAAAGGGGAGCCGATGAAGCCCATGGTAGATCCTCGCAATTTCTCCAAAGATAGGTATAACACCCGCGGGTGTCACCGCTAACACCGACCAAGGCTTCAACACCATCCACGAAGGGAGACGGATAACAAACATCGTTGCCTCCGGTTGTGGGTCTAGCCATCGTGTACATCAAGCACCGAGACTCCGATGGTCTAGGTGTAAGCTTCATGAACATTTTGTATGGCGGGAATGATTGGTTTTGTTGATTAAGATTATAATCATAAAATGTGCTATCTGATATCTACTCTAATGATTGGTTTTGTAGATTAAGATTATAACTATTCACTATTGTTGTAGACTTACCTTACGGGTGTACATTGATTAGGAGAATGATTTGTCAAGGACATGGTGACATATTGAAGACGTATGACCGGTCAAGAGGGCCCACACGGTGGAGTTCGACCAATACAAGATACTAGAAGGTTCCATATACCGGTATAGAAACAGAGGCGGATAACATGACCAACTTAATTCCAAGTAAAGTATAAGACCGATCGAGTAGGACTCTTAATTGATAAGGATGATTATAGATAGAGTTTCTAAGTATCTAAATCTTGTAACCGATTAGGATTCTGCATGTAACCTTTCCTCCTCGGATATATAAGACGGGGGCGGTGATCCGTACGAGGAGAAGTTTTTACAAGTGACGCAATAGCAATCTGCTAAGGCAATACAAAACATACAAGACGTAGGGTATTACTCTCGATTGAGGGAGCTGGACCTGTCTAAATGTGTGTGTGATCTTGTGTTGCACCATCGAGTTCCTGGTTCGTGCGGGGCTTGATAGTTTATTATCGAGATAAAGACTCGACAACTATGAGGTAGACACCATCACCGACATAGTGTACACACCCATCAACGGCACAAAAGAATTGAGATAGAGCATAGAAATTCATTATAAGCTCAATCTAATAAACCTCCAACCATGGCGGGCAAAGATTTCCATTATTATTGTCTCTAAGAAAAGGGGAAAAGTCCATTTTAGTGTCCTCAACAATTCACTTTGTCCATCCTGGTACCTAAACAAAATATTGGCTTAATCTAATACCTTGTACTATCCATACCAGCTTAATTTAGTCCCTAAACAGGATTACAGTCCGGTTTTGCTTACGTGTACCCGGTTTTCATCAAGTCAACTCGATTTGGCAGCCACGTCATCCATCTGGCATGGAATGGACAATAATCGGCCCATACACAATTCTATTCTATTGCTCCTCGTGTGTCCGACATGGGCCAACTCAGTCCAGTTTTTTACTAATTAGTGTTTGCAGGCCGACTTAGTCCAGTTTACTAATTAGTGTTTGCATGATGGGCCCCAGGCTTTTCCATGGAACTTTTCACATAGCAGTATAGCACCAATTGAGCTAAAAAAAGCTAAAAAAAGCAGTATAGTACCAATGGTCTGCTCTTGCTTTTGATGATGCCATGGTTGTGACGTAGCTAGGCACACCATTGTTCGGAAAAGAAAAACGTAGCTAGACGCACAACATAAAAAGACATATTTTTATTTTTTTATTATAAAAAGACATAATTACTTTTCACTCAACAACCTAAACTGATGGTTACTTCATATTTGCACAACTAGTCAAGCTGTAATATATCCAACAAAACATGGAGCTTAGATCGTGGTATTTGAACATTCCTGCCATGAGAACATATAAACATTCTTTGACGTTAACTTTAACAGAGTTCACTGTGGACATGAAAAAAAACTCCAACACTGTAGGTGCCAAAATGACTTTGGTTTCCTTCCCAATTTACTTTTGGTGGCCTCATCATGGGGATTGTGTACCAGTCTGCAAGTATGAAAAAGTATAAGAAAAGATGACAACACTTGTACCTAACACTGATAATCAAAAAGACACAAAACCTTGTAGTACCCATCATACCTGAAAGATAGTGCTGGACCTTATATGCTCTTCACTTGTAGGCCTCCAATTAGTATTTGCCCTCTTCCTTTTCTTGGTAGCCTATGATCACAAAAGGATCAGTTTAATATACTAGTGAAATGAAGTAAAATGTATGTCAGGTTAATATAACCTTAGACTTTGAACTTTCTGCAGGTTGACTTGCCGCTTCAGCTTGCATTCTTTTCCTCATCACATTCTATTTTCCCTTATCTGGGTTCAAGGGGCATTTTCTTGCATTATGTTGATCATTTCTAAAAATAGTACATTTCATCTTCATGCCAATCCTTGTTAATTTGGTCCCTCTCTTTCTAGCCTCGGATGGATCTCTTCTCCTCTCTTTTCTTGGCCTTCCAGGCATCTTCACATATCCAGGTGGTTGTGGTCTTGGATGGTCCGAGATCGGCCAATTGGACATACCCTCCATTGGCAACATGCAGTGTTGATACGTGTTGTTGTAGGCTTCAACGGTGTAGCAATCAGCAATGTAATCCTCTGGATTCTTGGACATAGTAAACAAGGCAGATATTGCATGGCAACAAGGGATGCCAGCAAGCTGCCGATACCTGCATGAACATGTTCTTTGTTCTACATCGACCTTGTACCTCTTATCATCATGTCCGACTTCAAAACCATCTTGCCCATTCCATATCGGCAAGCATTTCTCTGAATCTTCTATGTAAGTGTGCAACTTCTTCTGAATGTTTGGGCAGATCCAACCAACCCAGTTCTCCGATTTAAACTTGTTTTGTTGTATTCTAACATAGGTCTTAATCCTTATGCCTTCAAGGATTGTGATGATTGGATGGGCTCTAACAGCAACAATCCAATTATTGAAGCTTTCACACATGTTGTTGTCCACACTATCATAGTTGCTCCCAATTCTAAACCATGCTCTACTCCAATGTATTGGCTCCGTGGTCATCATGTCTTTGACCCCCATCAGGTGTCATTTGAGCTAGTAGGGCCTTGCAATAGCTGAACATTTCCCTACTTGAAGACTTTGCACACCTCCAAAATGGTCTTTGAAATTTTTGATCCCTATACTTTTTCCTCCAATTTGCATAAATATACCTAGTGCACATCCTATGTTCAGCATGCGGCAAGAGCTCACTAATTGCATTCAAGAGTCCCTATGATTAACAAACATGTCATTACAAGGCCACCTTAGAACACAAAAAAATAGAAATGACAAAACAATGGAAGATACCTTTTGTTGATCAGATATCAAGACCCAACCATCTCCATTGATAGCAATGTTCACATCTTTGATTAGAAGACTTAAAACCAATACCAAGTGTCGGATGTTTCTTTCTCTACCACAACCCAAGCAATAGGGTACATCCGATTGTTCGCGTCCCTACCAATTGCACACAACAATTCTCCATTGCAAGCTCCTTTAAAGAAGCATCCATCAAGTCCTATTACTTTTCTACATCCTGCTATGAAGCCCTTCTTGGATGCTTCAAAACATATGTAAATCCTTTGGAACACATGTTGAACGGTGATGTCGGGGTCCAAGCAAATTGCAATTGTGCTACCTGGATTACTTCTCTTTATTTCTAGCTGGTAATCAAAAACCTTGGGGTACTCTTCTTTAGCAGCATCATAAACTCTCTTCATGACAGTATACTTGGCCCTCTTGATTTTTGAAAGAGTGACATCTGCTCCCATGTCAAGCAAGACTGTTTCCTTTAACTCTTGAAGCTTCCAAGAAGGATTAGTCTTGATTAGTGACTCATACCTATCAGCTATTCGTTTAGCGGTGACAAGCTTGTTGTCTCTCCTTTGAGGGCATCCGTGGTTTGGCACATACGTCTTGACCTCGAAACCAGTCTAACTTTGTGGTATAAGAAGCATATATCATCCAAGGGCATTGAGACCATGAGCACTTGGCCCTGATCTTCCTCCTTGCATCTTTAGGAAACAAAATATGCTGCTTCATAAAAATACCATACTTGACTAGAGCTTCCTTGAATTCTTCTCTTCCTCTAAAAGTCACGCCAATTGCAAAAGTTGGCATTTCAGCATTGTTGTCAAACCTCGGAAATATGCTCTTCCTTCTACTCCCATTGACCGCAGGCCCCTCCTCTTCATCATAAGAAGCTTCTTCACTTGAGTCAAAATATGGCGTCCCATTGTCGGCATCAACATCTTCATCAATACGAGGAAGTGCTACTTGTGGTGGATCTTTTAATAAGACTTGACTGATTTCATCCTTCTTTTTTATCCCTTTTTCACCATCTTGGCATTCTTTCTAATCTCCTTAGCCTCTTCATCATCCTCCGAATTTCCTATATCTTCATGCCAGTCACTATCATCACCGATACCTTCATCTATTGGTTTAGTTGCATCAGCCTTCTTGTTGTAGGCTTGCTGGTGCACTTTATTTTCTCCATTCCAATTTTCCTTACCTTTGTAAGAGGTCCTAGAAGTTTGCAAATTTGTATCATGTTCTCCTTCAGAAATTGCATCTTCTAACTCATCTTCAAAATGAATTTCCTCTTCCTCCTCCGAACTTTCATGGAGAACTTCTACATATACGTCGACTACACAACCTTCCTTAATGCAATCAACCATGTAGGTGCATACTCGTGTCATCATCAAGTGGCCTCAAACCATTTATGAGTTCCTTCCCTGGAAACAACCAATTCAAAATGACCGAATCTTTTGCACTTATTATCATGTACGTGTCTTTCAAGTGCTTTACTATCTCAAGCAATTGACACCTTCTCCCTCTTAATATAAGACATGGCTTCATCTCCGTCGATATAGTCAACATTTTCTCCATAATGCACAAATTGCCCACCTAAGTAAAGTCTTACGGATATTGTATCAATGTTATCCATATGGCCTGCACCATCAATCAATTGACTAGGTTAAAATAATCGTAGAATCAGACTTGTCAAAGGCACTCGATCTATGAAAACCACTAGCATCGGACATTTTGTTCAGCTATACAGGCCCATATATATAGAACAGAACAACAGCATAAGTATTCTCAATATTAATTTAATATCCACATTCACTTAGTCTGTTACGCTATGATTTCTTAATGAGAAATAATTTACTATTTTAAGTCCGTGTACAATAATTACCACACTAATAGTACGGACGTTAAGTGATTCATTGAAAAGGAAAATCACCCATCGTACTAAAAGAGGAAACAAGCGAAATGAAAAGGAGTAATCGGGTGCAATGGTGTTTATGTCAATTAATGGCATATCAAATCCGGATGCAATCTAACGTAATCAACCAAATTTTACTAAGGAACAATATATAAAACAGAAATTGATCCAAATCCCCAACCAATCGGACCACAAAAAGAAACCCTAGTATATTGTAATTAAATGGAAACTAGATCATTACTTGAAACTTTCGTTGTCCGGCCTCCTTTCATCGATAGCGTTCAGCGATTGATCAATGCTACTCCCTATCATGCAGTCCACGACGACGATCGGGTGGTGAGAGTCGGACCGGATAGGGGCGGCGATGTATTCCGGAGTAGAGGAGAACGAAACCGTGTTGAGTCATGCGATGGTTGGGTCGAGGCTGTGCTCGGCTTGATGCAATATTTTGTAGTACCGTGCCGTAACATTTGACGCTAGGAGCTATGACACAATGTGTAACACCTGTTGACGGTCCTTATGGTCCAATTTTACCGTCAACATGTTGCATCTTTTTGAATCAAACACCATCACCAAGAATAGACATAGGGATTATTTCTAACAAATTCCACTAGTCTTGGTGAAATTATGAATGCAGGTGCAATTCATATGAAAACAGGGGAAAACATGCACGAAACATGGACTTTGCAATCAACGGATTTTCCCCGGACTAAAGAATATAGTCCAAAAGCCCAAAACCACAAAACAGAGCCTCAACATCAAACCAAGCAAGTGGATTGGGCCAAGTACACAGCCAGGGGAAGGCACCGGAGAAGAATCAAGCCCGGGGAGTCCAGGCCGGTTCGGCCGAACCGCCCTAGTGGGTTCGGCCGAATCGACGTGTGGGCCCCCCGGCCCATCTTTCTCTCGGCGGTTCGTCACCGACGTCCGGAGGTCGGTTCCACCCGCAATTAATGCCACCGACGTCCGGAACCGCCTCCAAGTTGCCGACCTTCCAAGGCTATAAATAAAGGGCTACACCCCCTCTCTCAACACACCACCAACATCAAGATACAAGACAAAACTCTCATCCTTAGGCCAAGGGCCTCTTGTATTTTAGTAGAATAGGAGAGAGGGCAAGGAAGAGGAAGGAGTGTTCCTCCCTTTTGCAAAGTGGAGTAGTATTTCCTTTTCTTTTACCTTGGCGTGTAAACACTCTTTTTGGTGATTTATACGTGGTGATCTACTTATCTATCGTGACATATCTTTGTGTTAGACGTAATTCTTGTTATACTTGTTTACGGGATCATCGCTCGCAAGAAGTACTCTAGCTTTCGAACTCGGCTCTAGGCCGAGGCTAGAGTAGTGGTCAATAGCATAGACGTGGTGTCTAGGGCCGGAGATCGCCTTTGTTTGCTGTGTGCCCCACGGTTTGTAGAGGTAGGTGGCAGGAAGTGACAGCCTCGTCATCCAAAGGAACCCTCCACGTTCGGGTACATAGTAGAGCTTTCGTAGACCGGAGTGGCTTGGCGTACCAAGCCTAAGACGGTGCCCGAAGTAAACAAATCTAGCTTGCGTTCGTCTACCTTTAAAGGATAAATAGATAAGAGTCACCCTCTCGACCCTATTTTGCTACGTTGTCTTGGTTGTCCTTGGGTAAACTAATCTTGTTGCAGAAATACTCCGTTCCTCGCGGATATAAATACGATACCTTGGAATACTCCCGGTGAAGTGCTACAACGGTATTCCGTGCGCTTGCGGATTTATTCGTGACGTAAGAAATACCAACAAGCATTTCGACGCCGTTGTCTGGGAACGGTTGTTATCTTTGTAACGAATCAGGTTTGCCCTCGTAATCTATCTTACTTACCGTTCTGTTTTTATTTTTTTCCTTACATTCAAAATTTCACAAAAACATATCATGGAGTCACACCCAACCATCCAATCTTTCTCCACTCCACGGGGTGAACTCTTAGAGCCACCATCATCATCACAACCTATTTCTTCACCTGGCTATGAGTTCTCCCCGATTACATTTCGATGATTAGAGGTTTATCCTTTTCGGGTTTTAAACATGAAAATCCTTATGAACACTTGCGAGAGTTTGAACATTTGTGTTCATGCCGATTGATCCATGGCATGACACAAGAAACATTGAAGTGGAAGTTGTTTCCCTTCTCTCTCAATGAGAAGGCGAAGCAATGGTACACTTACACCGCTAAGAGAGTGAACGGTGATTGGAAAGAATTGCGAGACAAATTTTGTCTAGCATTCTTCCCCGTATCTCGTATCACTTCTCTACGAGCGGAAATAATAGGCTTTCGACAAGAAGAAAAGGAAACCTTAAGTGCGTCATGGATTCGGTTCCGTTCTCTAACGTACTCCGACTCAGAATTATTGCTCCCCGAACCCGTTTTATTACAACACTTTTATTCGGGATTGAGCAACGATACCGCACTTTATCTTGACACGGCCGCGGGTGGATCTTTTTCTCATAAGACCATAGCGGAAGCACACGAACTTTTGGATCGAATTGTGGAAAACACACCTTTTTCCGCCGACTTACTCGTAGAGCCGGAGTCGAAGATGAGGAACTCGTTGTGCAAGAGATACAACACTTGGTGCCCATGATGGAGCACCTAGCACTCGAGTCCTCATCTAACACAAGAACAATGATAGAGGAAGATGAACCTCTTGATTTCCCATTTGAGTTCAAGGAAGAAATTTTTGAAGATTTTGGAAACACCTTGAACTACTCCTATCAAAAGAAACCAAGCACTCCTCGCACCAACCCCGAACCTATTGAAAAATCTCTTCTCTTAAAAACTGTTCGGAAGTTGACAAGCAATTATGAGCGATGAATGGTTGATGGAAAACGAACTTTCTTCGGAAGTTCTTCGACTTGATCATCCTAGATCAACCATTCGTGGCTCAATTCGGGGAGTAATGGTAGATGTTCTCTATAATCCTCTAGTAGGTGCCAACATCATGTCCGAATCTTTTGCTTCAACTTTATTTGGAAACGAGACATGGGCACCTTCCGACAAACTCCTTAAAGCCCCACCGGGGCAATTTTTTGAGAGTTTGGGGATCATTAGAGATGTTTGCATTAAGCGTAATGAAGCAGCAGGTTTCCTTGGACTTTCACGTTTCTGAATCCCGGATTTCGATGTTTTGGCTCGGTCATCCCATAGAAAAGCTTTTCCTAGGGATATCACCTTCAGGAACCTTAGACTTCACCCTCGGCAAGAAAACTTTTTCTCTTCCTATCATTCATGCACAAAACTCTTTTGCCGAGGAGCCGCTTGTGGAAGAAGAATGCATGAAGGAGGTTATGGCAATTTTTCCTCATGAAAACCCCGAATCATCCTTGGATGAAGATGCTCTTGATTTCATTTTAGAAGAGGATGATTCGGCGGAAACTTTTGAGCTGCCCGAAACTTTTACACCTACGCCACCTCCCGTAGAGCTCAAAACTCTTCCACCAGGCTTGCGCTACGTTTTTCTTCACGGAAATCCCGAAACCCCGTCATCATAAGTGACAAGCTTTCGGAGGAGGAAACCGCAAAACTCTTAGCCGTGCTAGAAAAACATCACTCCGTTTTTGGGTACTCGCTTGGAGACCTCAAGGGAATCAGCCCCGCTCTTTGCACCCATCGCATTCCCATAGACCCCGATAGTACACCATCTAGGGAACCTCAAAGGAGGTTGAACAATGCGATGCGGGAGGTCGTTAAAAAGGAGGTCTTAAAACTTTTACATGCCGGCATTATCTATCCCTGTTCCACACAACGAGTGGGTGAGTCCAAGGCAGGTTGTACCCAAGAAAGGAGGAATGACGGTCGTCCATAATGACAAAAATGAGTTGATCCCTCAACGCACCGTCACGGGATGGAGGATGTGCATAGATTACCGAAAACTTAACAAGGCTACAAAGAAGGATCATTTTCCGCCGCCCTTCATCGATGAGATGTTGGAACGGCCGGCAAATAATTCTTTCTTTTGTTTCCTTGATGGGTATTCAGGATATCATCAAATCCCCATCCATCCCGACGATCAAAGTAAAACCACTTTCACATGCCCCTATGGAACTTACGCCTATCGACGAATGTCTTTTGGGCTTTGCAATGCACCCGCTTCTTTTCAACGTTGCATGATGTCTATCTTTTCCGACATGATCGAAGAGATTATGGAAGTATTCATGGATGATTTCTCTGTTTATGGAAAAACCTTCGATCATTGTTTAGAAAATTTAGACAAAGTCTTGCAACGTTGTCAAGAAAATGATTTAGTGCTCAATTGGGAGAAATGCCATTTCATGGTTAGAGAAGGCATAGTTCTGGGGCATTTGATTTCCGAAAGGGGGATAGAGGTGGATAAAGCTAAATTAGAAGTTATAGAAAAGCTTCCACCTCCTATGAATGTTAGGGGCATTCGCAGCTTTCCGGGACATGCGGGGTTCTATCGTCGTTTTATCAAAGATTTCTCTCAAATTGCTAGACCCCTTACAAATCTGCTTGCGAAGGATGCACCCTTTGAGTTTACCGATGAATGCATGACTCGCTTTCACTACCCTTAAGAATGCACTCATCTCAGCGCCAATTATCCAACCCCCCGATTGGACGCCGCCTTTTGAGATAATGTGTGATGCTAGTGATTTTGTCGTGGGGGCTGTTCTTGGCCAAACTAGAGATAAAAAGCATCATGCAATCTCCTATGCAAGCAAAACCTTGACCGGAGCTCGGCTAAATTACACTACCACCGAAAAAGAGCTCCTTGTCGTTGTTTTTGCTTTTGATAAGTTTAGATCCTACTTGACCGGAGCAAAAGTCATTGTTTACACCGATCATGCCGCTTTAAAGTTTTTGCTCAATAAGAAGGATGCTAAACCTCGTTTGATACGATGGGTTCTTCTACTCCAAGAATTTGATGTAGAAATCCGTGATAAGAAAGGAGTAGAAAATTCCGTGGCGTATCATTTGTCGCGTATACAATTCACTAACCTGCAGGAATTACCCATCAATGATTTCCTACGCGATGACATGCTCGCTCCTAGTGAGGGACTCACATCCATGGTACGCCGACATTGTGAACTTCATGGCAACGGGGTACGTACCACCCGGAAAGAGCAAGAAACGACTCATCTATGAGAGTCGCCGTCACTTATGGGAAGAGCCCTTCCTTTACCGTGTCTCGCGCCGATGGATTGCTAAGGCGATGTGTGCCCATACCCGAGAGCACACGAATCATTGAGAAGTGCCATGCATCGCCATACGGGGACACTACGGCGTGTTTCGTACACAGTGCCAAGATATGGCAAAGTGGCTTCTTTTGGCCAGCCATGTACGAAGACACAAAGGAATTTGTCGGCGATGCCCGTAATGTCAAAAAGTTGGAGGCATCACGGCAAGAGATGCAATGCCCCTCAACTACAATTTACAAGTCGAGCTCTTCGACGTATGGGGCATTGACTTCATGGGACCGTTCACCAAGTCACATGACTCGCGAATACATCTTGGTGGCGGTAGACTACGTGTCTAAGTGGGTGGAAGCAATGCCTTGCAGGGCCGCAAATGCCAAGCATGCTCGCCGGATGTTCCACGAAATTATCTTCCCAAGGTTTGGAACACCGAAGCTAGTGATAAGCGACTGGAGGGTCACACTTCATTGATAAGACCTTCCGAAGCTTCCTAAGAGAACTTGGATCAAGGCATAATATCGCTACTCCATACCACCCTCAAACCAAGGGCAGGCCGAGACCTCAAACAAGCAAATCAAGCGGATCCCGCAAAAGACCGTAACAGAAATGGGGAAGGGATGGAAGGACAAGCTACCCGATGCACTATGGGCATACCGTACAAGCATACAAGACACCCATAGGCATGTCCCCATACCAGCTCGTGTACGGGAAAACATGTCATTTACCCGTCGAGACGGAACACCGAGCGTATTGGGCCATCCGGAAATGGAACATGGACTTTAATGGTGCCTGACGCAAAAGAAAAATGGAGATAGCTGAGTTAGAAGAATGGAGAGACAAAGCGTACCACAACTCAGCCTATATACAAAGAAAGGACAAAAAGGTGGCACGACAAAAAGATAAAGATAAAGGTATTTAAGGTTGGAGATAAGGTCTTGCTATTCAATTCACGGGTGAAACTCTTCGGGCATGGAAAATTAAGAAGTAAATGGGACGGACCATACACGGTTATTGACACCTCGTCACATGGAGCAATCACACTTCAAGACGACGAAGGTAAAATATTTAAGGTAAATGGTCAGCGCCTTAAAATTTATTTCGAGCCCGATAAAGATAAAGAATTTGATGTCATGCACTTGATTAATTTAAATTTTCTCTCATGATAGCTCTTTCTTATCTATATCCCGTAGTAGCTCTTTCCCCGAAATAATTTTAGCAAGCAATCAACCGAAAAAGAAGGAGACCGTAGGGGCCCACTGACAGCTCGGCCGAACCCCCTTGCTGGTTCGGCCGAACCAAGATGCAGACTCCCAAACGGTCACTTTTTTCTTTCATCTTTTGTCTCCAACGGTCACAAGATCAAATCTCCCCGCTTAGTGCCTTCCATGCTGCGGGAAAAATCAAATTAATTCTTTCCATGCTTTTATCTATAAATGAAGGTGTTTTCTTTCATTTTTCCCTTGCACCTTTCTTCCACCTTGTCCATTTCGCACAAAAAAAAAGCTTTTGCCCAAGCACCATGGACAAGTAGCATCCCAAGCCTCGACGTCTCCGTCACCACCAGCCGAGCTTTGCCGCCAAGTCGGCCTCGAAGACATCCTTGATCATGTCTCCATTCCCAGCGAGCAAGCCTTGATGATCCATGATCTACCGCTCGCTATTGAACCTCCACCCACAGCAGCAAGAACACCCTCCAAGAGCTCTCCCGCTGCCGTGGCACCTCGCCAAAAGAAGGGGAAATCTACCCCCAAGAAGAAGAACGCCGACGCCGCCGACAACGCTCTCCCTCCCGGAGAGAAGTACGTCGGCACCCTCGCTACCAAGAGCGGGCAGGTGGTGCACCATCAATATGAGGGGCGCAACCTGCCTAGCCCCATCAAGAAGCCCGGCGAGAGGTTCAAGATCAAGGGAATCCGCGGTGGCGGAAGCAGCTCATCCCGCCGCTCACCTCGGCGGAAAGAGAGACGCCCGCGAATCCGTGGGCGACACTCCTCCTAAGAGGATAAGGAGGCGTCTCTCTCCCTCTCCCATCAAGAGGGCAGGGGGAATGTATGAAAGCGAGGAGGAGAAAACTCCTAAAAAAGCCCCTACCAAATCCTCCTCGCTAAACACGTTGATCTCCGCGAAGCCCATGAACGCCTACGTGATAATGTCGCGGAGATCAAAGACGCTATTGAAGACTTGAAGGATGCCCGAGCGAGCCATCGCCGCAGCACCAACTCCAAGATCAAGCGTCTCTTCAAGGACGCGGGGAAGGAGGACGAATACGACGTTTAAAATGAACCTTCCCGCGTTCATCATTTCTCGCAGCGCATTTAGTTTAATTTCCTTTTTTCAATCATTTTTTTCAATTCCTCAAGATTGCAATGCGCCTGCTCTTTTAAATTTTTAATCATATTAGTGCTCCCTGGTCTTCCCTTACCGGTAGAGCAAGTTTTGTTTCGAAATATCTTTGTCTATTTTGAAGAAAACAGGCAAAAAGGCAAGTGTGGGGGGACATCGCGGAAAGCAAAGACAAAACACATGCGTAGCGCGCAGTAAACATCACGAGGAAAACAACACAAACACAACCTGCGAAACAGAGCACCAGTGGGGCCCAGCCGGCTCGGCCGAACCCACAAGGGTGGTTCGGCCGAACCCTCGGTGGGTCCCACTCAGCCCCCGCTTCCTCGTGGCACTTGAGTTTGTTTCCCACACTTCCTTTTCGCCTACTTTATTTGTCAAGTTCATTCCGAGACGCGAAAAACAATTACCAAAACTTGACCAACTAAAACTTGGGAAGATTTCTTTTGAATACCTTTTCCCAAGTCTCTCCCTAATGCTCTCATGATGATCTTGCACACTTTTTATTACTCGCTTCATCACCACTTGCCTCGTGAACAAATAATCAAATCCATAGGACCCATGTTTTTCTAGATTATTGGCAAGTGTGATATGGCTCGACGAAATGATCTTATGCTTAGCTTACCGAGTCCTTGGGAATTTTATTTCACAAAACAAAAATACCATGGCTTCATGCTCCTCTCTTGATACAAAAATTCCTACCAATGCCATATGATGATCATACCTTGCAAAACTTACATACATATGCTGCTTGTGATTGCAATGAGCTTTACCAAAATTGAGTGACCCTAGAGAGAAACTTGTCATGCTCTCTTGATCAAGATCACGTACACTCCACCAGGGCTAAACTCCTACACTAGGAGCTAGCACCCCACCAAAATAAAGACACTCCTCGTTTGCACCTCTTTTTACCTCTCTCTCTCTCTCAATCACGCATAAACGAGACATGGCTATGTAAAAGCTCACACGGATGAGCAATGAAAAGAAAGCTCACAAAGATGAGCAATGAAAAAGAGAGAAGAAAAGAGATGCTCAAGCATAGAGCAAGAAAAGAAAAGAAAGAAAATAAAAAGATAGCCATGTCTCGAAAATGCAAAATAAAGAGAGGTCAATTGCAATAGGAGTTGTCACTTTTTCATATCCATACACACACGCACTTCTTGATCAAGGTTACATGACTTGGCTTCTCCATGGATCCTTTCTTTTGGCTTAGCAATATTTGTGATACAAGTATGCCTCTCTCATTCCCTACCGAGCTCCACATACAAGCCTAAGAAGTAGGAAAAAGAGAGGCAACACAATGCCTTGGTGAGGAAAACACTTCTTGAGCGATTCAAGAGAATCAAAGAGGAGCGGGAGTCATGTTGTTTATTTTCAAAACTTTCAAAAACCCAAAGTGCTTAGTGAGCAAAAGTATAGTGACTTGAGTCATGAGTCTGTTCCACTTATCAATCATCCAAGAATGCATGTTAGCCACCGTCATGTTCACAAGTAAAACGGTGTGGCTTGTAATAACATGTGTGCAGTGTCTCTAAGAGGAGAGATCTCTCAACTTACGCTCCCACCTTTACTCGAGGACGAGCAAAGAGCTAAGTGTGGGGGTCTTGTTGACGGTCCTTATGGTCCAATTTTACCGTCAACATGTTGCATCTTTTTGAATCAAACACCATCACCAAGAATAGACATAGGGATTATTTCTAACAAATTCCACTAGTCTTGGTGAAATTATGAATGCAGGTGCAATTCATATGAAAACAGGGGAAAACATGCACGAAACATGGACTTTGCAATCGACGGATTTTCCCTGGACTAAAGAATATAGTCCAAAAGCCCAAAACCACAAAACAGAGCCTCAACATCAAACCAAGCAAGTGGATTGGGCCAAGTACACAGCCGAGGAAGGCACCGGAGAAGAATCAAGCCCAGGGGAGTCCGAGCCGCTTCGGCCGAACCGCCCTAGTGGGTTCGGCCGAACCGACAGTGGGCCCCCCGGCCCATCTTTCTCTCGGCGGTTTGTCACCGACGTCCGGAGGTCGGTTCCACCCGCAATTAATGCCACCGACGTCCGGAACCGCCTCCAAGTTGCCGACCTTCCAAGGCTATAAATAAAGGGCTACACCCCCTCTCTCAACACACCACCAACATCAAGATACAAGACAAAACTCTCATCCTTAGGCCAAGGGCCTCTTGTATTTTAGTAGAATAGGAGAGAGGGCAAGGAAGAGGAAGGAGTGTTCCTCCCTTTTGCAAAGTGGAGTAGTATTTCCTTTTCTTTTACCTTGGCGTGTAAACACTCTTTTTGGTGATTTATACGTGGTGATCTACTTATCTATCGTGACATATCTTTGTGTTAGACGTAATTCTTGTTATACTTGTTTACGGGATCATCGCTTCGCAAGAAGTACTCTAGCTTTCGAACTCGGCTCTAGGCCGAGGCTAGAGTAGTGGTCAATAGCATAGACGTGGTGTCTAGGCCGGAGATCGCCTTTGTTTGCCGTGTGCCCCACGGTTTGTAGAGGTAGGTGGCAGGAAGTGACAGCCCTGTCATCCAAAGGAACCCTCCACGTTCGGGTACATAGTAGAGCTTTCGTAGACCGGAGTGGCTTGGCGGACCAAGCCTAAGACGGTGCCCGAAGTAAACAAGTCTAGCTTGCGTTCGTCTACCTTTAAAGGATAAATAGATAAGAGTCACCCTCTCGACCCTATTTTGCTACGTTGTCTTGGTTGTCCTTGGGTAAACTAATCTTGTTGCAGAAATACTCGTTCCTCGCGGATATAAATACGATACCTTGGAATACTCCCGGTGAAGTGCTACAACGGTATTCCGTGCGCTTGCGGATTTATTCGTGACGTAAGAAATACCAACAACACCCGGAATTTCAAATTCGGGTTATGCTTAAATTTCACTAAATTTTAAAACTTTTTGAAATATATTTTGAATTCTATCAAAAGGTTAATATTTTAATTATATTTTCTTTCTTTCTTCTTAAAGAGGAAGAGTTATTTTTAAACTCAACCAATTAAAATAAGTTATTTTGTTTATAAAGTTTCATTGTTAAATTTTTACGAATGTACCTATGATTTGTTTTGGTTATGAAAATAATTTATTGAACAATTATATTTGATTTAATTATTTTAGAAAACTTTATTTTGTATAAGGTATTTCACTTTGTAAGCAAGATGATAGCTTTATCACTTTATGTGAGCAAAGGAGATATTTTCTAAATTTAATTAATTAAATTACAGTTTTTATAATAATTAACTTTGTTTAAAGTATTTTCATTGTTTTTAAAGAGTTTTTAATTCAACAAATAAAAAGAGTTTAATTACCTTCAATTAATTTGATGTGGAAACCATTTATTCCACACTATTTCTTTTCCTACCTAAACTAAATATAAAGTTGATTAAATAATTATATATTGTTTGAATGCATTCATGATGCTAATTTGCATTGGGTCTTGGTTGTGTGGAAAATGTATTCAAAATACCGAGTAAAAATCGATTGGAATTAGTTGTAAAGATGAATATTAAGATTTAGGAAAGGAGAAGGAAGACACGTCGCTTTTCTCTAGGCCGGACTTCCTTGGGGTGGTCCTGTTTTGTTTTGTTTTTCTCCTTCCATGTTGCAGCCCAGTTCGTGAGCGGCCTGCGTGTAGCTCGCGTGAGCGTCTCCAAGGCCGCATCGTAGCCTCAACGCCATGGAGCCAGACTGCCGCCAACTCTGATTCGACTCCCCAGGCGTGTGCGTTCGGGACCCTAGGGCTTCGTGTCTATAAAACCAGGCCACACGCGGTGCCCGCATCCCCGTTTTTGCCCGACTCGCCAGCTCGCACGACCGCAGCACTGTAGCCTCGCCGCCCACGAGCTAGAACCGCCGCCGTGCCAGACATACTTGCCTTGGCGTGCGCACCCGAGCTTCCTCATGCCCAGCGCCTATATCACGAGCTGCAGCCATCCGTGAACTTTTCTTTTTCTCTTCTGCCCCATCGCTAATCCACGCCTCGCGACCCTGTACCCTAGCGCCACCAACACCATGACAGGCGCCGCCACCCATTATCATCGCCGCCCGCATAAATCAGGAGCGCCGAAAGCCGATCTCCGACGTTGCGTTGATCCAGAATCGACGTTCTCAACGAGTTCCGGTGAGTACGCTGCTTAGCTTGGACGGGGTTAGTGCAAGCTGTTGTAGCTAATTGTCATCTTTGACCTACAGCTTGCTTGTCTCGGTTGCTTCCCTCCGCTCAACATGGAAGACCCCATTCAACCATCACAGTCGCGAGTGTTTGAAAACCTTCGGTGAGAATCCTGAGCAACCCTTGTACGTTGTTCCGTCAAAGTTTTGTAGACCTTCGTAGTACAGATTGGCATGGCTCCGGCAAACTTGTAGTTACAGCCATGGCGTCTACCACGGTAGTTAGTTGCTTGTTTAGAGATAGCTAGGGTAGTGCGGGTTCAATCTTCTAGCAATAGGGTAGCTAATTGCCGGCTTTGATCGCTTTGCTTGCTCTTATGCGTATGTAATCTAGATTCGTTTAGTCAATTTATATGAGCATGAACTTAGGCTTAGGTCGCATCCCATGTTTTGCGTCTAAACAATATTAAATACCGGCATTGCGCCATGGTGAGCTCGTCAGAGATAACCACGATCTGGCAGCCGCCCCGTTTTGTAATTTTATCAATAATTAGATCACAACCCTCCGTTTTACAAAAAAGAAAGGACCTTGGCTTATATGTTTTATGTAACAAAATAAAATAAAATCAATGTTTTCATGATAGGATAAATTGTTTTCTATTTATTTTGTAAAATAAATTATTTATGTGTTCTGTGAAATTAATTAATAATTTACTTGCTTCTGTTTTTTTATATTTATTTATTTTTCAAAATAGGTTATTTCGCAATAATTATCCCAAACTTTGTACTTTCTTTTGAAATAATGGAAAATATATGTTTTTAGATCGAATATAAAAACTCCTTCCTGTTTATTTTGCGAAATATTTATTTATTTTGTCACTCTTTATTTACAAATGAAATAATCTTTTAGTTCTTTCTGTTTCATGAATATATTTAATTTAATTTATACGAAAAAGGCTTTTTGCGGTTTAAACCCTAGATCTTCAAAATGCATATAACTTTTAGCTCGTAGCTCCGATTTAGGTCATTTTTGCGCTCACGCGATCGTAGCAACGTGTACTATTTATTATTAATGTTTTCATAGTCATTAGGTATTGTTTGGTGTACTGTTTTTTAGTTTTCTTGTATGCTTATTTCTTGCATGTTTGTATCGGTGTCACATTATATAGAAGAACGTACATTTCGAAGAACTCAAGACCAAGACTTGAAGACATGAGCAGCAGCAAAGGGAAACAGGGAAGTGTCCTTGATGCACATTGAGCCTATTTCTTTACTATCTGAATTTACTCTTATGCATTGCATTTAATTTGAATCCTATTGTGTCATATCCTGTTCTATACTTTTTCCTTGTCGCTCTGGTTTTGGGTATAGTGTTATAGTATGGGTACAACATTGCTTAGCATGCTCACAATGGGGTTTACAACTGAATTAAATGCTAATCTTGATTAAGTATCCACTTGAACATAATGATAAAGAACTGGTAATGCTTTTTAGCAACATGGAACTTAGGTGATCCCGACGAGAGGATTGTCGATGATGGTGCCGGTGCACACTGTTGGGTGTGGTGGTACCTGTTTGGGATCATAAGGACCGGTTCTTGGAGCGGCAACCCAGGACTTCCGCACAAAGCACAGTGGCTGATAATGGGTAGGTAAGGTTTAGTACCAAGGTAACTTCCCGGCTTTGCGGGCGTCGAGGAAGGATGAAGGAAGAAGGTGTCTTCCGGATTCGGGCGAGGAAAGGCGAGTACTTGAAGCCACGGTGCAATAGGGGGCCTCCGGGTGATGCGTCACTTTTACGGCGGTGAAACCTTAGCATGGACGTTTTACAAGTTAGGAAGTCCTTAGAAAAGACCTTGCGGTGATCTCTTGGCCTCACACCTAAGGAAGTGTGCTGGTATAATGGAGGTTTTAGTCACCGACGGGTGATGGAATCACCGACACTGTGGGTAAAGTTGTGCCACCTCTGCAGAGTGTAAAACTGTTATAACAGCCGTGTTCACGGTCACGAACGGCCTGGATCCTCACGAGAACTAGAGGGTTGGTTTGGGTGGGGTAACCCTTGGGTAGCTACAAGTGGGGTAACTTGTAGTGAGGTTGGCTACAGACGGGGTAACCTATAGTGTGGTTGGCTACGAGCGGAGTAACTCTGTAGAGTGATTTGCTACAAGCGGGGTAACTTGTAGGTGTGGTTTTGCTGCAAGTAGAGTATCTTGCAATGGTTAACAGGTGGGGTAGCTCTGTCGGTTCATGTTTCACTTAGTAAATAGGTTGCTTCAATTAACTTGACTAGTGTAGGTGCTTTCTATTGCAAACCATGTGTTAGCCTTCCTTTCATTCAGCTTACATGTCATGTATTCCCACACTTGCCGAGTACGACATGTACTCACTCTTGCTATTTCCTTTTTGCTACCAACTACTGCTGCTCGAAGATAGAGAATACCACCGATGAGAAAGGTCTAGGCGTGCGAAACCCCTGGTCGATTACCCGTGGTGTTATGGAGTCTTCCGCTAGCGTATATTGTATTTAGTCCTTTGGGACAATATCGATGTAAGTATTCGATTTATTAAAGACATTGTTCTTTTATCATAATAATTATCCCGTGTGCGTGAAAACTTGTTCCCGGGCACGCATACGTATGCATTCGGTTTTGGTCGTTAAAACCGGTGTGACACAATGTGGGCTCGGCCCAATCCACTGCAGATAAATGATGTGGCAAATGCCTCGATGAAAATCGGGTACACGTAAGCAAAACCGGACTCTAATCCCGCTTAGGGACTAAATTAAGCTGGTATGGATAGTACAAGGTATTAGATTAAGCCAATATTTTGTTTAGGTACCGGGATGGACAAAGTGAATTGTTGAGGACACTAAAATGGACTTTCCCCCAAGAAAAGGCATGCATTGTAATGATCATGTTCCTCCTTTGGAACAATGATCATGTCCTCATCCAGTGCAAACCCTTATAGATAACCTAGTTCCTCGGTTTATTCCTTGCCTTTACAGGCACCTTCAAAAACTTAATGGGGCATTTGCAAATCTGCCTCATTTTCAAGTCCAATTCTGTTTTTGGACCTCTTTTAAGACTATGTAAAGCTTTCATCCAAGTTATTGCATGGTTGTCCTTATTTTGATGGCAAAATTGTAATTTTTCCCATCAAAATAGGGGCAACCGTGCAACAACTTGGGTGAAAGTAGGTCCAATTTTGTAAAGTCTGAAAAGGTTGTCCAAAATCAGAATTAAGGTTCAAAATAAGGGCACTCATGCAATTGTTCCAAACTTAGTAGTGTTAAACTTAGTTCATTTTGATTTTTTTAAAATGATATAAAAAACACGGATACCAATTAAGCATGTGAGAATCGGAGTAGGTTTTTCTTATATAAAATATATTTGTTGGGTGAAAATTTGGAAAACAATATTTATAACCGCAAATTTTAAACTCAATAAAGTAACATATGACTGTTCAATTACCCCTTTGCATGTCCAACAGTCCAAGTAAAGGAAGGGAGTCAGCCGAGTGGGCAAGGACGTCCGGGTTTGCTTATCATCACAGACGCCTTACCAATACCATCGTTTCACTAAAAAAAAAAAAAAAAAACAATGCCATAATCTTGACGACATGCGAGCGAACGGCCTCGATTCAGGCGGACCGAGGGAAAGGCTAATCCAGCTGTGGGCCGACCTCGTTCCTACGGCCCATCCAAAGAGGCTCTGGACCTGTTTGTTGCCTGTAGCGTGTCTTAGGCCTCGTTCGTTTCCTCGCCTCTAAAATTTAAGATCGTCACATCAAAGAGAATCTTACTATTTATCAATATTTCGATCAATTTAATGACAAAACCCTTTTACAGATTGGTGCTAATTTTCGAGATAAATCTAATGAACTTAATTAATCTATGTTTTGTTAAAGTGATGCTACAATGAATCGTCTTCTAATCATGACTTAATTAACCTCATTAGATTCGTCTCGTGAAATAGTCTAGGGACCTGTAATTTATTTTATAATTAAACTTTATTTAGCACTCCTAAATAGTAAGATTCTTCTTGATGTGACAGCTATAAAGTTTAGACCCTAGGAAACGAATACACCCTTAGGCGTAGCTTTTATCAGCTTCTGCGTCTCCAACTAGCGCCAGAAGCAAAAAGCTATCCCAAACGGGGTTTGTTTTTCCAAACCGTAAAAGCGAAAAAAACTACCGGTTGAACTAAAAGCTGAAAAGTGACTCACTCATCGTTTCTCCAGCTTTTCACCTCGCGCCCGTGGCTACATGCGGTCGTGCCTCCGGTCATCCTTCTCTCAAGTCTTTAATTGCTCCACCCGCATCCCTCCGCCCTGCCGCGGGCGAGCTCTTCATCCATCGCGACCTCGCACTGCTGGCCCGCTGCAGTCGTCGATAAATTGACAAGAGATTGGCCTCCAGATCCGTTAGAGAGCTTAGCGACGAAGGAGAATAAATATCGACGAGCTTGGGCTGACCGTAATCCACACGGGTGAGCTTGGACCAGCCGAAATCGACACGGATGAGCTCAGGCCGGCAGGAATCAGCCCTAGCGAGCTCGGGGTGGTGGGAATCGACGCGGGCAAGCTCTGGCTGGATGTAATCGACACGGGCGAGCTGGGATTAGCTTGAATCTCGCGCTCGCGTGAGGTCTGTATGTATGATGCCAAGCTGAGGTGCCGTCATCAACTTTCAGACCTCCCGTCTCTCCAAGGTCACCGTCGAGCTTCATTCCAAAAGCTGGGGTACGCCAAACAACTCACCTTAGCTTCTCCGAATCGCGAAGCGAGCTTCTCCAAAACTCCGCTTCTCCAGCAAGCTGAGAAGCTACCGCTACCCCAAACAGGCCCTTACTCTGTTTACCTAGTGTTCTGGTTCCTAAAAAAACAAGTGTTCTGGTTGTCCTAAGAAAAATGTTCTGTTCTTCTTCTATGGGACTTCTCGTGGATCCTGTTACCCTTCCATCTATGTCAATCCTCAATATCCTTAGGCCCACTCTCTGCCGGCCTGCGCCCCACATCTCGGTATCTTCGTCAACGTCGACTATCGCATGCGCCCCACCGTGCCGCCACCCATCACGACTTCGATGCCGTCACCACCCGTTGCACCGCTTCGACTGTCCCCCATGGCCACCACTAGCGGACCAGCAGCGCATCGTCGCCTCACCGCGTCGCCTACACATGCCGCCGCCACTCACCACACCGTCACCATGGACACCACCGCCCACCGTCGGCCACAAAATGACCCCACCGCCGACCTCATCCACCGGCCTCCTGTTGCCCGTAGCCACGGCGGCGCCATCATCGTTGCGCCGCCCCGCCGGACCGTCACTCACAGCCGGTCGAACGCCACTAGCGGGCACCCTTCAATAATCTCATCCGATAATGGATAATGAGTACTGCTATACATCCCACCTATTTTGTACGACCGCATGTTATAATTGAGAGATCCAATAATTTAATTGACTTTGATTGTGATCCTTTCCAAATTCTAAATTGTTAGATCTTTGATCGTAACGCGGTCGTGCAAATGGGTTTTACGTGAATCTTGGATAATATGGGCACAAGCAAGATCAAGGCTAGATCAAAGGAGAGTCTCAATTTGGGGAACACCGGTCTTCGAAAATAACCAGCTTAGCGATGGCCAGGCTGACGGTGAAGACATCCTTGCCACCATTTAGACTGACTCCAACAAGGGCATTCATTTTTTAGATGCAAATCGATGTTTGCCTGCCATGAACAGTCATTTGCATTTCATTCACGGGGCACCAGCTCTAACAGCGGCAGCCATTCTCGCTTTTCCTCCTCGCCGTGCTCGCTCTACGCGACGCGCCGCACCTCGCACGAGCCCGCGACACACTGCACCCGCCTTGCTGCCGCATCCGACGCTGCGCTCGTCTCGCTCGCCCTGCACGCTGCACGCTAGTCGCTCGTCACGTGTTGCTAGCCCCGCGTCGACGCTGACCCGCGTGAGGTCACCCGCAGCTTGTGTAACACCCTCAAAATTTTAAAACATAAATCAAATTCAAACTTCATGCTAAATTTAAATTTTTTAGCATTTATTTTATGATTCACAAATTTTCAAAAAAAAAGAAAAAGAAAACTTCGCAATTAAATAAACTAGAGAAGAAGATTGAAACTTTTGAAGATAATAGAATTAACCCTGAGAGTGTTTGCTTATTTTATTGACTTTCATTTGATTTCTTTAATGACGCTCCATATTTGAAATTCGAAACTTCAAACCAATTTCAAAAATCGAAATAAAAAAACAATTCAGAGAAAAAGGAAGAGGAAATTTCCTCCTGGTTGGGCCGTCCTTTTCCCCCTTTTCTCCCTTGACCGGCCCGGCCCACCGCTTCCTCTCTCTTCTTGGCCCAATCCACGACCCCGCCCCACTTCCGTCGTCTTTCCCGAGCGACACGGCCGCGCCGTCGCGCGTCGCTCGCCGGCGCTCCACCACCCGGCCCCTACCTCCGGTAGCACCGCCTCCTCCGCGTCCCACGCGCTCGCCGCCGACCGCACCCACGCCCGAGCCGCCGTCCTCCCCTCTAGCACATCATCTCGCACGGCGCGCCGCATCCGGACGAGCACCCCATGCCACGCTCCCTGCTGCCGCCACACCCGTCCAAGGACGACTCCTACTCCGCCACCTCGCCCTCGAGCCGTACCGGACCCCCTCGCTTCTCCGCGAACGCCGCCACCGTCGGTCCCCTCCTTCCCCACCTCCGCCTTGGCCGCCACGGCCGCTCCGGCCTATAAAAGGCGAGGCGGCAAGCTCACCTTCTCTACCCCGGCGCATGCCTCACCGCCTCCACCCCCTCCTCGCCACACGCACCACCGGCAGCTCCCTCGCCGAGCGCCGCCGTCCGCCGCCGCATCCCTCGACGCCGGCCACCACCGGCGCTTCCCCAGCCGGCCACCACCGCCACACACTCCGAGCACGTCCCCGCGTGCGTACTCGACCCCTCCGACCCCTCATTCCCTCCCCGGTTGAGCAACCGCGCCGCTGCCCCCACCTTGCTCCGCCTCCGGCCGCCATGCTCGTCCCCGCCACCGCACGCCGGCCATCGGCGCCACCCCTCGGAGTTGCGCGCGACGTTGCGGATCCTCGACGTGCCCTTCCCATGCCGCCCGGCCACCACAACGACCGTCGGCGAGGGTTCCGGCGAGCTCGTGCCGTGCACCACCGCTCCGACCGTCGCTCGCCGCCACGAATCCTCCCCAATCAACCTCAACCGCTCGATCTCCGAGTGCACGAGTGCGATTAGATCATAGTATACCCCTTCGTTGATCTAATCTCGTCCGCCCATCCTCGATCCGACGATCTACAACCACCCCCATCTCATAAACCGATGGGCCAAGCCCATGGACCTGGTCCACGACCCCGTGGACCGCGTCCACAGCCTTTTCCAATACAAAAGTATTTCCTAAATTCCCAAGAAAATCCTAGACCAAGGTATTATTACATCCAAGCCCCCGAGCTTTCTCATTATTATGTTTAGGTCCTTGAAATTTTACAAGTCGCCCAAATCGAGCTTTCTAGAAGTTTCTCCTCTCCTCCGATCCCTTGTGGCGGCGGTGGCGCAGCTACGCTTCGAGCTTGTCGCGGCGGTGAGGCTCGGCACATGAGCTTGCGGGCGGCGCCAAGGTAAGGTTAAAAAAAAAAAACGCGTTCAGGCTGTTCAGGTTACCAAACAAACTCCTGCTCAGCCCGGCCCATCCATGGAGCCAGGCTGTTCAGGTTACCAAACAAACTCCCTGCTCAGCCCGGCCCATCCATGGAGCCTAAGAAACCAGTCGGCAGTGCAGCAGTTCATACTGGCCCAGAAGGCCTAGCGAGGTTCCCCAGTGCAGGCCACTAGGCCAGGTAGCCAGGTTACCAAACCTGCCCTAGGTCAATTCGGAATCCCCCCAAGGCCTGGGCTGCCGCACCCGCCGTCGCGCCCTCGGCTGCTGTACCCGCCCACGGCCGCCACCCCTCCGTGCCCAGCCGTTCGCAGTCCACGGCCGTCGTCCCCGCCGTCCCCTCCTCCGTCGCGACGCGCCCACGGCCGCCGGATCCTTCAGGTTGCTTCCCCTGTCCTCCCTTCACTAGCTCCGGCCTCCGCAGCCGCCCACCGTCCTGTATCCAAGAGGTAGCCTCCCAGCCCAACAAAAGCTTCAAGCTATCGCAACCGCGAAGCCCCCTTCTTCCCACGTCTGCCCCGTGCTGACGCTGGCGATGGGCAAGCGGAAGCAGCGCGATGGGGATGGTGAAGCAGCCGCAGGAGGCGACGCAGCTTCCAGGTCGCACTGCCCCTCCACCGTGTTCGTCTCGAACCTGCCGTACACCTACAAGGACTCAGATGTAAACGCGAGCCTCTGAATGCTTCACTTCCTCCTTCACAAGCTTCGCAGCTTGGGTTACGAGTTTTGGCCGCTGAATGTTTTAAGTGTATTGTTTCGTGGTTGTGCAGCTCGAGTCGGTGTTCAGTGAGGTCGGCCCCGTGCGGCGCAGCTTCATGGTCAAGGAGAAAGGTGAACTGACTCAGGAATTTGTCGGCTGTATGACTTTATCGTTGGCAGTAGTTTTGGAGATTTTCCTTATGCGGTTTTAATCAACTTCGTGCAGGATCCGAGGCGAGTCGAGGTTTTGGGTTCGTGCAATTGTGAGTTTCCATTTACTGGCCTTTGTGCCTATTTTTCTCTTTTCACTTTTCCGGGAGAGTAATATTGCACTAAACTAATTATTAACCATAATAAGCCTGTTAAGTCACAATTTTTATGTTTGGAAGCACCGGTAATACTGTTGCTACTGTATTATTTCTTTCTTAAATCTATTCTTATATTTGATTATTTACCGAGTTTGTTACTGCTAAGCATGATTTATCATCAACTCAATCAAATTAGCAAACGAAGCTATATAAACATGTGGCAAATCTTAGCCATTTTGTCCCCACACAAATGCAATGACTATTCATTTATGAGTTATACTGTGCTTCTTCTGACGACATTTGATTGCATTAAGTGTTGTTTGGTTTACCTTAATCTGTTTCATTGGTACCAGTGCAACAGTTCAAGATGCCGAGCGAGCTATTCAACAAAAAATGGATTTGCTGTTGCTGGTAGGAAAATCAGAGTTAAGCTAGCAATGAATCGTGCTCCGCTGAAGGAACGCTTGCAAAAGAAGGAGAATAGTAATGCCCTTATTGAGAATTTATATCTTTTCGAGTTTAATATATTTCAGGATCTGATGGTCTTGTACCTCTGTTCAACATTTGATTAGAGCAAATGAACGACTCTGATGTGAAGGATGAAGCAGATGATACTCTTGCTTTGAAGGACTCTGTAGCAAAAGATGAAGCGTCGATACTCCTGATCCTGCATCGCATAAAGAAAAATCTCATAAAACAGATCCAGGTTTTAATGGAATGTTTTTTTTGTGTTTTATTACATATCTGATAGTTTTAATATTGCTGAATACTGATGCAAAATGTTATGTCAAACTAGAGCAAAGTAAGTTGGTGGCGAAGGTGCCTACAGTTGCTTCCGGTGGAGACGCTGATAAAGTGAAAAGCTCCGAAAAGCAAAGGTGTCAACTAGATCGTTTCTTCTAGCTTGTCACATGTATATATAAAATATCCTGCTGTTTTCTCTCCCCCTCCTCTTTCAGTGTGGCTGATCTAATTCTCTTTTAATAAAGGGTTGCAAAAACGGTGATTTTTGGTGGCTTGCGAGATTTCACAATGGCTAGCGAGGTTTTCCGTCTAGCTGGAGAGATTGGCTCAGTTGTATCTGTAAACTATCCACTACCCAAAGAGGAAATTGAACTAAATGGTATGCTCACATATTATTTTCAATTTTTTAAATGTATATTGTACTTTAGATAATTGTAGTTTTTCCACTGTAAGTTATAAAATTTTTACTTTAATAGTATTTGGTTGGCTTGAGTGATAAGTCACCCTACGCCTAACTTCTTTATGCTTGTGCATTGACCATGGTGGTATCTTTGAACAATGATGCAGTCATGTTTTGAGTTACTTTTGACCTGTGCTTAGTATCTATCCATGGGCCCTTTTGGCCCACTGCGTATAGCTATAAATCTTCACTCTATCATGCCTTATTTCATCGCTTGGAATAAATCCTATAGCGGTTGTTTCTTGGAGAAATGTTTTAGTTCTGCTAATGCCAAGGGTTTTCTTGTTTGTCTCCTTTGTATATCTTATTTCTTTGTCATTTTATTCCCTCCATTTTTTTATGTAGGGAATCCCAATGCAAAATTAGTCAACAGGGAAAACGTCATATATACCCCTCATTTTACCTTACCTCATCAATTCATCACCAACCCACCAGATTTTGTTTTATCTCTAGAAATGCTTTACATTGTGAGAAAATTTTTGAATGTTTCAAATCCTTACATTTTTAAGAAAATCTTTTGTGGTGGTATTTCAATAGGAAAAGTGGAATAACTCATGCACTATAATCACATGTTGCAGTCTCAGTTTATTTTCTCCTTGTTTGGTTCACCAAGCTTTTAGTGCAAGCATATCGTTCCAGAAATCTCTAACCATAAAATATGACTGCCATGCCCTGCAGGACTTGCTCGAGATGGATGCACACCAGATACAGCATCTGTACTTTTCACAAGTGTGAAATCAGCTTGGGATTCTGTTGTCCATTTTCATCGTAAAGAAGTAAAGGGTGCGATTGTTTGGGCTCGTCAACTTGGTGGGGAGGTAATCCAATTGTTATCTCTTGTTATTTAATTCATCTGCATATATGCTTGTATTACTTTGTAGTATAATTGAGGTTTCATCTCCTTATTCTGCTAAATAGCATTGTGTTTCCGTTACATTTATTTGCGTTGACCAGTATTGTTTCGTGACCTCGAACGTGGTCACCTTTTACTGCTTTCTAGTTTGGTTGTGTTTGTTACCCGCTATTATTTGCCAGTACATGTTTCTGCATTCAGTCATTTTTGAAAACCATCTCTACCTACTTACTCTGTTCTAAAATGTGAGAAATATAGTATCTGGAGCACACAACCATATTAATGCATATATGAACAGAACTCAATCATGTCCCCTGAATCTGGATTATATCTAAGTGGTTCATGTTGGAGGTGAAGTTTTCCCATTCCACTTGGGCTGTTTTAGGTCTAAGTCTAATCTATCAGATGAAAAGAATGGTGGAACTGGGGAACTCTCATCTCCAACTTGGACCAATGGATAGATGCAAGGGATGATATTAAAGCATTTGCATCTGTCCAACAATATGCTTTTTTTTGTGCACCTGTTGCTTCCTCTGTTGGAAAATGCAGAACTGAAAACTTCCTTGTAGAAACCTCATGTAATGTTTATTTACAGTAGCTGACATGACAGTCCCTTGTTGAATGTAGATCTAAGACAATTAATCTTGTTCACAGAAAATTTCTCTTCTGATTATTTTCATTCTTTTGCGCATGAGATATGGTTGGGTAACCGTAGAACCACTGAACTGCATCGTAGAATTTCTCACCAATCATTGCTTATGATCCCTTTTCTTTTCACTTACAAGTGCTTTAAACTTGTTTTCTTCCTATATCAGGGTTCAAAGATCAGAAAATGGAGAGTGATTGTCAGAAACCTGCCATTCAAGGTCCTTGATTTCCTTGCTTCTTTCAATATTTCCTTTTTTTCCTTAGAGCATAAAGATTACAGAAGGGGAGCCTGGCACAGCGCGAAACCAGCTGCCTTGTGACCCATGAGGTCACAGCCTCTTGCAGAAATGAATGGAAAGGCTGTGCACCAAAGACCCAATGTGGTTGGACCCTTCCCTGGACCCTGCGCATGCTGAGCTAGCATATGGCTGCCCTTCTTTAGAGCATAAAGATAAATTATATGTATGTTCATTTGACTGTTGCAGATTACAGAAAAGGAGATCGTGGACATGTTTAATTCGGTAGGATTTGTGTGGGATGTGTCTATTCCACATAAGTCTGATGAGGGGTATGCTACTTTCTTTTTTTCATTCAAGTTCTTTTGGCATGTGGATTAAGAAAAAAGTGGGAGATGTGATTAGCTTTATTTTGTTTTTCACTTTTGCAGGGTTTCAAAAGGGTTTGCTTTCGTCTCTTTCACACGTAAACAGGATGCAGAAAATGTATGCTCAGTACCCTATTCAATAGGATAATGTCCATTTTAGTGTCCTAATTGTGCCATGATTCTTTTCTAAACCAGGCTATTAAAAACGTTAATGGAAAAGTTGTTGCAAAGAGAACTGTGGCTGTTGATTGGGCTGTTCCAAAGAAAGTCTACACTGTTGCTGCAGCATCTGGTGTTAAGGATAATGGTAAATTCAAAGTCTTCTTTATCAGTTATTGTGTTATCCTTCATTCATTCCTTGAGTCATCTAGACAGCTAATAGTTCTCTTGAAGTATATGCAAGAATGGTATTACCTGAATGTATAATTATAAGTGCCATAATGTAAATGATATACCTTTTACATTTTGACTAGATATATCACGCCAACATCTTGAAGTGGTTTAGGAACAAGATTATGTTTCATTATTTAAATAAAATTGGGCATGTTCCTTGTTTACCAAAAAAATGATTTGAACATCTCCTGCATTCTTATAAGTGTTCTGTAATTTGTGAATTTACTATTTGGTAGCTGCAATCTCAAACAGCCCATATATATTTCCAGAGCTTGCAGACGTATCTGACAATGACAGTGCTAATGGCGCCTCTGATGATAATCTTGTTGGAGGAGATGATATCTCTGAACTTGATCAAGAGACTTCTAAGCCTCCATCTGAGGATGATTTCAAAGCAGAAGCAGATATTTCTAAAAAGGTTCTTGAAAGTTTGATCAAATCATCAGAGAAGTCAGAACCACCTGGCATTAAGGACTCGGATTTTGATACAGGCGCTGAAACTGATAATGAAACACCAGAAAAGAAGGAACCTGATTTACTTGCAGCTGGCACTCTATCTAAGCCAAAACATAAAACAGATGCAAAAGGCACTGATCCTGCGTCAAGACCGAAGAAAAAAGAGGACTTGGATAGGACTATATTCATAAGCAACCTTCCTTTTGATATAAGTAACGAGGAGGTTATAGCACGCTTCACAGTTTTTGGGAAGGTTGAATCCTTCTTTCCGGTTCTTCATAAACTAACAAAGTATGTTTAACCGTCTGGGCAGAGAAATATGTATCCTGCTGATCTTTTTCTAGTTTGTACAAATGTTTATCAATTATTGATGTCAGTGGCTTTTGCACTGTCTATGCAGGAGACCTAGAGGTACTGGTTTCCTGAAGTTCACCACAGCAGAGTCAGCTGATGCAGCAGTTTCTGCTGCTAATGCTGCTCCTGGATTAGGAATTTTTATAAAAAGCCGATCACTTAATGTTATGAAAGCGATGGACAAGGATTCGGCTCAACAAAAGGCACTTGAAAAGGCGAAGACTGAGGTTGAGGATAGACGGAATCTATACTTAGCCAAGGCAATTTCTTCAGCGCATCTTTTTACTTTGTGTGAACTGCAGTAAATGTCTTCCGTTATCATGTTCCTAAAAGTTTGTTCACCAAGCAGGAGGGTGAAATACTTGCTGGAACACCGGCTGCAGATGGCGTATCAGATGCTGACATGAATAAACGGAATTGGTACGTGTTGTCCATTCATCATATATCGTTTACTTTTATTCCTGCAAGTATCAGTATTATCAATGATATGCTGCTCTCCTGTGTATTCAAGAAAAAGTATCAGGGCACTGCTTTGATTTTGTTTTTCACCATTAATTAATAATATATGTCCGCTGCCTATTGGTTCCATTTTACTTGGAGAACAGAAGACTGATCTAATGCAAATTCATGCTTGAAAGGCAACAGCACTTTCATTTCTGATACATTTGTTATCCTAACTGATAACGTTACTTGGAAATATGAATGATCTGATATTTCCGGTACCCTTGCAGCTGTATCTTCTACTCATGTATCAATAATTTGTCTGTTTTAGGTTAGCTAGAAGAAAAACAGAGATGCTCCAGTCTCCTAAGTTTCATGTGTCCAGAACAAGGCTTATCATCTACAATTTGCCTAAGACTATGACCGTAAATGATGTAAAGAAGCTTTGCAGAGAAGCAGTCATATCACGTGCTACTAAACAAAATCCTGTCATTCGGAAGGTTTAATGGACTTTTCTCATTCTTTTTTTTTGGCTATATGTTTCTGTGTGATGCTTACACATTTGTTTTTCTTGAACAGGTGAATATCTTAAAGAATGAAAAGAAAGGAAAGGTTTCTGTACAGAAGCATTCGCGAGGTGTAGCTTTTGTTGATTTTCAACAGCATGAGCATGCTCTTGTTGCTCTAAGAGTTCTGAACAACAACCCTGGTAACACACCCCTCCCTAAACCACAACCGCATATCCACCCACTCAACCCTGCAGTCATGTTATGGCGGTTGCTCGGTTTCATATAGTTGCTATATAATACATTTGGATTAGATTGCATGTTGATAGTTTTAATCTCACAGAACAATATTTCATCACTGTCTGTCATATCATACTGATGCTATGTTGCAGTGCTTACCTGTCATTATTGTTGTACGTCATGAGCATTTTGAGATGCTTTATTGTTCTATATGCCAACCAATGATGCCGGGGCATTCTCTTTTTTCCCTTTTGTTTTTTAATAAGAATATTAAATATAAAATGTTACTCCCTTCAAACATTTCTCTACACAAATGCACTGTCTGTTCTGCTTGTATTTTGAGCCTGTAAACCTTACATGGTAATTGGTAAGGGCTCACCGGATCCCTCTTACGATTTAACAATGTTCTTTTGTGCAGAAACGTTTGGAGCAGAACGTCGTCCAATTGTTGAGTTTGCACTTGAGGATGTTGAAAAGGTCAGGCTTCAAAAGATTTGGAAGGAACGCCGTGACAAGTCAAAAGGTGCAGAAGAAGACCAGGAGGGGCCTTCAGGGGCTCAACCTGCTAGTGATGGTGTTCATGTAGATAACAGAAGGGGTTTAAGAAAAGGAAACAAGCGGAAATCACATGACAGATCATCTATACCATCTGGTACTGATGAAGGCCTTGCCACGGATCTTCCGACCCCCAAGGTATAAGAAATGGAAGGCCTGCAAAAAGAGCAAGAAAGTCAAATGAGGGAACCATTTTGCCAGACCGAGGTGGAAAAGATGCAACCCCAACTATTACACAGAATGTAAGTGTTTTTATTTTCAGATATTAATTGATGAGTTGTCCTGTTTTATTGCAATGGAGTGATGTTGAATGGCTCCTGTCTTTTAGATGCAGAAATCTGTGTCAAGTGAGCGTGATCAGGCAGCTGCTTCAAAGAATGCGAAGAACACAAAAGATGGCCAGGTGGAGCAAAAGAGAGGAAGGGGTGCAAGAAGGGCAAAGAAGGAGCCTGCAGCAGGAGGTGTGGATAAGTCATTGGTGGAGCGGTATCGTTCCAAGTTTTTGCAGCGTGGTCTCAGCAAAACCAAGGATAGTTGAGTGGGTTTGTCCTTGTAGGGCAACAGCACATGACTCGGACTGGCATGTTAAAGGCCAAACCTTTCCAAGAGACGACCGTGCCAAAATTTTGATTGTATGAGTGACTTGTCAGGCAATCTATTTACATTCATGCCGAAATGGGACGCTTTATTTCTGTTAATTGCTTTTAGATTATCACTGACTCAAAACTGTCGTACCGAGAGGTAAGGTGCTGATAGCATGTTGAAGTTACGTGCTCTCACGCTGGGGCCCGACGGCTTTTACTCCACCCGGCCCGGAACTCACGAGGCCTCAACTGGATTCTCACGGCCAGCGTGCTGACCACTAGTCCTGTCCAAAGAGGCTGGGCCTAGTGGGCCAGCATGAAGCTCTGAAAAAAGCACGGTACGAGCCTGGCATGGCCCACTGAATTTAAGGCCCATGTCGGCACGACCTGGTACTAAGGGCCATGCTTGGACCGAGGAGCAGGCCTTAAGGCTAGCAAGGCACGGCCCGATAATGTTTTTTACTTATATTTATATTTAACTTGTAGTCAAATATATTGTTGTAGTGTATTGGTAAGTCAACATCCTTCTACATCATAGGTAGCCTCATTTTTTAAGGATTTTTAGTGCTAATAGACTATATATACATTATTGGGCTAGACAAATTACCGTGCCTAGTTGGTCGGCCCGACACGTTTAATCAATTTCGTGTCGTGCCTTGGGCTGGCAACAGAGCCCGCGGGCTGCCTTAGCACGGCTCGAAAAGGCCTGTGTGTCGTGCTGGCCCTTAATTAAACATGTCGGGCCTTTAAGGCCTGGGCCGTGTCGGACGGGCCGCCCGTTTGGACACCACTACTAATCACCTCCGTGTCCCCGGCCGGCTCTAGCAGCACGCAGCCGCGCCATGAGTTAGCACATGGAGTACGGAAGTTGGAGAAGATACATGGCACCTCCGTGTCCGTTTTGACTTTTGCATCCGGATATGGCCTTGTTTGTTTCCGTGGGAACGAATTCCGAATGAGTATGTTTCCGGATTTGAATTGAGTGGTTCTACCGCTTTCACTCCACTCAGCTCCGCTAGGTTTCATGGATACGAGGGATGGATTGGTGCTAGCCCTTCGGGGCATGTAATGGGCTGGAATATGGTGGAGTCCTATATCAATCCATACGTAACCGAATGATCATTTCGAGTTGGATCGGACCAGTTCCACATTCTCCTATTCCATATGGTTTGGGCTACGATCCATGATGTTCCATGGCAAAACGAATAAGACCTTGTTTGTTTTGTCCTGGAAGACCATGGAATCGAGCTCAAACTACATAGAACACCTCACATGGAATCGGTCCATGTTCGGATAAAAAGGCCGTTCGGTTGGGCTCGAAAGGGCATTAAACCCAGCCTACCTTGACCCATTCCATGTCCCGGAGGCCCAGCTTCAATCCATACCCTTACCCTCATGGAATCGTGCTCAAATCGTGGAACACACGACTCCGGACTCGACCCTAGCGCGAGGCGACCGCGTGACGGTAGAAGCGGGCGGCACGCGAGGGCAATCGGTGGCTCGAGCGGGTGCGTGTGGGCGACACGAGTTGGGCGGCGCTCGAACGGCCGCACTCCTCCCCACCGCGACGGTCGGTCTCCTCCCAACCGCGGCAGCTGGTCTCCTCTCCACCGCGATGGCGTCACCTCCTCCGGCGTCCGCTTCTCCCCGCAAGCCGCGTCATCCTTCCCTCTCCTTGATCTCTCGTGAGCAATGGCCAGCTAGAGGTCTTGATTAGTTACGATGTGGGCAGCAGTGATCGATGTGGGGTTCTTGCCTCTTGGTTCTTGATCTGACGGCTGTGGGTGGGCTGGGATGGATTCGCTCGCTCGCTCGGTTGTAGAGGAAGCTGGGAAGGAGAGCTTTCCTCTCCTTTTCTTGCAACCTTTTTCCTCTTTGTTTTTAGTTGTCTAGTTCGCTTGCTAGTTTTTGTTCCATTTTCCTTTTCGCCATGTCTTTAGATGGCTTTGGAGTTTGGATTTTATTTATACTGATTCATATTTTGTTCCATCAGCGGAAGAAACTCCTGACTTTCTACGTTCTAAAGATTTTCCAAGCTAAAAAATCAGTTTAAAACTACTTTGGATGTTGGTATCTATCATCATTCCACGTAACCTTAAACTTGTTTCTGTTTTCACTTTTATATGCATTTTACACAACTTGCATATGACGTAGTGACTTCTAACCGGTATATTGTTTTGAGATTACGAATTTATTATAAATTTTCCTTGCTAAAAAATATAGATTCATTAGTGAAACTACTAAATCTCACTAGTTGCCATTTGCTGTGATATGGGTTATATTGTTAGTGTTGTGTTTCTACTGTATGCAATATCTAGTTAGGTGTCCTAAGCCTTCCTTGATGTGTTAAGAGTATGTAGAATGAAATGCTATATCTACTGAATGCAATATCTAGTTAGCATCGTACTACATGAAATGCTCATTCTCTGTGTTGTACTTAATAGATATGTATTAATTATATTAGTTAGCTCTGATCACTAATGTCTCTCTAACACCTATAGAAGCAATGTGATAAGTCTTGGCCTTTCCTGATGCTTGGAGGAGTCTCAGGTTCTTACACTTCTTCTAAAATAAATTATCTATGAGTGACAATTATACAAGTCAATCAGGCTCACCTATATAGGTAACTTCTAAGGAAGTGCACATGATTTTCTCCTTTGAGTGATAATTGCTTTGTACAGAGATTAGAGAATTGTTTCGATAGTAGACCCTATTATAATATGTATCTATTTGAGAAATTGCTCTTTTCTGTAGCTTTTTAATATGGTTTTGATTTTAAATTTTTCCCGCATTAGATGAAAACTAAGGTACTTTCCTTTTTCAGCTCAATGTTCCTTCATGTGTGTTCTTTTTTTTCAGATAACATGCCATGTGTCATTCTTTTTCTATATGCAAGTTGCACAGCTAATTTTTTTTAATGTGTGTCCTTGCATCCTTGTCAATTATAATGTGTATCAGGAAAGCTTCAACCACAACTTTGGGTTATGAATATTTTTTGTTCTGTTTAATCTCTTGTGGAGCATTTTTTTCTTGAATTATTTTTTTGCAGTGAGGATACTCTTGCTACCTAGCTCATTTCCTCTGTGAGAAATCATGGTATGGTTATGAATAGTTTATTCTCTTTGTGGGTTGTTTGGGATCAGAGTACCCTTACTATCTGAGCAGACTGTTATCTAGGATTTTTGCTCTGATGCGAAATGATTCTTGACTTATGCATTCTTGACTTTGTGTGTGGGAGGATGATATGTGCATTTCCATTGTATTTGAGCTCATCCACTAGTTTTATGTTAAAATTTTATTGTTATGTTCTCCACTAGACTTCACTCAATCCAGCTCTAGAATCATTGCTCATCCACTAGTTTTATGTTAAAATTTCATTGTTATGTTCTCCACTAGACTTCACTCAATCCAGCTCTAGAATCATTCTGGGCCCTGTTTCAATCAGACATCAACCGAACAAGCCCTAAATGGGATTCCATTTCCGGTCTTCTGTGATACTTTTGGTTAATTAATTAAGAATGTTACTTTCTTACTCTGTTTTCATGCCTAGCAGAGTACATTTATTCGTCTTTAATTGTTTTTGAAAAGGCAAACAGTTAGGCTATTGCAACCGCACCTTACTTTTAATAACTAAGCAAACTTCTTGTTTTATAAGGAATGGAATCAGTCAATTTGGCTCGGATGTGGGCTTTGCTTATCGCATCTCGGAGGCAAATTTACCATCCCTTCATGTTCATGCATGGGCATGGCCTTGCTTTGACGTAGTTTCGAAAAAAAAAACTTGTTTTGACGTGACCTGCGGCCGAACGGCGTCGATTCAGGCGGGCTGGTGGAAAGGCTAATCGATCTGCGGGCCGGCCTCGTTGCTACGGCCCACAGAAAGTGTTTCTGGGCCTGTTTGTTGCCTGTATTTCTCATGCGTGTTAGCGTGTATTAACTTCTTCACTCTGTTTAGCAGGTGTTTTAATTATGCTTTTGCGGAACTCTCTCTGGCACCGGACAATATGAATGTTATCGAGAAAAGGAGTCAGGTATAGGATAATACGGAATTCCTTGTTTACATTCGGTCGCACATCTCTCCTCGTGGCTGCAACTAATTTCCATTGAGGCCCACTTGGCAGGATCTACTGCAGTGTAAAAGGTATAAATTCTGATAAAAGATTATAATAGAAGTCATGATGAAAAAAATATATGTATAAATTACTACGAAAAGTTAAAAGGACACAAGTTAGATCCCGGGCGGCTGGCCGCAATTAGCATCTCCGATCCCATGATAATATGGGCACAACACATTAGCATTGCGATGAGCTTGGACATGGCAAGCGCGTGGACACGACATTGGATGAGCTTGTGTTGCCATGGCACATAAGACAAGTCTAGGGAGGCCACATTGGCACGGGTGTCTCGTGGATTGCGGTTGGAGGCAGTGGCGAAGCTAGAGGAAAATTGAGGGGGTGTGATCTTTGTTTATTGACTTGATGGTTGCTGTTTTCTTGAGTATTTTGCCTTCGTGGATGCATGATTTTGTTTCTTGGGGTTCCTTACGGTTAACTGACTCAGTCCATGGGAACTAGCCTTTGTCAAAAGTAATAATAAAACATTATCTCCTAACTCGGTAGCCTATGAGGTTCCAATGGTTAGTTTTGGATTTTTTCAGGTTCAGGCAAGAAAGCAAAGAAGAAGAGGTGCATATATGGTGAAAATAAGAGGCGAACCACTTAATCTTTGAATTTTTGTGGGTGCACCTGCACCCCAAGCTACATGTAGCTTCGCCACTGGTTGGAGGAAGGTAGGGGTGAGACAAGTCGGTGGTAAGTGTTGTAATGAAATGGTCAATTATAGTGTTGAAGCAACCAAATCTTTCAAGATGACCCATGTTTGATAGAGATGAATTTGGAATGACCTGTGCTTGCCGGCGGTCCTCCGGTGTAGATCTCAGCTCACGCATGGAGGCTAGCATCCAACACGAAGTTTCAAACGGATTAGAGCTCATGAGGTATGTTGACATGGATTGTCACATCGGTACAAGGATCAAATTGGACTTAACAACTAAAGTTTAGGGACTAATGTGATCATCCTTTTGAAAGTTTGAGGACGAAATCGAGATTTAGATGATAGTTTGAGAAAGAAATTGGCTCTTAGGCCTTTTTTTTGTGAGGAGTTCTTATAACTTACTCTAATCAATACTCCTCTGTTCTATAATTGTTGTCGTTTTGACAGGCAACCGTAGTTCATTTCTAGCTTTATTTCCCTGTATGCAACGACATCAATTCGTGACTAGAGGGAGTAAAATAAAGGACTTGGTTCTTCTTAAAAAAAAGGGAATTAACTTCACTTTTTTTATATATAGTTGATCAATAAACAAGTTTGGTAAGAACTCACAGCAAGGTTTTATATGTCATAGGGCTTAGACTATCTCCACTGGCTCCCTACATACGTTCCTCGAAGAACGATTTAGAGGAAATTGAGCTGCACCGGCTCCCTCTACGCCTCTAGCTATCCTTATGTAAAACTCCGGTTCTGCCAAATCTAGGGGAGGTAGAGGGCTCCGGTGTGCACCGACGTGGAACCCATAGGGCCCGGGCACCGGTGTGCCACCCAACCACTCGCCGAAACGGGAGGGAGGCGGAAGGGTGGGGAATAGCGGGCCTCGCCTCCGCCATAAAGAGGGAGGAGGGTCGTGCTCATCTTCCCCTGCTTCTCCACGACCATCGAGTGCAGGGGCCTGTGCCGGAGGAGAGCTAGGCCGGTGAGGGAGGCTAGACGTAGGGGAGAGAGACGACCGAGAGGAAGAGAATGGCCTCCGCCATCGATGCACTCGATGGTCCCCGTGCCCGGCTTCTTTAGCGCACGCGAGGGAGGCCGAGGCCACCGACGTCATAAGGAGAGAGGAGGGTCGTGGCGGCGGCGTGCAAGGGACGAGGAGGAGAGGCATGCCACCGAGAGATGGCGGAGAAGGGGAGTGAGAGGGCCCGAGGGGTGCGAGAAGCAGGAGAGGGAGAGAAAAAGAAGAAAAAATAATCAAAGGGAAAGGAAAAAAAGAGAAAAAGGGAGGAAAAAGAAAAAAAGAAAAGAGAGAGACAAAAAGAAAGAGGGAAAGAAATGAAAAAAAGAAGAAAAGAGGAGGAGATATGAAAGTAGACAACATATCCTATGAGAATCAGGTTCGTGTGAAAACTATGAGAACTTCAATCTGGGTCACATGATCTAGATCCAAGTGAAGCGCATAGAGAGAGGTGAGAGGAGAAATTTGCAAAATTATGTTTAAGTGAGCGGTGATTTTGCAAATCCCCCTCCCACTTGAATTCATGCACTACATTGGATCTAGATCATGTGGCTTCAGATTGAAGTTCTCATAGGATATGTTGCCATGAAGTATATGATAGCCAGCGATGGTTGAATAAAATTTTAGATAATTGATAAATGGATATAGAGATAAATGAGTGTAGTAAAATTGAATATAGAGAAGAGAATTTTATTGATCAGGACGAAATATTTCTTTTAGAGAATGAATTTAGAGAAGTGCGGACAGTCTTTAGCTACGCTAAACACAAGCTCATATACAGTGCCACTTTATTATTTTGTAATGATGCTACGACTTCTGGCAACAGCATAGATTATTAATATGTTGAACATCTCTTTAGCTAGCCTGCATTCTTTTTCATCTTGGTCATTATGCGTTGTTCTCTTTAAGAAAATCCACCGAAAAAAAGCAAAGTGCGACCATAGAAGTGTAAGAAAAGAATGGTAAAGCTAAAGCTAAAAGAAAGTGGAAGATAGAGGGAGCAAAACAATATGGATGCTTTTTGATACGTTTGCTGAGCAGTATATGACTCTTCTTGCAGAGGATTCAAGTATTCGGCATTCGGTTTACATACCAAGAATTACGATGAGGGGGAAAGTAAAGTTTTTTTTTTTTGAGATTCACCTGATTAAAAAGTGAGATTCACCTGTCAGTAATTAAAAAATGCTTATATTTTTGCTGATGAGTACAATAAGAAATAGAGACCGAGTCGATCAAAGTAATATAGACCTCTTAAAGTATCCATGCCACCTGTTCGTGCCGTTGACTCATGACACCTAAATAGTCCGTCGTCAATCCTCCCTAGTGCGTCCCAAGCCTGCCTCCCCTTCTAGAAAAAGAAGACTGCCTACCAAATACGCATTTTATAATTTCGTACGTAATCTAGTTACCACACGCATTTTATACTTGCTTACACGTAATCTAACGTGATTAAACAGATACGTACTAGTATAAACAGTTCTTAGAACTGACACCCCACAAGAAAAATGAATAAAAAATTACACACTCTGGAGTCCACACGGTCTACTCCGTACACGACCAGCAGTATATACTTCTGCTACAGTGCGCGTCGCTTTCCCACGTCTTTTTCGCCCGCGATTAAAGCAGAGAAAAAGATTGGACAAAAGGAGCAAAGCCGGCACCGAATTGATTAGTGCCGTGGCGGAAGACCCCCCATTCTCCGATCTCCAGTTCTCCACAGGGGGTTGTTGGCGCGGTTCTCAGGGTTTAGTTCGAGCTCGTGTGGAGTTTGGCGGCGGGTTCGATGCGCGCGCCCATGGCCGCGGCGGCGGCGGCGCTGTTGTCTGCGCTGGTGCTGGGCGTGGCGGGGCAGGCGGAGCCAGGCTTGGTGGCCAGCTACGGCCAGGGCAGGCTATGGCTCAAGCCATACGACTGGACATACCTCCGAGGTGAGATTGATACTAAGAGCTTCCACACACGCGGGAATTCCGTTCGGCTTGTTTCAAATTCACTGCTTCGATCGCTGCTGCAACATACGTGTGGACGTTAGATTGTTTAGCATGATAATTTTCCGCGTTTAGTTTGTTTCCTCGTGATATCGCCCGAAGTGAAATTGAAAAGGATCGCTCTGAAATGCCCGAATTTGCTTTGCTTTTGCTCTGCTGAATTTCGGGTTTGTCAGATACTACTTCTCCCCAAACTGAAGAAGGTTTGGTTTTCTGTGACACGGATAGCTTAGAAAACAACTGACACTGTCGCACCCATGTGAAAATTCTAATTATAATTCTTTTTGCACCTGGCAGTTGAGTTACCGGCGTCGTTTTCCTCTGTCACTATGGAGTTCGCCGCTGACATGGATATTGTAAGTGAAAGATTCTGCTCTCGTGAAAATTATTAAATTTAACTTTCAGACCCTCCTTTTGGCTTTTGCTGCTACCAGATTCGTTGACATGTGAATACCTTGGTACTTGCTACTGTCAATAACTGGGTCTGGGTGATGCTTAGTATCTATCACTGTCTGATTAGTAGCTAAATAATCCCCATTTCATATCACTTGACTTGACAGATGTGTCTAGATGCGGAGATGCATTGCAGCTTTCCATTTCCTCTAGACTTCTCATGATAGTATGGCCAAACTGATGGTTGGGAAAACACCTTGTATGTTGGTTGGGCATTGAAATATAGATTGCGTCTCACTGCTGTTAATTGTCTTGTATGTGCAAATGGGGTTCATATGAATATCAAATGCCTATAACTCATATCTAAGCTGTGTAGCATTGCACGACACTGTCAGGTGAAATTTCTTTGTTTTTTATTCTCGAATACACAAGAGAGCTGCACATAAAAATTTCTTTGTTTGGCTAATCTTTTGATACCGCACCATCTATTTGGTCTGGATCTGACTGTTATGCTTTTAAGTTTCACTGGTACCATTTTTGAACTCATGAGCTGTTTTTCTAATAATGCAGCAGAGAGACCAACTGAAAGGCCTTCCAAGAAGTGAACTTGCTATTATCTGTTTGAGGAATTCCAACCCTCCTATTCCTGATATATCTGATTCTTATCTGGAAAATTTATGTGAGTTCCATATACACTGTTTAATGTGGTAGTTCTTATCTTCGACCGTTTCCATTTTCTATTTATCTGTTGTACCTGATTTATTTAAGGTGTGCTATATGTAATTTACAACTGTTCTACTTTAATTTGAGTGGATGATTGTGACTGCATTATTCTTAAGCCTATCCTGGTGGTTGTTGTAATTGTAAGATATCTGCAAGGTTCCAGTGAAATAAAATTTTAACGTAAGTACTAGTGTCTTTTAACTTGTTCATCCTGAAAGATGAAGTATGGCAGATCTTCATCATGATATTTTGATGATAAGCACGCTCTGTCCTGTTTTGCGTCCACTTGGATGGCTACAAACTGTACAGCTATCTACTAGCGCGGCATTTGTTTCATCCAGCTTAGGAGTATGATTTGTTGAGAAAAGAAGATAGTTAATTCAAGACCATTCTTCTATTGTGCCTTTTCGTTGTTCCTTAAATACTCAAATAGCTTTCTGAGTAATTCAACTAATTTTGACAGGAGGATTCTTTATTGCAGTATCAAACTTCCTCAGTGCTGGACCTTTTGGCAATGTCATAAATCAGTCTAATCTGGCACAATGCATTCCATTTCAGAAAAACACAACAGTGATGCTAACAAATGACCAGGTAAATTCCCTTCTGTTTTACTAAAGCAATGCATTTCTGCTTGTGAGATTTGTCAACTAATATATGGTACCTGCTATCCTTGTTTGTAGCAGTCTGCTACTGTATTGAGTTGTTAGTTATTGCATGCTTCACAGGCAAAATGGTGGCGATATTTAGATGACCGTCTGTTCTAATACTTAAACAAATTCTGATAAATAATTTGGAATACTGGTATTTATTGGGAGTTCATGACACTTTGTGATCATCACTAATCTAGTCATGGTTTATTCGCATATGTACCAGTGCTCTGCTTTTCTCATGTCAGACTCCACATGTTATGCCTGCTAGCTCCCAGACTAATAATCCACTGGAAACTGAAACTGATTCTGTCCTGCACCCTAATAATTCATATACATGTTGTGATACAGCAAGATAAAAGCTGCTTGGTTTTGTGCTGATCAATTGATGTTGCGCCCTAATCACATATATACATGTTGAGAGAGAGAGCGAGATGAAAACTACTGGTGCACGAATCCGAAGTTAAACCAACTTATTTTTCTAGTTCCAGTAATCAGTAATTGTGATCCTCTGTTTTTGGAAATAAGTAATGGTCCTCTGTTTTCTAAAAAGAAATTGTGATCCTTCGTAACACGGGTGTTAAACATATTAACTTGGGATTTCCTTCTTGCTTCACCTCCAATGGTTTGATGCCAGATACTATGGGTTTGCTTATGTATTTTATACTTATTTGATGTTTCTCATTCTACATATTCAGTATACTTAATGCTACAGTACATGGTTTGCTGGACCAAATCAAAGTGAGGGTCACCCATCCTAATGTGATCATGGAATGCAACAATTTAGTCTACTCTAATAGACCGTAACCCTGTTAAAAAGGGCTCTGTAAGCTTCTCACATGCCAACCTTTGATTTGTGCAGATATCTCCTGGGATATGGTACATTGGTTACTTTCACGGCCTTGGACCTGCTCGCACACAATCAAAGATGGTATGCTTTACATAGATCAGGACATGCCTACAGGAGTCCTGGTCTAATTCTAAGTATCTTCTTACTTGGTATAAAATGTGTTAACCAAATTTAAATCTGTGATGGCTGTATTTTTGCAGATTAGCCGGGGAAAGCACACTTGGTGAGCACTAGCATTTCTGTAAAAGGATGTCCCACATCAGCGTTATGGGGGCCCTACTGCAACCAAACGGCAGAAATGATAGGCTGTTCACAACCTTCAATATTTAACAACTCAAGAAATCTTCTAGATCTGAGTAGTGAAAAGAGTACAAATCTGAATACTTGGGAGCATAAAAGGCGTACTAATATCCTATCACAGAGGAATCATTTTGTAGAAAAGGAAGTTGGCTCCAACATTACGGTTTTGGGGAGACTAGAGAACTTGATTACCTGCGCCATTTCAAATGATTCGTTGTGCCTCCGACAAGGCGACATGAAGTTCTACTTCTTGGATATAGTCAACCTAGCATCACAGTTTGAAATTACGGCTAAAACTTATGGAGTTAAAGGCTCATCGTTGATTTGTTACCTGCGTTATAATGCCTTTCCGCAGAGAGATTTACATGATTATTCAGGTGATATCAACCATGATCCTTTGATTGTTAAGTCACCAAATATTGGAAGATGGTACATTGCTGTTGAGACTGTCAACAAAACACAAATGAATAACACAGCATCGGCCCCTATGCTGGATGAAGGATGTTTCTCACTGCAGTGGCAATTGACTGCATGCTCGAATGGAAAAGCTGGAACCAATTGCTCGTGGGAGATGTATGGGCTCCAGGTAAGTATTCAGTATTACCGTAATACATTGTAAACTGATATGATGTGTATTCTCTATTCTGTACTGCTACTGAATTTCGAAGAGGGTATTGGTTGGGTTATTTTCATATTTATTTCAAATTTATACTAAATCCCAGGGATTTCAACTACAAAACCCTGTTTCCATAGAGACCCTGATTATGGAATGTTTCTTGTTTTGACCTTTTAAGCAATGTAAATACATATGTTGCTATGCTTCACTTATTTTTCTCGAATGGCCAGGAGAACTGCATGTCATTTTATTAAGAAGAATAATAGAGTACAAGGGTGCCAACCCCATTACAGGGCAAACACCAAAAGTATACACTAGTGCCTACTAATCTCCACCCCTTTGTTTCCCCCTCAGATTGTGGAATCCAGATTTTGCAAGCCAAAAGCTGGATTTTATTTCTGGACTCTAAGCTTCCATATTTCATAATCTCACAATCCAGTTTGAGCCAACTTTTGTGAGATTGTGGTCTTGTCATACATATTTACTGCTTTGCTACTGTGGTGCCCGCTGCGAATGACTGTAAGAACAAAATCCTAAATGTATAATCGGCTTAAAAAAAATCTACAATCCACAATCCCAAATCTGGAATCCAATCTAAAGCTGAAACAAAAGGAGCCTCAAGCGCATCACCCTTTAAAAACAAAGAGCAGACCCACAAACTAGGTAAAAATTAAGGTAGCAAGTGGATAAGCAAGCCTTGCAGTTGTGAGGCTCCAGCGAGGCACCATAGTGCACATTTATTTCCGATTTTCAGCATCAGGGAAGAAACACTAGGCTGCAACCCATTGAAGACACAGTCATTCCTGTGCTTCCAAATCTCCCATGCTACATGAATGATAAGAGAGTTAAGGCCTCAACTCCATTCCTTTGAAACTTGATCTCTCGCATTGCTCCACCTGCTCAAGAAACAGCCAACTGAAGGCTGTGGAACAAGAAATAGGAGATTAACCTTTTGAAGACCAAAGGCCAGATTTGCCTTGAGAGAGCACACACTACTAGTAGATGTTCGATTGTTTCTTCAGCTTGATCACATAGTTGTCCATGGGCCGTTCACAAGCTAAATCAGCCCTCATTATATCCTTTGCCAAAATTGAATAGAATTTCGGCCTGATCCTAATCTGGTCTGGCCCTCCCGACATCTAGTTCATTTTTCTTGACCCATTACCGGACCTAGGTATATGATATGGTAGATGATTGCCTGAAAACAGTGGCTGGGTGTTCTGAACTGCTAGGATGTGGTGAAAGTAGAGGTAGGGTTTGAGGGCTGTTTTGGGGTTGGTTTTTGTAGCAGAAAGCTTGGGACTGCTATTGGTGTTGATGTGGTGTTGTTATGACGGTGATAGAGGCATAAAGGCTTAGAATGGGACACGCAGGTAGAAGTGGCTAGGACTAGGATTGTACCAGCAAAAGTCAGTGTACTGAATCCATAATTTGTCACATGGAAGCGTAAACATTCATTTGAAACTGATATTATCCAAGCTTTATTAATATTTCCTACTTTCCCTAAACTTCTTTTTTACTTGCAGAGGGTTCCTAAAAGAAGCCCATCCGTCCCTTTTGAGTCATATTATGTTCCTGCTGATGGTAGGGCATCACTGGAAGATAGGCAATTCTCTTTGGAGCAGTTTTTAAGCAACTCATCCACTGAACAATATGCATGGACATATTTCTTTTTGGATGTTCCCCAAGGTTCAGCTGGTGCACTTATCCATGTCCAGCTAAAATCAGACAAAGAATTGAATTATGAATTGTATTTTAGATACGGTGGTTTGCCTTCAAATGAGAGTTGGGATTATTATGCAAGTACGGCAAGCAGCAGCAATGGTTCAATATTTTTCTCATTACAGAATTCCACGAATTCAGACATGGATCTATCTATTTTATATGCTAAGGAGGGAACTTGGTGCTTTGCTGTGAAGCATCCAAGTTACAAGGCAAATTCTCAAACTTACATCTCTGTATCTCTTCAAGGATGCCATAGAAACTGTAATCAGAAAGGTGCATGCCATTCTGCAGTTGATGAAAGTGGACTGTCATTCTACAGGTAATTCCTAAAGCTTTTTTCTATCACGTAAATATTTATTCCTTTTTGTATTTTGTAATATTTGATGTTTGCAAATACAGAGGTACACCTTGTTAATTTCAATTTATTTTCCGTTCACAGCTTTTGCACTTGTGACCGTGATCATGGTGGGTTTGATTGCAGTGATGAATTAGTTTCACCAAAAGGTTATACCTTGTATATTTCGTTTTAAAAGTTTCAGGGGCTACTTATACTGCATTACCTTTCCCATTGAAATGATTCACATTGCTTCAAATGAGATTGCACTGTTGACTGTATATTATGGATTTAGTTTGTCACAGTTCGGACCTCTATTTTTAGGGAGAAACATTACAAATGTATCAAGCAGTAAAGTTACTGGCTAATATGATTATTATTACTACCTATGTACAGGGCACATCTGGCAGTCCGTCTTTTTGATTGCATCAAATGCTGCAGCAATTTTCCCTGCCTTTTGGGCCCTCCGGCAGAAGGTATGTTTTCATCTACTGTCATGATGACTATGAAAATATTAAAACTGTATATTTAGGTCCTCAAATTTGTAGAAGTGGGCCTACTGAAGTTAAAATACTTTGACTCAGCTGACATGGTTTATGTATCACACAATTTATGCATTCCTTTGGCACTTGTTCTAATCCCCCTAGTCTACATGGATGGCATGCCATTGTCATGTATGTAGTTTTTGAAGTCATAAACACTATTAGTCATAAATTTGGTTGAATCATGATTCAATGATTGATAACATAGTTCGATCTCAACAGAACAATGAGTGACCTTTACATCACTTACTTAGATATTTGGATAGGAAACATTTGGATAGTCATAAGAAAAAAAATCTTACTCTCTATTTTCGAAGGATGATGATGTTTTGGACACCAATATGATGCCAACATGCTACTGTGACCTGTGACCACTAGCTACTCTTTTAAGTAAGAAAAATATATAAAATGTACCAAATTTTAGTATTACGAAACTAGTTCAAGACAACGATTTCATTTCTAAAAGTTCAACTGGCATTCACAAAATTATTGTTGGGTCAAATTTTAAATATGTTAACTACATGCAATCTGAAAAGGCACTCTTGTGTCTAGAGGGAGTACTTCATATAGATTAGCTTAGACTCACCTGATTTTGATCTCTTTTTTAACTATTGTGCTATGCCCCAAAGAAACTAAAATTGGTTCAAGTTTGATATAGAATGCAATAGATTGTTTGATGAGATGCTGACTATCTTTCTTCTCTCACAACCAGGCATTTGCAGAATGGATTCTTTACACATCCAGTGGAATTTCTAGTGCATTATACCATTCATGTGATGTGGGCACCTGGTGCATACTATCGTTTCATGTATTACAGGTAAGGTATTCAGCACTCTCTTGTTTACTGTTAATGCAAAAATTGATGGACATGCTACTGGTTTTTTTACAACACCATTACAAATGGTAGGGTGTGTATCTAACTTTAGTTATATCCTGTCTGTTATGTACTCATTAATTTTCCATGTTAAATATGCATACAATATTTGTCCCATGTTCCTGGCACATTACACGCGGTCAATTTCTTCCACACTTGGACTCATATGTTTGATAATCCCATCCTGAAACCAAACTATTATTGTTAAAAGAAAAAGAAGTGAAGTTGTGGAAGAAACATAATCATTCATGAAAGTCGCTAGATCTATGTTCATTATGTACACATTTAAGTCATGGCCCATTGACCATCACACTGTATGGATCCAGTTTCTCGATTTCTGGCTTTCATTCATGGCTGTTGTGGGTACATTCATATATATGGCCACAATTGATGAAGCTTCGAAGCGAGCAATGCATACTGCTGTGTTTATACTGACAGCTCTTTTAGCTGCAACTGGTGCAACAAGGTACATAAATTTCTGATTTTCTTTTTATCAAGATGTAAGTGCATGCTTGATGTATGATTGAGTTGTCATCTTAGATCTGCAAATATCGGGATTGTCATTGCGATTGGTTCTCTTGGCCTTCTTATGGGCTGGCTATTGGAATTCTCTACAGCACGAAGATTTATATGTTGGCCATGGAGAACGAACCTCAATGTTCCTCAAAGGTATAGAACTTGTACACATGGTGCTACAAAATAGTACTCCTTCCATTCCATTATATAAGCATTCCTAGCATCCCAAGGTAAAAGCAAGGAGTGAAATGATCATATTACCGCTAATAAATGTAGTCTTCCCTTCTCAAATTGAAGTTATTTGATGTACTTGTAGGAATCAAAGTGGGGTAGGTGTAGTCACATCACTGAAAGGCACATTACTTTGTAGGAATCAAAGTGGGTAGGGTGTAGTTATTCTCAAATTGAAGTTATTGTGAGAAAATTTTGAATCCCTCAAATGCTTATATATTGGGATGGAGGGAGTAGCTAGTATGTTTGATAACTCACATCTTAGATTAAAGGGGTCTTGTTTACATACATGCATTATGGTTTTTTATGGTCATATGACGCAGTACAGTGTCCACCATCCACTTTGATGAGGTGGCGCATTACTGATCTGTTGTTCATTCTTCCAGATGGCCAGACCTAAGGGCATTGTTCCAAAATACCCTGGAGATGTTGAACAAACGATTCCGTTGGTTATATTTACTTTTGGGTTTCATCACATTATCTCTTGCGGCTACAAGCTGGAAGCTAGAATCAAATAGCAGCTACTGGATTTGGCACAGGTGTGAAATCATCACCTTCTTTGCTTCATAACTTTATGTTGGAATGGCTGGCTTGCGTAACATTTATCATGATCATTTTGTCTAATTCATGCTAGGACTTCTATTGTCTACCGTTGCATTTTTTTTATAGAACTGCAGGGTTTTAGCCCTACAGGTTATAAATTGAATAATGCATCTTTTAGCCCTACAGGTTATAAATTGAATAATGCATCTTTTAGCTGACTGTTATTATCACTACTGAATGGTAAATATTTTTTCTTCTCTTGCAGTATGTGGCACATAACTATATATACTTCTTCATTTTTCTTTTTGTATTCAATGCGCATGAATACAAGGAATCACAGTCCGGAGCTGAACTATGAGTTAACGAGGCAAGACTCCTTACCTAGATCAGAGTCAAGAGAGACCTAGCTAAGAGAGATCATCAGACAACAGTATCTTTTCAGCTTCCTAGTTCCAGTAGCGATTTGGACAAAGGTTTCCTAAAAGATTTGCAGAGTTGGATGGTGGCGGATTTACTTAGCGTTTTACACGTGCAGGCCTTTTTGTGTAGGTATTCGGCCTCCGTGCAAATCAGGACATGATTATACTTGTGCGGAATTGTACGAGATGTTTGGGAACTTATATTTATGGTCAGCTGCATCCCATGAGAATTGTAAATAGCGTGGTGCAGAGGACATATGTTTGGGGATGTTCGGTGGGAGGATTTGTAACCTTGTAAAATCAACGAGGCAATGTGTATCTGTTCAGTAAAATTGCAAAACTTACCCATAATGCCACATTGAAATGCCTTATCCCAGTTTAACTAAGGAGCGCTTGCATGGTGCAAGGAGTTGCATGTGTTGGATCATAGCATGCTATAGTAATAAGATAATGGTAGGATTTTGATGGAATGACCCTGTATTCAGGGGTGGATTTTGAGCCAACTTGGCTTGGCTCGGCTCGTGTTCGCTTGCTAGAAAATAGGCTCGATTTGGCACGCTGAACAATTCCAACTGTTTACATCTTTCTATTCACAACTTGTATTTAAAGGGTTTGACACACATGATTTACCGTCCAACTGTACACGCCGGAAGTTAAGATAGTGCTTCAGTGCAATGCAAGCTTGCGCATATGGTGTTTCCCTCAAAAAAAAAAAAAAAACACACCAAAGCTTGCGCATATGGTGAGGATTAAGAATTTAAGATGATTTCACGGCAGCTTGCCTTCCGGACGGATGCTCTCCCTGACAGAACCCATTGTAGCGTCCCCATTCCTAAAAACTTGTTTTTTCCAGTCTACTGGTTCTTGGACCTAGACCTATTCAACATACCCGACAAGTAGACTGGAAAAAACAACAGAGAAAAGCGGAACTCAATCTGCTCAAATATGCAAGGATAGACATGCGGACATCCCCAGAACTAGCCGTGATTCAGAAGGCACAAATGTTTAGTTTTGTGGAGTCCATTTGGTGCCGCGTGTTTGAGGCCACCACCGGCCGTTGCCGCTCGAGTTCTCCATGAAGATGCCGGTTCTATCTTGAGTAACACGGAGAGAAATCGATAGGGGCAAGGCTGGAATTACAAAAATTCATTCACCGTTTTCACAGCCATGGCAAGTAACGGATAAAATTTTAGTGTCATTGGCATTTTTGGGGATTAGAATGTTCACGGTGGTAGGAACGGTTTTGAGGTTTAAGCCAATGGCTTTGAAAGAGTTTTCCCTAAGGCAAATGGTAACATATGAAAGACTAAGAACGCAAGTCCAAAGTAGCATGTTGGAAACGGAGACGGATTTCTGTAACTATGATGGAAACGGAAACGAATTTCTATAATCGTGAGAGGAGAGTGTAGTTTAGTTGGACCTAAATCATAAAGAATTCGGCCTTACTCCATTTTCAAATGTTTGGCCCATTTATGAATATCCTATACATCACTTAAAATTTACCCATAAATGAAACCTAATTCCCAGCACAAAATGGTATTACACTAATTTACTATTTTGACACCTCATCATGTGACAAACATATTATATTTCTATGTGTGACTATTTAGCAATTTTATATGTAAAAAGGTTAAAGGTATAGCTCAGATTTTGACCATTTCTATTTCACATCTTCAATGCATTAGTGAACTTTAAACTAACCGACCACTTGGCCCACATCATCCGTACTGCCATCTCTCTCTCAAACCTCACTAACAATTTCTCTCCCTCTAACTTCAATCAACAATCTCCATCTTAACTTCCTTGCTACTTTTTAACTGATTCACATGACTCACACTATGATATGCAATTTAGTCAGACTTACGTTACAAAAAATAGTCTCATTCATGACTAATTTGAGTAATTCTAATTCAGACCTATGGTTTGTAGTAAAAAAGCACTTAATGAACCAATTTAATGTTTTGATATCTCATCATGTAACAACCCTACCTGTCTATATAATCATTTAGTAATTTATATCGAAACAATTAATGGTACAACTAAGATTTGCTGCATACTATTTCACATCTTTAACTTTTAGATTTGGTTCTTTCTATGTATCATACCTTCAATGTATCTAAAGAAGTTTGACACAAACTTGACTCTACACCCCCCAACCCCCCCCCCCAAAACTTAATGTGATGATATCAATTTGTCAAGCCTAGATCCAAGTGCATCTTTACTAGAGGGTTTATTGTCTATACCAAGTGACATGTTGTTTGGCCAAACCTAAATCACAAGAAATCAGCCATAATCCTTTTTTCTAAATATATTTAAACAAGAAAAAATAGTATATGGGTACAACTAGTTTGTCCAATTGGTGTCCAACCAAGACACAAGCAATATTTTTAGGCCCATATACTCCTATGTTTTTGTATTAGTTGGACCGTAGTTGGACAAATTGGGTTGGACCTATAGCTGTACTTATTTAACAACTATATATATCTTTCACAAAGTATAAACCGATAATATTTAATAACTAATTTAATTTTCAATATCTCATTATGTAACAACTATACATAGTTGTCCATATATACAATTTATTTTGTGACTTTATATGTAAACGGTTAATGTTACAGCTCATATTTGACATTTTTTTGTTTCACACCTTCAACGCATTAGCCAACTTGTGAAGCTTACTAAGATTGAAACAAACTTTGTCCATATTGCGACCAACCATCGCCTCCCTTCCTCTCTTCCCCTTTCCCCAACCCCAAACTTCCCTAAACGATTCTTCTCCACTACAATCTCTCTCTCTCTCTCTCTCAATTAATGCTACAACTCAGATTTGGTGCATTCACACACATACAAAAAAAGAAAACTCAAATTTGGTACACTCTGTTTGACGCCTTCAACTTTTAGATATGACGCTTTCTATGTATCACACCTAAAGAAGTCCAATACAAATTCGACTCTACATCCCAACCGACATTTCCTTTTGCTTCCTTTCCCCCAACTTTATGTGATAATATAAATTTATCAAGCCCAACTCCAAATGCATCTTCACTAGAGGGTTCATGCTCTATACAAAGTGGCATTCAATTTAGTCGAACCTAAATCATAAGAAATCAGCCGTAAACCTTTTTCAAATATATATTTAATAACAATATAGCTTTCCTATAGCATAAAATGGTATGATTTAATAAACTAATTAAATGTTTGAGTGTCCTATTATGTAAACGGTTAATGTTACAACTCATATTTGAAATTTTCTTTCTCACACCTTCAGCGTGTTAGGCAACTCATGAATCTTACTAAGATTGAAACAAACTTTGTCCACATTGCCACCAACCATCGCCTTCCTTCATCTCTCCCCTTTCTCCAACCCCAAATCGTGAGGACCCGATTTTCACCGAAGTGAAACTCGGACCCTTTGTACCTCTATGCCACTCCCGAAGTGTGGCACGCACATCCAACACATGTTAGTACAGAAAAACCATAAATAAAGAGAGTAATCAAGGCAAGAATATAGAATCTCTAAGTACATTTTTATTATGCATAAGTCTCAATCTCAAGAGTACAAGAGCGTGGCACGCAGGCCATCGCGAAATCATAGTAGAAATCTAGCGGAAGCGAAGCGGAAGCATCTCTCGATGAAGAACCGTGGTGAAGACCATACCCACAAGCGACTCGAGTGTAGGCGAGACCGTCACTCCTCTCCGTGAGCTTCCTCAACCGGCTCGGCCGGCTCCTCGGCAACGGCGTCTCGAAAAACAAAGTGATAAAGCCGTGAGTACATAACGTACTCAGCAAGCCGCAAACTACCTAGCAACAATGTATGCATGTTGGGATAGTCCAAGGAAAGGCAAGGGCTAGCACCTAAAGCATTATTCCTCAAGTCTATGTGAGTCATATTTTATTATTAGTCAAATTTTATAAGTGGCCTTGCAGGAAACAACACAATCCCGCAAGGGTCAAGTTTTATGTCCCGCACACCTCCACGGGACCACAGCTCGAAGCCGGAAGTAAAACACCTATCGAGGGGAGAAGTAGTAAATGCTAATCAAGTGGATTTCTCTCGGTAGTGCCCATACTTTGGGCTAGACTATACGTATAGATTTATATATCTCTGCAGAGAGTAAGCAACCGTACCCACGTGAAGAGGTACTCAAACAAAAGACCACCGTCGTGGCCCAAGCAAAGCAACACTCACAAGATCACTCCTCAAAGCATCGAATGGGTGGCGCCCGTCCCTCGTGTCCGGGAACCTCTAACCACAACATAGGAAAAGAAGGTCCTGAAGGGTGTGACAAGGCGTACCACGGGCCGGGTGGGATATCCTCTCGCTCGTGGGTCGAGACAAACGCTCCAACACCCACTACCACTAATCTCTACACCACGGCGGGCCACCCATTCCTCCGCTAAGTATCATGATCCAGCCCGCCCATACAAGTCACATGGCATGCTAGTAGACCAAGAGAGGCATACGCACAAGAACCGGTCCTTAAGCCGTCGGGGCGAGTCACCATCCATCTCCTCAAAACAACGAGTCTCAACTACGAGTGTCACCACAACAGGGGTCCCATAAACCCAAGGCCCCTACACCACTGTACCCGCAACAGTACTCTCCAATAGAGACTCCCCGAAGTCTCCCAAGCACCTAACCACCTACACACTCGCCCCGCAAAAGGTCCTACAGGGTATCTAGTACAAAAACTCGACACCTAAGAAACACCTACAATTTATTTTACACAAAAACATGTATAGTCATCATGGGGTTCAATTAAGCAACTAAGCAAATACTAAGCATGCGAGTAATAGTAGAACAACCTATGGCGGACAGTGGCAAGGATGGCATAGTATGGCATAGGTAAACTACAAGTGCAAGTAACCATTAATCATGCATGGTCCAATTTAATACAAGTACTAAATAGGATCAAGAGTGGTCAAGGATTGCGGCTTGCCCGGATAGGGCTGCTCCCGGGCCGGGTCGGGGTACTCGTACGGCTGCTCCGGCGGAAACTCCTCAAACCGCGGCTCGGACGGGAACTCCTCGGCACCCTCTCGACGGACGGATCGTGAAACATGGGTTAGGCACGCAAATCGAGGTAATAGGGAAAAGTACGAAACGGACGACGGAAATTACAGTACTAGAACATGACCAAAAGCTACACTAATGCGTAGAGAGCGTCGCTACGAGTCCAACGCAACCGACCGCGTATTTTTCCGACGCTCTAAGAAAAAGATATGAATTTCCAAAGATAAAAGGAATTATGGAAATTCAGGAAAATCCAATAAAAAGAAATGGAATATTCCCTGGAATAATCTTTGACACATAGGCGCCACGTGAACTCCACGTAGACGCCACGTTGATTAAACACTCTACAGGTCAGCACCACGTGGCATCACTTCTACCACGTGGGCACCACGTTGTCGCCACGCGGGACGACACCCTAGCGCCACGTTGGTAGAAATTCAACCACGGTGGCGCCGCGTTAGCAGAAAATGTGCCACGTCGATCGCCACGCCAGCTTCACCAGGACGGGCGCCGCCGCCCAACTCCGCCACGGGACTTGCCGGAGTTGGCTCGCCCGGCGGCCACGGCTCGCCGGCGCCCACGCCACGCACTCCAGGAGGGAGCTCGACCCACGACGCATCCGTCCGCACCGGACCCGAGCACCGGCTCCCCTCCGACGAGCGTCCGAGCTCGCCGGAGTTGACGCTCGCGGCGGCGCTCGAGGGAAAGCCCCAGCACACCACCAAATCACACAAGGAGGCCACCAAACGATTGCCGATGCTTGCGCGAACTTAACGGAGCCAATCGCGGGGCTACGGACTTGCCGGAGCGACGCCGACGGTGAGATTCGTGGCGGCGGCTCGACGGCGTCCCTCGAATCCTAACAAAACACCAACCTTTCCCCACACCCACACGCGCACGAGTTCCGACGGACCTCTGCGAAGCCTCCCGCACCAATAAAAGAGCATGAGCTCCGCCCTAGACTACACCTCACCGGCATCCATGGCGGTGCGGTGGCGGAGCCCGACGGGAAGTGTCAATTCGCAGGCAATCCAAGGGGGAAAGGAGGGGAAAAGAGGCGGGAACTCACCAGCCAGGTTGCGCGAAGCTCGGGGAAGACGGAGGGGTGCCGACGAGGAAGCGCGACGATGGACGGCGGCGACGGACCACGAACGACGCGCGGGAGCAAGCGGTGATCACGCGAAATTCCGTTCCGCTGCAACCGTGGATCAACAACCACGCGCTTAGCGCCGAAGTAAGGATGGACGGGGAAGAGTCGCGAACAGAACAAGAGGCGGACGGGGTCTCACCGGAGGAGATGAACGACGGCGAGGGAGGTCTTGGCCGGAAACTTCGAGGTTTGCTCCCCTCTCCACTCTGCACCAAACGCGAAGAGGTTAGCACCACCGGACGCTCCGTCGCACGCCGCGCAAGAAACACAACATGAGCAGGGCTAGCTTCGACCTTCTCCAATGGCTTCGACCTCCTCCAATGGCTAGGGTTGAGAGATTGGGGGAGAAGGGAGGCGGCGCAGGGGATTTTGTAGGCGGTAAAGGGGAGGGAGCAGGTGAAGGTCGCGGCGCTACACGACACTCGTCCGAGGTGGCGGTCCCCGGTGCGATCGCGGCGGGAGCAGATGGGCGCCGAGGTGGAAAGGGGAGGACGAAGATGCTCTGTTCAGCTCGGGTCGGGTTGGGCCACGGCTGGCCGGACCGGGTCGCGCGAAAGAAGAGAAGAGAGATGGGCCGGCAGAGGAATCGGCCCAAGACGCGGAATTTGAAAAGAATTGATTTGCGAATTGTTTGATGCGTTTCTCCATTGATTTGAATTCGAATCTTTACCAAATTTAACCATTTCTCTTCCAAACCTCAAGTATTTTTATTACACGGATATTTGATACAATTTTTGGGATGTTACACAAACTTCCCGAACAATTCTTCTCAGTCAATACAAATTTGACTCCACATCCCAACCGGCATTCCCCTTTGCTTCCTTTTCCCTAAACTTTTTGTGATAATATAAATTTGGCAAGCCCAGATCCAAATGCATCTTCACTAGAGGGTCCATGCATGTTCTATACAAACTGGCATGCAATTTAGTCACACCTAAATAATAAGAAATCAGTTGTAATCCATTTTTCCAAATATATATTTAATAACTATATATCTTTTCCTATATCATAGAATGGTACTGATTTAATAATAAACTAATTAAATGTTTGAGTATCCTACTACGTAAACGGTTAATGTTACGACGCATGTTTGGAATTTTCTTTCTCACACCTTCAAGCACATTAGCCAACTCGTGAATCTTACTAAGATTGAAACAAACTTTGTCCACATTGCCACCAACCATGGCCTTCCTTCATCTCTCCCCTTTCTCCCAACCCCAAACTTCCTCAAACAATTCTTCTCAATCAATACAAATTTGACTCCACATCCCAACTAGCATTCCTCTTGCTTCCTTTCCCCTAACTTTATGTGATAATATAAATTTGGCAAGCCCAGCATCCAAATGCATCTTCGTAGAGGGTTCATCATGTTCTATACAAACTGGCATGCAATTTAGTCAAACCTAATAATAATAAGAAATCAATTGTAATCCATTTTCCAAATATTTATTTAATAACTATATATCTTTGCTTATAGCATAGAATGGTACTATTTAATAATAAACTAATTTAATGTTTTAGTATGTATTACGTAAACGGTTAACGTTATAACTCATGTTTGGAATTTTCTGTTTCACACCTTCAACATATTAGCCAACTCGTGAACCTTACTAAGATTGAAACAAACTTTGTCCACATTGCCACCAACCATCACCTTCCTTCCTCTCTCCCCTTTCCCCAACCCCAAACTTCCCCAAACAATTCTTCTCCACTACCATCTCTCTCTCTCTCTCTCTCTCTCTCAATTAATGGTACAACTCAGATTTGGTGCATTCACAAAAAACTCAAATTTGGTACACTCTATTTCACGCTTTCAACTTTTAGATAATGACGCTTTCTATGTATGACACCTAAAGAAGTCCAATACAAATTCGACTCCACATCCCAACTGACATTCCCTTTTGCTTCCTTTTCCCTAAACTTTATGTGATAATATAAATTTGTCAAGCCCATATCCAAGTGCATCTTCACTAGAGGGTTCGTCCTCTATACAAAGTGGCATTCAATTTAGTCGAACCTAAATCATTAGAAATCAGCCGTAAATCTTTTTCAAATATATATTGAATAACTGTATATCTTTTTTATAGCATAAAATGATACGATTTAATAAACTAATTAAATGTTTGAGTGTCCTATTATGTAATGGGTTAATGTTACAACTCATATTTGAAATTTTCTTTCTCACACTTTCAGCGCATTAGCCAACTCGTGAATCTTACTTAGATTGAAACAAACTTTGTCCACATTGCCACCAACCACCGCCTTCCTTCATCTCTCCCCTTTCTCCAACTCCAAACTTCCCCAAACAATTCTTCTCAATCAATACAAATTTCACTCCACATCCCAACTGGCATTCCTCTTGCTTCCTTTCCCCTAACTTTTTGTGATAATATAAATTTGGCAAGCCCAGATCCAAATGCATCTTCACTAGAGGGTCCATGCATGTTCTATACAAACTGGCATGCAATTTAGTCAAACCTAAATAATAAGAAATCAATTGTAATCCTTTTTTCCAAATATATATTTAATAACTATATATCTTTCTTATATCATAGAATGGTACTATTTAATAATAAACTAATTTAATGTTTCAGTATCTACTACGTAATGTTAACGTTATAGCTCATGTTTGGAATTTTCTGTTTCACACCTTCAACATATTAGCCAACTCGTGAACCTTACTAAGATTGAAACAAACTTTGTCTACATTGCCACCAACCATCACCTTCCTTCCTCTCTCCCCTTTCCCCAACCCCAAACTTCCCCAAACAATTCTTCTCCACTACCATCTCTCTCTCTCTCTCTCTCTCTCTCAATTAATGGTACAACTCAGATTTGGTGCATTCACAAAGAAAACTCAAATTTGGTACACTCTATTTCACGCTTTCAACTTTTAGATAATGACGCTTTCTATGTATGACACCTAAAGAAGTCCAATACAAATTCGACTCCACATCCCAACCGACATTCCCTTTTGCTTCCTTTTCCCCTAAATTTTATGTGATAATATAAATTTGTCAAGCCCATATCCAAGTGCATCTTCACTAGAGGGTTCGTCCTCTATACAAAGTGGCATTCAATTTAGTCGAACCTAAATCATAAGAAATCAGCCGTAAATATTTTTCAAATATATATTTAATAACTGTATATCTTTTTTATAGCATAAAATGGTATTGATTTAATAAACTAATTAAATGGTTGAGTTTCCTATTATGTAAACGGTTAATGTTACAACTCATATTTGAAATTTTCTTTCTCACACCTTCAGCGTGTTAGCCAACTCGTGAATCTTACTAAGATTGAAACAAACTTTGTCCACATTGCCACCAACCACCGCCTTCCTTCATCTCTCCCCTTTCTCCAACCCTAAACTTCCCCAAACAATTCTTCTCAATCAATACAAATTTGACTCCAGATCCCAACTGGCATTCCCCTTGCTTCCTTTTCCCTATCTTTTTTGATAATATAAATTTGGCAAGCCCACATCTAAATGCATCTTCAGTAGAGGGTCCATGTTCTATACAAACCGACATGCAATTTAGTCAAACCTAAATAATAAGAAATCAATCGTGATCCTTTTTTCCAAATATATATTTAATGACTATATATCTTTGCTATAGCATAGAATGGTACTATTTAATAATAAACTAATTTAATGTTTGAGTATCTATTACGTAAACAGTTAACGTTACAGCTCATGTTTGGAATTTTCTGTTTCACACCTTCAAGTACATTAGCCAACTCGTGAACCTTACTAATATTGAAACAAACTTTGTCCACATTGCCACCAACCATCACCTTCCTTCCTCTCTCCCATTTCCCCAACCCCAAACTTCCCCAAACAATTCTTCTCCACTACCACTCTCCTCTCTCTCTCTCTCTCTCTCTCTCTCAATTAATGGTACAACTCAGATTTGGTGTATTCACAAAAAAACTCAAATTTGTTACACTCTATTTCACGCTTTCAACTTTTAGATAATGACGCTTTCTATGTATGACACCTAAAGAAGTCCAATACAAATTCGACTCCACATCCCAACCGACATTCCCTTTTGCTTCCTTCCCCCTAAACTTTATGTGATAATATAAATTTGTCAAGCCCATATCCAAGTGCATCTTCACTAGAGGGTTTGTCCTCTATACAAAGTGGCATTCAATTTAGTCGAACCTAAATCATAAGAAATCAGCCGTAAATCTTTTTCAAATATATATTTAATAACTGTATATCTTTTTTATAGCATAAAATGTGTATGATTTAATAAACTAATTAAATGTTTGAGTGTCCTATTATGTAAACGGTTAATGTTACAACTCATATTTGAAATTTTCTTTCTCACACCTTCAGCGTGTTAGGCAACTCATGAATCTTACTAAGATTGAAACAAACTTTGTCCACATTGCCACCAACCATCGCCTTCCTTCATCTCTCCCCTTTCTCCAACCCCAAACTTCCCCAAACAATTCTTCTCAATCAATACAAATTTGACTCCACATCCCAACTGGCATTCGCCTTTGCTTCCTTTTTCCTAACTTTTTTTGATAATATAAATTTGGCAAGCCCAGATCCAAATGCATCTTCAGTAGAGGGTCCAGATTCTATACAAACCGACATGCAATTGAGTCAAACCTAAATAATAAGAAATCAATTGTGATCCTTTTTCTAAATATATATTTAATAACTATATATCTTTGCTATAGCATAGAATGGTACTATTTAATAATAAACTAATTTAATGTTGGAGTATCTATTACGTAAATAGTTAACGTTACAGCTCATGTTTGGAATTTTCTGTTTCACACCTTCAGTACATTAGCCAACTCGTGAACCTTACTAAGATTAAAACAAACTTTGTCCACATTGCCACCAACCATCACCTTCCTTCCTCTCTCCCCTTTCCCCAACCCGAAACTTCCCCCAAAACAATTCTTCTCCTCAATCAACAATCCTCTCCTCCTTTCAACTTCTCCTCTGTCCTACCAAGGTCGACATCAACATCAAACGATAAGAGAAGAGGAGGAATTTTCTGTCAACTCGAAGGGTTCGGGAGAAAAATGGACGGGCCACCACCACCACCGCCATCCGCGGATTCCTCCGCGCCCGGATTCAAAACCAACTCCTCAAACCCCAACGCCAACCCCGCGCCCGTCCGGCCGACGCCCACCTTGCCGGCGCTCCATGTGTTGCTCCGCGTCATCACCGACCTCCACGCCCGCGGATGCCTCGGTGGTCTGGAGATTCCGGTGGACGTGCTCACGGAGGAGAGCGCGCCCGCCCTGTTCTGCCTCATGGTCGCGGCCTACATCTCCAACACAGGAGGCCGGAACTACCCGATTCCGCCGCCGCCGATCTCCGGCGGCCACAACGTGGAGCTGATCCGCCCGTACCAAGCAGTTCAGTCGCGTGGCGGGTTCAAATCCGTGGTGGAAAGCGATTCCTGGGAGGCCGTCGCCATGGATATCGGCCTCGACGCGTCGGCTCGCGCGGAGATCGAGCTCATGTACGGCGACTACATCGCTCCCTGGGAGATCGTGATCCGGGACACACAGGTGGACCAGGAGATGGTCCACATCATCGACGACAACGCAGGCCAGAGCTTGATCGAGCCAAAGGAGGAGGACGAGATCGTGCCGTGGCCGTTGATCCCCTCCCGCTCCCACTCCATCGGCGGGCCAGCTGAAGCGGAAGAGGGGGCGCTGGCGGGGACGCTCAACTGGCTGCGCATGGTGGCCAAGAGCCCGGATGAACCAGGGCTGCTCAAGGCGAGCTCTTGGGCCAACGTCTCCAGGGCAGTTCGCCTCCGGCGCCAGATGTGTGCTAATATTGATTGCAGGCCCCTGATGACGAGCTGGAAGACGCTCACGGGGACGCTAGACTGGGTGCGCAACGTGGCGACAGGCCCAGGTGAGGAAGAGGGGGTCGGGGAGGACTTCGGCAAATACTTCGCCACCGCTGTTGAGGTCCGCCGTCGCATGTTTGCATCAGACGAAGAGGTAAATCACAGACGCTCCGTTCTTACTTTTTCATGCATCACTGCTTATATATTGTCGAACTTTGCCTATATGCTTGCGTTCATTTCAGATCTTGAATTGATTCCGAATGAATTTGTTATGGATCCCGTATTCATTCGTAGAACACTTTTGTTTCGTTTGAAGCCTCGCTATTCAGCCTGTTCAGTTATAGCATTGTTTGCATATTAAATTTTCCCATTTATTTGTGACTCGTAGGAACTGGAATCAAATAGACCACACCGCACTGTGTTTGCTTGTGTTAGGGTCGTGTGGTATCAAACTTGTTAACCTGTATACGTATAACAGTAGTCTGCTGGACAAAGTTAGATTGCTTTCATATTGTCAATTTCATATCCATCCAGTTAAACTTTTATATTGTTTTATACGAAAAATGTTAAGGCCCCTGGGGAGCTAAAAAATGTTAAGCCCGCAGGGGATCAGATTGCCTGTCGTGTTGAGTTTATTGGAGCAACTCAACAGTTCTCCAATAATCCATCCCCAATATATAGAGGTATTACGATGGACAAAACTATTTTTTTGGATTATCGGGGATGCACTCAAACAGCTCCTCAATAACCCATCCCTAATACATACTTCTCTATTTATACCAACAATATAAATTCACATGCAAATAATTCCAATCTTTAGGATTCCATCACAACATTCCAAATTTCAAACAAAAGTTCAAATTTCAAATTCAAATGAGCACACAACAAGAGCAACCTCACACTCTCATGGACACTTCCACTTTGGCTTGCTCCTATCTTTGATGCAAGGATTTGAGAACACGTTACTTGGAGATATGCTAAATGAGTTTCAGCAAGCCCACCCACATCCTTGAACATGATCTTATTTTCTTCCTTCATCCTCTCGGCACTTGCTTCTTCTTTTTGCACTCTCAACTTCACTTGTTCGATTTCCACCATGCGCTCCTGCAAGGATGTGAACAGATCCCACTTTGCTTGCTTTTCTAGCTTTCTTGAGGCCTCAATCTCCTTCTTAGTTGTGATAATATCATGGACTGCAGACTCAAACACAACAGCTGCTCCCCCTCTCCGTGATCACTCCTTCTCTTTCTTCCTCCCTGGTCTCCTCTCTGAACTTGAAGTCGTTATCATCGGAGGCACGCTTTGTGAGTCAATGTGGATTGTTAATTCTATTGATCCACTTCTTATTGTGCTGAAGCATTGTTTAACAATGCAACATCACAAATAGCATGTGTTTTGGATTGTAAAGCTTCAGTGTAGTTGAGCTGCAACATTGACCCTTCCATTAGTTGTCATGCATGAATGAAAAACGAATTAATTCAGTGAGCTATGTTATATTTCTTACCTGATCTTGCTTTGTTAATCCACTTGGTTGTTGTCGCTCGATGTTCACCAAACAACCAGCCCATCGAGTGCAACATTCAGCGATTGAAGTCCATTGATGGTTGAGGGATCCACTTGTTTGGTTCTTTTTTTTCAAATACGCAGGAGAACTGCATATCTTTGCATTAACAAGAGAGAAAACCGATCTCTTACAAACACTGCCACCTCACTCTGAACCGAGCTGAGGGACCGAGAGTACATGAGTTCTAACTTATATAAAAAAACACACATCAGACCTGACCCTAAAAACTACACATCTAGCTTAACTAGCTTGGTGCCGCCTCTGGACCTAAAGCTTTCAGCGATCAGGCACCAGCTAGGTACCACAATTTCTTTTAATTATTGGATTCCCTCATGATCACTTGGATGCAAGACCAGACACCTTCAAGCACACATGAGTTTTTGTGTGGTCAGAGCGTCCATGTGCCCAAAATGATCAGGGAGTTAAGGCCTTTGCGCTTTGTTTTGTCAGCGCTTTTCCTTTCTTTTCTCCACCATTCTGCAAACACTTGATCGTGATAACCTGGGATGGTAGCCAATAAAATTGTTGAGCAAACACACAATCAATGAGTATGTGTTGAATGTCTTCGTCAGCTTGATCACAAAACACACAACTGTCCGGGTGTGGTAATCCTCATCTGGCCAGTGTGTCCATGATCCATCACTTGTTGTGAATTGCGAGCCACAGAAAGACCTTGCACTTGGCTAGTGCCCATGTCTTCCAAAGTTATCTCCAAGGTTCCAAGGTCATTGCTTCTCGTCTGGCCAGTCTGTCCACGGTCCAACCACTCGTTTGGTTTGAGGCAGCCTGGACATTCTCGTTACAGTAATCCGCAATACGATGGCAATATGATTACGATGGTTGGTCTTTCTCTGACACAGGATCCATACTCACACTCTCCCATTCAAGGACTAATGCTTCATCCTCCGGCGCCGAGTACTTACCCCAACCCCCCCCCCGCCGCCCTCTTAGAAGTGGGAGTAGAAACCTCAAGAAAGTCTTCCTTTGCGTATTCTTCATATGGATTGGTAGGCGCTGCAAAATCCTCAATTCCAATAGCATCCAACATCATGTCACTCAAACCATTATCACTACACATTGACAAAAGAAAGATGAGTGATCAATCAAAAAATTGTGTAGTGATGCAGCTAAGAAAAAGATTGATCAGTCAAAGGTTGCTATATGAAAAAGTAAGCCATAAACTATTATTGTAAGTGCATCATGATTCACATTTATATCGCAAAGTTAGTACTGCTATACAAATATAAGAATGCTTGTATTCAGAGTTTCAGAATCTTTGATCTACAATCAAGTAATTTATAACTTCTAACCTTGTGTTTAAACCAAATTGTCAATAATGTAAATTGAAAGCTAAATTTCTACTCCAAGCAAATGTGCTTGACCTACCAACTAATAGAAAAATCCATATATTATATTTTGTTCAAGATGCTTGGCAAATTAACCAACCTTGCTTCATGAAATAAACAAGATAATGTCAATGATCAATTAGGATTCAAGATTAATCAATCAATTCAACACATGAGTCGAAGCATTTTGTGGAACAAACATGGATGAGAAGATATCATCTTCTACCTTTCAATCATTTCGTCGAACATGTTGAGGCCGTCCTCCGTTTCGCTTTCAGCAGGAAAATCATTCTCCAGCATGGATGTAGGTTCTTGGGCTTCAAATTTGATATGCGGCATGGGAGGCTTGCAGAGACCTTGGCGGCGAGGCATATTTGCCGGTGGTCCGAGCGACGGTGGAGCTGAACTACAATGTCCCATGCATATGCAATGGATCAACATACATATATTAACACCTATATACTTAGCATGATGACATTTCTAGGGTTAGATAAATAAATAATATATTGCAAATAGCGAAATACCAATCAATGTAACTTCACATGTTGATCGAGATGTACAAATCCCTTTTTGGGAGAGAACAAAGAAGTGGTATAAGATCATTCTTATAACCAATAGAGATCAATGTTCTATTTCAAAAAGAACCCCACGCTCAAGCCCATGCTATGTCTATAGACACAACTCAACCCCAGTCATTGTTGACTCCTCTAATGATGGCAATGTGTCTTCTAGTATATCGAGCTAAATCTTCTCTTCACATGGTGGTAGTTAAAGCAGTCCACTCTTCATTAGGTTTCAAGTATTGTGTATGCTTTCAAGTTGAGCCTTCTCGAGCTTTCTGGTCATCTAGGCCTATCGGCACAAGCATCATATACTTTGATGTTTAAACCCATCCATATTGGCCTTTTCTTTTCTTGTTTTGGTATGCATCATGACCACATATATTTCACAAGGACTAAACAAACTCAAATACTTGAACATAATAGACATAACTAAATATAATATATGAAGAAATAGAGTTAATTGTTAGCATAATCATAGGTACTAAACTATGCCAACATACCAACATCTTATGCTATGTCACTCTACTACTTCATCATAGGCTCCTTGACTTCTTCATTGTCACCCTACTACTAAAGGGACTCGATGAGCATCCAATTAACCTCCTCTTCAACTAGTGTGATCTAAGAGAAATGACTCAAACTCTCTTAATAATTTAATTTTTCTCATGGACTATCAAGACTTGATGATTACATATGTGATTACACATACATGTCAATAGTTCATCCTTAGTTTAGATCCAATCCTCAATCATGGCCACCATTATAGGATGCCAAAACTAAAATGTTTGGTGTCAACATCAATCAACCAATCATCGAGATCATGTGACAAGAGATGTGATATTTTTGTCTCACACAAATGTTAATCACATTATGTTTTTTATTGAGGCCTCAAAACTTTCATACCTCGAGGTGTCCAACTCCAGTGATGAAGCTTACAACCGATCAATATTTTCTTATCCCGAGAGCAATGTGTCTTACCATTGCAACTTCAATGACCTACATTGTCTCGATAGTACAAGTGTGATCAAGTATATATAATGAAATTTAAAAACAATGCTAAACATGACCGGGTCGTCCAACCCAACCGTCCGACCAGGCACATGCGGGCAATTAGCAATAGAAGAAAATCAAGGTGTAGCACCTGATAAAAAATCATGATTACGATCTAATGGTTCATTAGCCATGTAGTCGGACGTTCCTGTCGGATGTGAAGCATTTCTGATATATAATATAGTAATTATCTTAACACATTATAGATTAGTGTGTCTGAAAAAATATTGCCACCTCTATTACCACTAGTCTTGATAATCGGTGTTCCCCAGCTTTTAGATGGTTCCGGTAGGATTCCACACCATCCTACCTTCTATTCTTTAAATGATGATATGATTCATGCCGGAAAAAGGTGTATTTATGGCACTTCTCCCTTTCAAGGTTTGCCATATTTCTCACCTCTTTATTACTCTCGTATTTCTCAGCTAATGTGTAGCTTGCATGGCAAGGGTAGAAGACTGATAGGCCTATAATTGTTATATTACACAAACAAACATGGTCGACAATTCCTGGAAGGACATTACCAAATTTATTCAATTCATACTCAAAGGTGTGTCGTTTTCACAGGTTGGGAAAGGATTAAAGGTGCTGACCAAGAATCGGGGTTGAGATCTCCAAATTATGTGCCAAAATATCGCAATCAAGAGGGCCCGTACTCTTATTGCTAAAGAAATCCATCGATATACAAATGTGCGATGTTGAATGGGTTGTTAGCATAAGATCAAGAATGGTTTTACCTTCATACTATTGTCGTCGATGTTGCATGTGTGCATTACCTTCATAAAGATGTACTAAGGTGTAAGGAATGACACTTTCATGTTGTGTTGGCTATCAATCATCACCAAAATCATGGAAAATGTCATTTTGAGCGCGATTGGTTGCCTCGTGGAAGGCTAGCTAGGCCCGTCGCATGCAACATTTGCTTGATTGGATTGGTAAGCTTTAACTTGGGCAAGGCTCGATGCATGCAAATCGCTCCTCTCGGCTAGGCTCCACAAAAACGAAAATGAAATCCATTTCTCGTTGGCCTGGATCATGCGATGTTGATGCATGTACGACATCATGCCTTTATCATCTCCACACATGGAATCGAGATCACATCCTTGCAAACCAATCACCAACTGAAATCAACCAGGCCCTTGAGACACAAGTAACCAATCATCACGATGTTTGCATGTCTCGACCTGTTTGAGCTCGGCCAAGCCTAGATACGAGCCAAGCTCCTGTGAGAAGCAAACCAATCGCGCCAAGTGTGATTTTGTACCAACCGGGAAAATGTTATGTACGAAAACTAAGGAGAATTCATGCTCTTTTTGTAGTCAATTGTGTGAGGTGCACCTTGGTCATAGATTTCAAGGAACAATGATGCATTGAACACCATATTCCCATCTTTGGAAGTGTTGTCGATGTGTCATAGCTATCTTTGCCTGTCTAAGGGTTCTTCGAGTGAAAACCACTACTATATTGAGCAAGGGTGGCATGCTTGACATAACCGTTGTAGGTACAAGGCTAAACAAGTAGATTGGGACCCACCAAGGAGAGGCTCCGAGGGCACTCCCTCGAGGCGGGTCAGCTAAGAGAACGAACAAGAGGCGGGGAGGTGGCCCGAAGGGCCCCGAAGACCGATGGTATTACTTAGGTGGACAAGACAGGGCACGCCCGTAATGTACTCGTGATACAAACCTGTCCCTCCAGGTTAGGTGACTATTTATAACTTCATACTCACCTAACCTAGCAAACAAGTTACAATCTTACCCTCTATGCTATTAGAAAGCCCAAGGGGCATAATAGTAAACTAATCCTACCCGGTACAGTCTTCACCCGTTCAACTCCTTCAGCTTGTACCGGCCTTCAACCGTACATAGGCTGTACTTGGGCCACTTGGGCCCGTCCAGCCCTCGCTTCTCCTTGTTGGGTCGCACATCCAGCTCCGGTGGCCTATGCGCTCCCCAAGCTTTGTGCTGCTTTCCTCCAGACTTGACCCATTAAGGGGAATAGGCGATGGTCGCCCCCAACAATAATGAACATATGTTTGGAGGCATTGGAGTTGATTCCATTTAGTAACTTTGGTACAATCAAAAGTTTACTCATCTTATGATTCTGTGTGGGGCATCCCCTACCAGTTGGCTCCTTTATCATCATCATTATTCATTTCTCTGTATGTTTTACTTTATCATCATCCTTATTAATTTCTTTGTATGTTTGTAAATCTTGAGGTTGTGTTTAGTTACTTTTGTAGATCTATAGTTGTATCAAGTCGTTATGCCCTCTATCTAGTCATACTATTATTCGCTTGTGCACACTACTGCAATCCTATTACTCTTGATGTTATTTATAATAAGGTGGTATAAAATTTATAAACATTAGGAAGAGGGTGCTCCCCATGCTCATTTCTTTGGTCATTTATTTTATACCATTTGATCCCCTCTAAGTTCATTGAAAGCAATATCAAAGTAAAGTGGGTTACTTGAATTAATAGAAGGGGTATGTATATGTTAATATGCTCTATGAAAAGTCTATAATTTAGCTCCGACATACTTTTGCTTGAAGTCTAGCCATCTATGTTGCCCTTTCCTTCAAAAAGTAATCTTTAAGAAGCAATATATGGCAAATCTTTGAGTTGGGATATATTCTAGAAAAGATTTTCAATGGTTTTCTACTATGTTTGGCTGCCTGAAGTTGTCTTATATTATGTTTACAAAATCCAGTAATCAGAGAACATAAAACTGCGTATCAAGCATGTAGTGCTAGGATCAAGGCCACTAGGGCTTGGGCCCTAGCCTTAGCCTGTGTTTTACACATACAAGTATACAACTACTTGTTTTCTGTACAGATCATGATTATATGCTGCTAGTTTCTTCTATATACTGCCACAATTAGCACTAACAACCATACAATGGCCATAGTCTTGAGGGTTATTCTAGGTCCGCCCCTGAGTGCTGCTGACACATACCCTCTCTCGCGCACGGATGTATCCTTTTTTTTTCCTCTATTGCAAAAAAAGTGATAACAATTGTTGCTAAATACCTACAGTAACAGTGCACCACTGACACATTATTACTCTTTGGTTATGCAGCATGGACTTCCAAGCGTGGAGATAGCACAAAGTGACGTGTGGGATGATGAGATAACTGCACCGCCTTTTGGAACTCCTAGTATTTTTGGACCAAAAAGAAGACGCCCTTGTGGCCCAAAAATTAGCTCTTGTGGCCAAAAAAATGGTGCCAAGAAAGTTCGTCCTTGTGGCCGGGCAGACATTCCAGAATGGACAGGGAAGCCTTCAATACCTGATGAGAATCCAGATGCATTGTGGTTTCTTGGAGATGTTATTTTGACTCCTGAAAGCAGTGTAGCTGTAGACCATAGTGATGGTTCCATTGGCAAGGAAATGCAAGATGACGGCGACGGCCCTGGTTCCATTGATGATGTAAGGACTCGTGTGGCAGAGAAAAGGTCAGTACTGAGGCGCGAACTGGGATCAGCATTCTATGATCTGGGGCTTGATCGCATGGGAGAGGATATAGCACAGACATGGACCTGGGAAGAAGAGGTGAGGTTTCGCACCACAGTGGAACAGAACCGGTTTCGATCCAGACTCTGGAAAAAGCTTCGTGCTGCCTTCCATTACAGAAGCATAAGTGATATTGTGAGCTACTATTACAATGTTTACCTAGTCCGGGCAAAAGCTTTCCGGAACAGGTTCGCTCGTGCACTACGATCTCGTCGTGGTGATTACGATCCCCTGGCGTAGCGCTTCCTACATCTTCGTCGTGGTGGCTGTCATCAGTGTAGCTCCAGAACTGCTTCCTCCACCAGTTCAGCTCTCAGCTGCTTCCTATGCAACTCAAATGGATGCTCACCGAACTGGTGATTTCATATGGTAGACTTCGCTTGGGTTCTTATATATTATGACTTAAATTTCCTTTTGTGTGAACACCATCCTGGTTTTAATTCGTTTGTTGAGACCTAGTATCTCATAATGTGTTTGTGTTGACATTTAGACTGTGTTGAATTAATGTGACTTTTTTATACCATTCTATGAATTTATCTGGTGAATGTGACGATTGTCCAGGTTGATACATTATTGTAGAAAATGATACTAAACATGGGTCAGATCATTGTAGTTCTGTAATAATGAGCTAGATTGTTGGAAATGTTACATATACTCACTACAGAAAACAGTAGTGTGCCGTGTGCCCAAGGCACACGGCACAAGCCACTTAACACACGGCACAAATTATGCCGTGTGTTACACACACGATATCCTTCTAGTCGGTACAATTTTTGTGCCGTGTGTAATTTATCGGGCATACAGCATAATTATTCTCAACTGTGTCGTGTGCCATTCTAACACACGGCACAAAAAAGAAGGGAGACAGGCCAGCACCGTTAAAAAAATTGTGACGTGTGTCTAACTGGCAGCACACGGCACAATCGTGCCATGTGCCAAATGCTGGCACACGGCACGTTTCCATCTATGTCGTGTGCCAAGGCTGACACACGGCACGAGTGCAATCGTGTCGTGTGCCAAAATCCTGACACACGGCACGATGAAAACTGTGCCGTGTGTTAGGTTTTGCACACGGCATAGATGTGCCGATCTGCGAGACGACGGGGCACGCGGCACAAAAATAAAGGTGTCGTGTGCCAAGAGACGGAGCACACAGCACAAGGCCGGACCGTGCCAAGGCCGCGGACAGCGTGAGCCGTGCCGTGTGCCCACCGTCCGGCACACTGCACAAAGCCGTTTGTGTCGTGTACCACATCTTGGCACACGGCACGGTCGACTTGTCCGTGTGTCAGGCCGCAGCACACGGCACAAACGGCTGCGTCGTGTGTCTTACATGTGCCGTGTGTATTTTGTAGGGCACACGGCACTAAACATCTGTGCCTTGTGCCCGATGGAATACACACGGTATACTTTTTGCCACACGGCATATATGTCGTTTCCCGTAGTGACCGAGGTATTTGAGTATTTGTACCATAACTAGCTGGCGGCAACGTAGTCCAAACCAAGCCGATGACCAGATGCCGTGGCCAATCCGTGCTATTTGCTTTGCGTCGCCGCCACAAGGCCCCTACTTTCGTAGCATCGGCATCCGTCGCATTGTCGACCTGTACACCGCCTGCAGAGGTGCACACAACTTGCAAACATTAGCTCTCAAAACCATCTAGCTCCATATTTTTTCCTTCCATATATTACACCATGCGCAGAGGATGCCGGCAAATTGTTGCCTTTGTTCCGTCTCGTGCAGCAGCAACAGCTTCTTTTTTTCTCGAAAATGCAAAAGAGCTATGCTTCATTGTATTAAGAAGAAGGCAGGATAAGAACTCGTTACTGACCCGGGTGTATAAACAACACACCAACACGAGCACACACACGCACGCGCGCACACAAAGACACACACACACACACACACGACATGAACGCAACACCGGTAGGAGCTGCTCCAGGATGATGCCTTCAGAAAGGTTTTGACGTCTAGACACCACCGTCACCCGACCCGACAAGCCGGATCCGGGCTTTCGCCCATGGATCTCCGGGGATGAACACACCAACACGAGCACACACACGCACGCCCGCACACAAAGACACACACACACACACACACGACATGGATGCAACACCGGTAGGAGCTGCTCCAGGATGACGCTTCAGGAAGGCTTTGACGTCTAGATGCCACCGTCACCTGATCCAGCAAGCCGGATCTGGGCTTTCGCCCATGGATCTCCGGGGATGGAGAAAACAACAGAGCACCTCAGCAACGCTTTCAACAAGGGAATGACGCCCGCAGGCATCGCCATTGCTGGCATGGTGATCACCATGCAGGATTTCTCCTGGTTCTGCTAGATTCACCAAGATTGATACCAGCTCGCAGACCTGTTCCGGGCGCCACGCCGTAGGCAGCAATATCGAGCTTCTCGCTCGCCCTCACACCGCGCTATCCACGCCACCGACGCTCACTACGTCATAAACACGTGCACACCATCATCCCGCTCACCTTCACCCTGTTCACCTCAGCACACCGGGGTCGTTGCGTGCTGCGTCTTCAACGTGCACGCGCCAACTGCATCGCCGTCACCCAACCAGAGCACCTGCACCGTCTTGGTAACCACCATGCGACGCAATGTCGGCGACTGGCCGCCTCAGGCCACACCCTCCGGGATTGCCACGACTCGGCCGCCTCGAGGTGGTCTACAAACGCACCGGAGCCATCACCGTGGGCGCTTGTGTTGCCCCAGCCATCCTGGCGTGTTCCTCGCCACGCAAATCTGCCGCACCACCACTGCCTTCCTACGGCCCGCCGCATCTCCTCTCGCACGGCACCACCAAGGACAGCGTCGATGGGCAACTGTGGCCTTCAAGCGGCGTCTCCGGCTTCCACCTTGAGTGCCTTGACGGCAGGTCGGCAGCATCCATCTTGGCCTTAGACACGCCGCCACCAGCCTTGAGCATGCGCACAGCCTTAGCCTGCGTGTCCTTGACGACGAACAGGCTCCGGTCCTCCCCAATGAGCGCGCGCCAGCGCAGCTCCAAAGTCAGGGCGAGCACCAGCTCCTTGTCGTACTGGATCTCGACGATCGGGCAGTCAAGGCCGGAGTGCGCGGCACCGACAACAGAGAAGTCTTGCTCTGGGGAGCAGCACGGCATGAACGGGCATGCATCCTCCACGATGGCCTGCCACTCCACGCGCGTCGGTCGGCGATGTGCTCACGCCGCTGCGACGGCTAGGGTTGAGGGCGGAGGCTAGGGTTGTAGCCGTCGCCGCCTAGAGCGGCTCCCCCTCGCGCTGTGCACATCGCGCTAGCTCCAAGCAGGAAGGCGGCAGATCTGATTGAGGCAGGGCCGGATCCGCCGGTCTGGCCGCCGGGGAGGGAGCTGGGGGTGGTGGTGGGGGAGGGGCTTGTATCTGCAGCAGATGGAGAAGAGAGGAGCCCTGCCGCCTCTGTCCTTGCGGCTGCACGGACTCTAGCAGTCCGCTCCGGCGGCGGCGAGGTGAGGGGGTGTAAAGGGGGCACTACGAGGCGGCGGCAGCGGCTGGAGTCGCCCAAGTCGCCCAAAGCAGGAGGACGCAACCGCGCATCGATTGCTCTTTCAATCCTATCGGCTCTCTTCCCGTCTGACTCCATGGTTATCAGCCACCCACTCCTCGGACTGAACTTCAGCATGATATGCCACTGCTTAATTTGTTCACCATCCATCCTCATTCCTCTCTGTGTCTCTGTCACTCACTTGCGCTCTGCCCAATGTTGTTTTCACTTTTTATCTCGTGTTCAATGCCACTAGATCAAGATATGTTTGAAGGAACTCTTTGGTTCCGTTTCACAATGGAGACAATTACAAAATATGACATTGACTGGACGTCAAATCTGCAATAAACTACTTCCTCAGTCCCAAAATAAGTGTCATTCTTACTTCTTGAGGAGTCAAATAATTTTAACTTTGACCAAATATATATTAAAAATATTAAACTTTATAAGACATAATTAGTGTCATTAGATATATTATTGAATCTATTTTCATAATAAACTTAGTTTGAGATATAAATATTATTAATATTATATATAAATATAGTCAAACTTAAAAATATTTGATTGACACACGATACCATAGCGACAACTATTTTAAGATGGAAGGAGTAAAAATAATGCGCGGCATTGCCGTGCTGCATTTGTGTTGCTTTTGCTCCATGTTATACATGATATCATATCCATTATGTAAACAATCCAGTATTATTTTAACTTTTTTATACAACATTTCCTTCACGTATAGAGGTCCATTATACATTATAGAAGTTACTCAAGTAGATGAGCAAACGATCAGGAGAAAGCTTGTTTTAATAGGTTTGTGGGCAAAAAGGTTATAAAGAGAATAATAACTGCAACTTAAGGATAATGTTTATGCATAGCATGTTTCCTTCATCATTATTACACCACTTAGAGCATCTTCACCGCGGGCTCTTTTTTATTTTTCTAATTTTTTCTCCACAAATTACAGCTCCACCAGTCTAGCTAACCCACGAAGCAAAATACAATCTCATCCGTCCCGAAAATCTCGACAACAATCCTTGGCCAGCCAACTGCGCTCGCCATCGCCGCAAAAGCCGCTGGTTCCTACGCCACGCTATGCGGAGGGCTCCTTCCCATGCACTATAATATCATATATATATAACAAGTATATAGAACTTAGTTTGCAATTGAACACCAACATGCCTTTTTAGAGAGCGCTTCTGAAGTGAGGAAAACACGGGATTTTTTTTCTTTGGCCTGAGATGCACTTCAAGTTTTGTTTGACAGACAAAATCATCAAATTCTTTAGGCAAGTAAAACATATGCATTAGAACAACGACATTTTGTATCTCCTCTAACCAAAGAGCAGACCAACATGGGCTAGCAACCAGCAGATCAAGCAAAAATCAGACAAAGCAAACCTCAAAATAACAGCTAGGGAAGCATAATGGCTAAGAGACTCACCACGATAGGGAGGGGCGCACCAGCAGTCCGCCCTTGCCTGCGCACATGAGGTCGTTGCCGTTGTCTCCCTGTTTTCATGGCACGCCGTTGTCTCCCTGCCTCCAATCCTCCTAAGATCTCCTCCCCGTGGAGTGGCTGTGCGATGAGGAAGGTCGCCGGAGTTGTTGTGGGTTGTCATCGCCCTCGTGTGCGCATGGCGCACCGTTGTCACCCTGCCTCCAATCCTCTCAAGCTCTCTCTCCCCCCCCCTATGGAGTGGTCATGCAGTGATGGAGGTCCCCGAAATTGTTGTGGACTGGAGAGATGGGGAAGCGGCAGAAGGTAGCTCAACACAATGCCCTCTAATTTCCATTTTGCTTCTCCTAGGAGGACGGGGTGGCTGGATTTGTGGGGATAGAGGCTAGGGTTTGGGGTGGAGGAAAGGAGAAAGGAGAACTAGATGAATTGAGAGTGTAAGTGCAGCATCTAGGCCCCTCATTTTGTTTTGGATGATTGATATCAATACAATTAAATTTGGACTAATGTTTTCATGAGAACGTGTGTAGTGATCATCTAGAAAACATGAAAGCATTGCAAGTTCGAATGAAAAAAAGAAAAGAAAAGGGGCAAGTTGAAATATATGGAGAAGAAAGAAGATCACACTCAAAATGTTCCACATGAAGTATTTATATTTTCTTTGAATGTAGGGATGCCGAAATATAAAAGGGATGCAAATCACATTCATGACAATGGACAAAATGCTCACAAAAAGATCCCATGAAAATACCACAAACAAGCTCCTGCCTTTTTACACATCGGAAGTTCCGATAGACTTACAGAGAATTTTGGACTCTCCGTCGGGCCAACCAAAAGTTTCGATAGGCACTCAAAGAGTTCTAGACTCTCCGGAATGCCACCCGGAAGTTCCGGTATAGGCACCGGAGGTTCCAATATGTACACGAGAGAGTTTCGAGTCTCCGGGATGGCCACATCGGAAGTTCCGGTAGACACTCAAAGAGTTTGGGACCCTTTGAAAGGTTCATATCGGAAGTTCGATGGAGCACCGGAAGTTCCAGTGCGGCCCAAACTTTGCACCCTAGATCCGTGCAGCGACATGTGTATATTGTTCTTACACTTGTGATGTATCCTTGAAAGATGACCCGTGGTCCGAAGAGCATCGCCAAGCAAGGACAATGATCCTCTCCCGATGTCGCTTCCGACTCCGACTCGGACTCGGATTATCAAGTCTCCAACCCTCTACTTGCCAAGCGCCAAGCTGGTTGGAGGTGGTGGTCAGCCCAGCTCCCGTGTCTATGGAAGGGGCAAGGGCAAGGGCTTGGCGAGACCTCCTCCCGCTTCGGTCTCAAGTGAAGAGGCCGAAGAGTCCGATGAGGATGATGAGGAGGAAGAAGAAGAAGAGGAAGAGAAGCCGTAGAAAAATGTTGGGCCGGACGATTGGTACTTGCCGGTGGCACATGCCTTGCAAGGGCATGTGACCTACTCCGTGAGGCCCCAGTGCTCGATAAGTTCGACACAGTATAATGTGCCATTCCACAGGGATGAAGTGCAAAAGTACAGGAATAGGTGTCCATGGACCAAGCCCAAAGATCGTGGTGTGAATGATGTGAGGTTTTGGGATCACACCCAAGCTGAACGGTACAAGAACGTGATCAAGCTCAAGAACAAGACCATCCCCATGTAGTGGATTGACTGGGAGTGGATGGACAGGTAGAATGATCATGTGTTTGCTCAAATCAAGGCCGAGTGTGCAGCTAGGAATTTGGTGAATAGTTTGGAGCTTGCACATGGGTGGAACACTGAGTTGGTGGCTCTTCTGCGTTTTTGAGAAATCTTTTTTGAAGAAACCAGAGGTGAGGATCTCATCCTTGGTATTCATCACACCCTCCAGGGTCTCCATCGTTCAACCGGTGTGAAGCGATGCATCATTTTGCTCCCTCCACACGCTCCAGGGTCTCCATCAGATCCAACTGATTAATTTTGGCTAGCAGGGTGTGATGAAGACTAGTATCTCAAGCTCAAGCAGCATGTCATGTACAGTGTACAGTTTCCTTTCATACAATTGATAAAAAAGTATAAGAGCGAGCTAAATAAAAACTCGAGCAGCAGTTCCCTTGTCGCATGGCTCCACGATGACCTCATGTTTTGCCTCCATCGATATGACAATAAATTTTTTCCACTCTTCTCCCACACATGTTCACTGAAATACTTTTACAAGTGGACTAAAGAGTAATAATAATTATCATTTTTTTTCTTACCCAACTCAAGAAGTTGGATTGTCTAGAAACACGGGTGCATAAAGAATCAAAGCACTGCCATAATGTCTCTGCACGGGTATACGGTATACCCAACATTTTATGACAAATATCGAGTAGTATATATGAGCTACACTATTATGCATACATAGAAACAGATCGATCGTTTGTAACTAAAAACACCAAGCAGACAACTCTGATCATCCTTAATTAAACACCATTTACACTCACACCAGTCTCAGTAGGGGTTTCATAGATAGTAAATAGAGTGTCATGTAGGCATTTTTGATGATGTGGCGAGTGTATTAATGAGGAGAGAAGTGAAATGAGTTTTATGAGGATGAAACTCTCCATACACAGATTACTTAGATAGTTTGTGTCTTGCATATAGCCTAAGAAACAACAATAGATGAAACTATGCATTGAGAGATGAGTGTTTCATCCTAGTTTCAAACACTTTTAGATGACGTGTCACTCTAGGTAATTGTGTCCATGAAACTTCTATTGAGACTGGCCTAATTAACGAGTAGTTCTGCATGTCAGATTAGCACTTTTTATACCTGGGGATACCCAACATCAAGGTTGTAGTTCAGCCATCCTGGCATCTTCCTTGCACATTATCCATGACCGATGCACGCGAATCGCCTCCCTAATCACACCTTAATTAATCTTCTCTGTCCACTACTGGTCCGCCACGCACCCGCCTCGGTTGCCGGGCAAAAGTTACCAGCACGGCACACGTCTCTCCATCACGGAACCACCATTGCCGCTGAAGCAAAGGCGGCGGTTTTGGCCGGGCCCAAACTCCCAGATAGTACCATCACAAAGAAAATACAAACGGAAAAGAAAAATTAACCGGCGCCTGATCGACTCGCCTCCATCAACAAACAAACCGGAGCAAACATTCCTATTTTTCCGATCCAGAAAAGAGAGAGAAATTTTCTCCTTTTCAATTTGAAATCCGGACAAGGTAATCCACGGATTTCGCAGGGAGAAGGCGTGGTTAGGGCGGCGGCGATTAGCGGTCTCTGCCTGCGTCAGCGAGAAGCATCCCTGCTTTGCGTCCCTAACCCTATCTCCTTCCCCGTTCTCTGTTGCTTCGCGTTGTCCCTTTCCATCCCCTTCCCCTGTGCCCTGTGCCCTCTCTCTCTCTCTCTCTCTCGTCTCGGCACGGCCGTAATAAAATAAATCTCGAGAAGGAGAGGGAGGACGACGCACGCACGCACCGCACAGGCTTCGCAATCCCTTTCTCACTCTTATCCGCAAGCCAAGGGACTCCGGTCTCCGGGAGAGGAGAAGGCGAGGAGAAGAGGACCGTGCTCGTCTTGGTTCCGCTCCAAGATGTCGTCCCCGAGCAAGCGCCGCGAGATGGACCTCATGAAGCTGTGAGGATCTTGGGTGAACGGTTCCCTGCTTTTGGATTCTTGTTTTCTAGATTGATGGGTTCCCGTTCTGATCTGGTCTTGCTCTCTGGCCTCTTGGGCTTGCAGGATGATGAGTGACTACAAGGTGGAGATGGTCAACGACGGGATGCAGGAATTCTTCGTCGAATTCAAGGGCCCTGCCGAAAGTACGAACCCTCGCGCGAAATCCGGTTCCGCCCGGTCTCTCAGCCGGATGATCCACGTTCCTTTTTTCTGATTCGGTTGTAGGCTGGCATAGACAAGTTTGAGGAAGACTGCCGATTTTCCCTATTGAGCGTGATTACTTTAGAGATATTCTAGGCTGATTTTGCTTGATGCTAGATGGATTGCTCAGTTGACCAAGAGCATCCTCTGTTTCTGTAGATTTTTTATGTTTTTGTTGGGAGATAAGCTACGTTATCTGAGAAATGTCTGCTAAATTTGGTAGGTATTTATCAAGGTGGTGTCTGGAAGATTAGGGTGGAATTGCCTGATGCGTATCCTTACAAATCTCCATCAATCGGCTTCATCAATAAAATTTACCATCCCAATGTTGATGAAATGTGAGCATCTTTCATCCCTATGCTATTGGTTTGGTATAGCTCAAGCTCAATGCTGACTTATTTTCCATTGCAAAATGCAGGTCTGGTTCTGTCTGTCTGGATGTCATTAACCAGACATGGAGCCCAATGTTCGGTTAGTTAGTCAAATTCAGTCATAAAATTGAACATGTACTGGTTATTGTACCATCTGTAGCTTGCTTGAGCTTGAATATTTCTCACACTAATTTTGCAGATCTAGTGAATGTGTTCGAAGTTTTCCTTCCACAACTTTTACTGTATCCAAACCCTTCTGATCCATTAAATGGGGAGGCCGCTGCACTAATGATGCGTGATCGTCCAGCTTATGAACAGAAAGTGAAAGGTGATCATCTACAGCTTTCTAATTGTTTCCGTACCTAACTTATGCACCTGACTTTTTCCCCTGTAATATGCACCTGAAGTATTGTTTGTTATTTATTCAAACACAAGCTCCAGTTTTTGTCCATTATATTTACTTCAGCTCCATGCTTTGTGATCCTTGAACGAATTGCAATCTTACAAAATGTACTGATTGATTGCAACCCATCCTGTTGACATGCCAAATGCCCAAATCAATATGAAAAGTTCAGTTTTTTTATATATAGCATAGCATTGTAACCTTGCAGGATATATTTTTATTGAGTGTAACCTGCACTTAAGATTGTACTGTCACAACCTAATTCATTTACCAACCTAATCAGTGAAAAATTCTGATCTTTTTCCGATGTAGTTAGCATGTGTCAACCGAAACTAACATCGAGAAGTTGTAATATAACACTAGTAGTTGAATCTGAGCTAATTTTGAAATCAAAGTCTCCAAAACCCTACATAAGCAAGTTATGCTACATTGCTGCACAAACAATTGCAATAACCTGAATGAACAGAAAGCATAAGCAATGCTGCAGAATAGGTACTTGGAACTCAACTTTGCTTAAAAAAAACACGCATCAGTATAATGCACATTTTGACCTACTACATCATGCTATTTTTTTATTTATTCTCCCAATCATTATCAAATTACATTTTGGACCTATATCATCATGAGTTCTATTAATTTAATTCTCTCAAGATCTAGTCAACTTACTTCATAGTCTACTCTCGAGTAAGTTTCATTCTACCTCATGTCCAACTTTCCTAAGTATTGGAACCAAATTGATAGAGATGCAGCATATAATGCTTACTTGCTTAGTGTCGTCAAAGTAACCAGTGAGTACACGGAACTCCTGTGCCAAAGCTTGTTACCTTGTCCTGTGGGCTTGTCCTTGTGTGCTGCATGCTTTCTCGTGTGTTGTTTGTCCTTGTGTGCTGCATCTTCCTCGTGTGTTGTCTTTCTATTTCCATGTCAAAGGACGTATTTCTGCCAAGCTTGCCATGATTGTGAAGCTGCCGAACCTGGAAAACAGAAACCCATGCTTTATAAATCTGAATAGTATTAAAAAACTAGATCTAAATGGCAAGTACGATGTCGCCTGAAATAAAGAAGAGCTAAAGTTCTATTGTTTGCCTTAATATTGGAGGATAAGGCAACAATGTTGCTCATTTCTCTTGATTCATTTAAGATTAAAGATGAAGATGGCAACAAATCCTATGCTAAATCATTGTCAAATGGCGTTGGGAGAATGGAACCAGCAAACAATCTTCACTTCCCTGCTACATCTGGCTAGTAGGATTATAAAGGCTTAAAGGAAATTATGATCTAGGTAGTGGGTGGTTGTGGAAAGGCAAGGCTAGGCTAAGACAGGACCTCTGGAAGAAGAGGCTTGTACATGAACGATGTCGTCACAGCCAACGCTCTTATGTTAGTAGGACGAGGCCAGATCGTTGATTGGCATGTTTAGGGTTTGCACTTCATCTATTTGGTTGCACGATTTAATCTTTCATGTAGATCTAATGATATACGTGAAAAGCAAACGTTGCCTGTACCGTTATGTTGCCTGTACTTTTGTGGATGCTTGGAATTGGGTGGCTCTGCCTTTTCCAGGCTCTTGGAGTAACAGTTTAGAAGATTTATTAAAACTTGTTCAGGTTGGGGCATTTGAAACAACTACTGATGCCTTTATTTCTTATTTGAAACCCTGGATAATTTTGTATTTACTATTTCTATGCCCTCTGCCGGGTAAAGATTTAAAGTTCCAACTGATTCCTTAAAGAATGATTAAGTTTTTGTATTCCCCGTGCAAGACCTTTCCTATCTCAAATTATTGACATTTGTTAAGAGACTTAGAGTAGGTTGGTTCTATCTAGCTCTTTTTGTTCAGATAGAGCATGGTTTCCTTTATTACCCAGAAAAAGACATGTAAAGCACATGCACCCTCACCCAGAAAATATTTTCTCCCACTTGATTGCAGTTTATACATTATCATTTTCCCCAACTAGTTACTTGAGTATTAAACCTATTCTTGCTCATGTTTCTGCAGAATTTTGTGAAAAATATGCAAAACCCGAGGATGCTGGCATAACCCCGGAAGATAAGTCAAGCGACGAAGAGCTTAGCGAAGAGGAGGATGACTCCGGTGACGAAGCTATACTTGGCAATCCTGATCCTTAGTCAGTTTGGATGCTCTGTTCACTAGCTCATGAATACAATGTTCATTGCAGAAATTTGCAATTAAACAGAAACTAAGCAAAAAAAAAAGTCATGTAAATAAGTACCTGTATGTTATCCAATGTTGTTGCCTTAACTTCGCCAACTGAATTTTATTTTTGTAGCGCTCACATTATCCAGCCATCAGAATCGCAGTCTCATATCTTTGTTCTCGTTTCAAGTAAGGTATCCCGACCACCATAGCACTGATGGACTGCTATTGCTTGCTTGCCTTGCCTGATCGTATGTCAGTTGATTGCCTTTCTATTTTAGGTGCAGTTTGTGATTGGCCACTTAATGACTTTTAATGCCTTTTCTGGATATACCAATCGTCTTTTGGTTAGCGATTATTTTGATGAGGATTTATGCCAGAAATATGGTAAGATCCACTGACGTTTCTCGGGCTAACTTTGACTCGACTTAAAAAGAAAAGAAAAGAAAAGAAAAAATGGGCCTTGACGGCATTCTGTGCTTCCACTGACGTTGAAAATTTCTGAAGCTTGGTTTTGGTGCAACTAGATTTCCGATTTGGCTTCAGCACGTTTTCCTTTTTGCTGCTACGTCAGTACGATGTTGGCCGAGCTCGTGCAAGCTTTGCGTTTCGAAAGAAGAATCTATCCACATTTCAGCAACTTAATTATAGTTACATGGTACTGTTATTAAATCTACATTCCCAAGATGATAAAGCAAACTAGTCAGAATTCTTTGCTTTGTCCAATACTCATCATCTCGATTTTTTTAAAAGGAATACTCATAATCTCATGGGCTGATAAACCGGCAGCTCTAAGAAGATAGGCTGAAAAATGCTTGGCTCAGAACACACAAAACTGCCAACCAAACATCCCGCGTGTCTCATTGATGTCGGTTTCGGCCCGGTTTCTACTCCGAGTTCCGAGAGCCTCTCTCCGCTCTGCCTGACTTCCGCTGAGCAGAGCTTGTCGGGATCGCAAAGCACTGGGCCGCCGCCGAGCGAGCCCAAAGCTTTTACCGCCTCCGCCGCCGGCCGCCGCCTCTGCACGGCAAGTCGGAGCAGCGTTGCTTCCCTCCGGCACCTGCGCGTCCGTTCCCCTTCCCTCGGCTCCATCCTCCTCTAGTCTTGCACGCCGCACCCGGTTGAGCCGGACGGACCCGTCTAGGCGGGTCGCCTCCGTCCCGCAGCGCTTGCCGCGGCGTCCTGTAGGTGGTGGTGGGTACGGCAGAAGCTCGTGCCAGAGCTTGAGGCAGGGGCAGCAAACCTCGGGACCACCAGCTTGTGCGGCTCCAACCGGTGCCCCTCCACGGCCCTGCCGCGTTGCTTGCTTCTGAGGTACAACGATTGGTCCTCTTCATCTAACTTCGATCTAGTACCGCTGTATCCGAATTTAGATTGATAGGGCACTGTATTTTGCTTAATCTTGCGTGGAACTAGCTGAAACAGTGGATTTGCTCACTTTGGTTGCTTAAATGGCAATTAACAGTTTGAGACGCTCTTTATCATTAGTTCCGTAACAGGAATATACTGTGTTCTCACTGCTGTCATTCGATTGTGCCTTTTCTGCACACAGGTAATCTGTGCATGTATTCCGAGGGAATCTCAGCATTCCTGCTGTGATTTGTTGGATGAGGTAGCTGGATAATCTGACCGGAGGGTGCAGACAGAGGAATGCTTTTACTCTGATCTATATCCACTGTGGAAAATTCCCGCTATGGAAGGTTCTGAAGTGAATCGAAGTCTCAGCAAGAGAGATGTTGAGGACATCGTTGATGGCAGGGACAGTTGGAAGGAAGATGAGGGGCAAGGCGATGTTGATGACAGAAAGACCCGGTCTGTGAAGTCGAGGAAGCATGGCAACGCAGATGGAGTTGAGGACCCGGACGATGGAAGGAGACAATCTTCAGCTGATAGAAATGAACCCAGAAGGAAGTCTGTTTCAAGCTCAGGCCGGGCTTACAGTGGTGATGAGGATGACTATGATGTAACTAGGGATTCACATGTATCCAAGGTTCCAATAAGAAGCCCTGAGGAGAGAAGTGATAGGAGAGTGTCTGGTGGGTACAAGGATAGAGATGGGGTTACTAGCAGGAGAAGAGATGATGAAAATGAGTGGGATTCTTCAAGAAGATCTAGGAGCAGATATGACAGCAGCAAAGGTGCTTCATCATACGGAAATCGATATGATAGTTCCGATTCAATAGAAATACGTCCTAACAGGAATCTTGATTTTGGAAGGGAGGGCTCTGTTTCCGGGAGAAGAACAAATACTGGATCCAATCCAGATTTGTGGGCTGCAGCAAATGATCAAGCTGCAGAGAACAAAAGGAACTATATAGATGGAGATGATTTGAAAGATAGATACTACGATGAGGATCAAAATAATGATCAGACTGCTGGTCAAGGTTCTGCTGGTTCGCCAGCTGGGAAAGGAGGATCGAAAGGGCCTATATCTGATACTTCAGGTTTAGGTCAAAGTGATAACAGCAATATGGTTTCTTCAATGCACCACCAGGGGCCGAAAGGTAGGCCTTCTAGAGCAGTAAGAGGGAGGTCAAGTGGGAGGGATCCTCAGAGGATGGGAGTTCCAGTGCCTATGATGCCGCCTCCACCATATGGACCTCTTGGTCTACCCCCAGGTCCAATGCAGCCAATGGGGCCAAACATGTCCCATTCTCCGAGTCCTCTTGGGCCCGGTATTTTTATGCCACCCTTTCCAGGGCCACTTGTTTGGGCTGGAGCAAGAGGTGTTGATGTGAGTATGCTTGCTGTTCCACCTAATCTTCATATCCCACCTCCAGTAGGGCCCATGTTCGGACCTGGCATGGGAGCAGGCCCGGGGCATAATATCCAATTAGATCAAACCCCTGGAAGAGGTGGTTCAACAAATTCACCTGTAGGTTTCAACCCAATGGCTACACCAAGTCGAGAATTGTTGCACGATAAATCTTCTGGAGGCTGGACACCACATAGGAACAGTGGGCCTGCTGGCAAAGCTCCTTCAAGGGGTGAGCAGAATGATTACTCCCAGAACTTTGTGGACACTGGCATGCGGCCTCAGAATTTCATTCGCGAACTGGAGCTTACTAGTGTAGTGGAGGATTATCCTAAACTGAGAGAACTCATACAGAGGAAGGATGAGATTGTTTCTAAGTCAGCTTCGGCACCAATGTACTACAAATGTGACCTGAAGGAACATGTTCTTTCCCCAGAATTTTTCGGCACAAAGTTTGATGTTATTCTTGTGGACCCTCCGTGGGAGGAATATGTTCATCGAGTTCCAGGCATCACAGATCATATAGAATATTGGTCTCCCGACGAGATTATGAATTTGAAAATTGAGGTTGTTCCCTCTCTCGAACTTTCTTTTATTTTGCTCTGTGGATATTACATTTTTTTTTATTATTTTGAAGCTTTGCCCTTTTCATGTGGAGTTGTTATGTGATACTATGCTACTTGACTCAATAGGCCATAGCTGATACACCCTCGTTCATATTCCTGTGGGTTGGTGATGGTGTTGGTCTTGAACAAGGTCGTCAATGTCTGAAGAAGGTTGGTCAACTAGCTCTGAGCATAACTTGGTATCTTTACACTTACTGGTTCTGTGATTTGTATCTGTTTTACTATTTCTTTCTTATATATTTATGGAGGCTACAAAAATCACAGACAAATTCATTATAACATGTTCTAGTGTTTTTCTTTCCTTTTCTTTCTCTTGTCTATACATTTGAGAATCAGCAATAAATTCAAGTTGCCAAAAAACAGTGATAGAGCTTTAGAGACCTGTTCTTATATATACAGTGCAATTATTGTTTTCTTAAGAAACTTCCTAAACAAAAGAGTGAAGCTCTGCCCCTGCTGAAAACCAAAGCCAAACTCATATATTCCACTCGGTTACAATTCTTTTGTCAGTTCTTGTTGTTATTTACTTTTGTGCATCCTGAGCCACATACTTTGTGAAGTTGTCCTAATGTATTCCTGTCGTTCTGTATGGTAAGAGGTGTTCCATAAAACATTGTTGAGAAAGCATTGCACTAATGGTTTCACCACTCGATGTTCCGAACATTTTCTCATATTTTTTGTTGCAGCTATTTCTTGTTTGTGTGCTGCTCATGCCTGTGTTTTACTTTGGTACAGAATCCTATGGACTTAAGAAATATTAAGGATTTTGATTGGATTTCTTTTCAGACAAGATTTAGTTAGATTTCATCTAATACTGAGCACTGTCAGTAGATGCATTGTGCTGAATTTTTATTCGTGCAGTGGGGATTTCGTAGGTGTGAGGATATATGTTGGGTGAAGACCAACAAGAAAAATGCAACACCTGGTCTGCGCCATGATTCTAATACATTGTTCCAGCGTTCAAAGGTTAGTTTTACTATATTTCCAATATCTACATAAACTTTTGTCTCACTGCTTCTCCTCCTAACCATACACTCTTAACTTATTCAGGAGCATTGTTTGATGGGTATAAAAGGAACTGTACGACGCAGCACTGATGGGCATATCATCCATGCGAATATTGACACTGATATAATAATAGCTGAAGAAACTACTGATGGTATTTGATTTTTACCTTTTTCTGTTTATAATACTTGATATCATTCCTTCATGCATTCCCTTTGCCAGGTGGACTTCATATTTGACCTCTGTATTCTAATTCTCTCAGGCCTATTTCATAAAATTTTGCTTCTGATGCTATTTTGATTAATCTTGTCTCCTCTCTTCAGTTGTCATTTCTTATGTTCCTCATGTTCTGCATCTGCTTTTATTATTTTTTGTTTTGTTAATGATATAAGTATTCTGTTTTTCTTTAGCTTCCGATGAATAAGTAACTATTATTTATAAATATGACGAGCTTTTAAATCTGTGAACAGTTAGTCCTGATTATTACATGAGCACCATTTAGATACAGCTTTTTGATGAAGTTAATAGAAATAATTCATCTGATTCATTTCACTTTTTCCTGAATCGCTTCTAGTATTTGTGTGTTGATGAAAACTAGTAAACTTTCTATGTATTTGGTAAATTTTATTTAAATTGTACAGGTTCCTCGAAAAAGCCTGAAGATATGTATAGAATCATTGAGCATTTTGCTCTTGGGAAGAGGCGTCTTGAACTCTTTGGTGAGGACCATAATATTCGTCCGGGTTGGCTTACTCTTGGTAAAGGACTATCTACATCAAACTTTGACAAAGAGGTACAAAGGAAACGCTATATCTGTTCAAATATTGATGACTGGAGCTTGAAGAATATTTACATCGTGGGACTGCTACTAAGGACGTGCATCTTACTTGCAGGTATACATTAAGAACTTTGCGGACAGAGATGGAAAAGTATGGCAAGGAGGTGGTGGACGTAATCCGCCTCCGGAATCACCTCACCTTGTTGTGACAACTCCTGAAATCGAAAGCCTCCGTCCCAAGTCCCCGCAGAAGAACCAGCAGGGACAGATGGGATCTAGTGGTTCGACGAACAGGCGACCTGCTACAAACACTCCACAGAATGTAGTGACTGTCGTCGGTTCTGAAACCATGATGCCTGCACAATGGGCCTCCACTCCAATCGGCAGTTTTGGAATGCCGGAGGGAGGAGCTGGCCCTGACAGCAATAATTTTGATAGCTATGGCTTTAATGCCCCTTTCTGAAGGCCAAGTGAAGACCAGATGGACTCCAATAATGAACGATTTGTTGTAACATTATTCAAGCTGACTGTGTATCCATAAATTTTGTTCCAAAGGAAACCATTCATTTTTTCATATGATGGTCATTAATTGTTGTATCTAATTGAATTTTGGTGTTGTTCGTTGCTTTACCATGTATTTGACCTGTATCACCAGGAGCCTATAAAATTGATTACTTTTATTTTTGTACATTGATTCAGTACTGGTTTCTACTAGATGGATTCCGTAAGTTTAGGACCTTTGTCACTGTTCTTTTCAACATTTATTTGCATACTGTTCAACCTAGTTTTTGTTCAGTTTCAAGATCCTTATTTTTCCTCTGCGTCTTATTCTGCCAGAAGGTCCCGAATTTTTTTTGAGTCCACTTGAATTCTGTCGTCCAAAAAAAAAAGTCTACTTGAATTCCAGACAAGTCTTATCATCAATAAATTTCACCAAGGCTTGCTCTATCTTATATCTTATTGATACGTTACAAAAAAAACTCCGCTTGATTTCTAACGTCTGGTCTACGACTATAGGCGTTGATGCTACGAGTTAGGCCAGACCAATGTTCAGTCATGGGTGAGGGTGACCAGAGTGTGGTCGCCGCACGAGGTGCCATGTCCATTTTCTGCGTCTCATCAAATGCCATTTTCATGCTCAGAAATACAGACCAGGCTCACGACGACGCATCATCATGAGCATTTCCATGTTTTTTCTCTCTTCAGCAGCAAGGCTCGTGTTCTTCGATCTGACGCTGCAGTCGTAGACCAGACGGGGCTGACCGGAAACTAAAGCGATCCCACGACCAATTCCACCACGCACGCTCGGTTGCATCACGCCTCTTGAGGCTTTCACCAACTCCGTCGAACTCGGCGTTCCGTGCCGTAATTTTCGCTGTGGCCAGCGCTGCCGCCTCTGACTCGGAGTCCAAGCAGGGGAAGCAGGTGCCAACACAAGACTGTCGCTGTTCCGAAAGCGAGGTTGCCGGGACCGTGCCGAGCCCGCGCAGTCCTCCTCCCGACAAGGACTGGGCCGCGCCGTCGCCGTCGAAGAAAACGTGCATGGCTCTCGGTCCTAGACAGCAACCGGCCTGCCGGGTTTTCCACCGTGAAATCCTGCCGGAGGGCGACGCGACTGTGAATTCTCCAGGCTTGTTTGGAAGGTTGCAACGCAAGTCTTTGTTTGCTTTACAGTGCCGGCCGACGACGGTGCGTATGCCTCAGATCTATCTTTTGACAGTGTAATTTAATTTGCTTCTCTGAAGAATGTGATACAATCTCAAAGTTTCCTTATTCATGTTGATTGATTTGAGAACATGATAAGAGTTTCCCTCTCAACCGAAACTTGCCGCTAACTTTCCTCTGTTGCGAATCCGACCGAAATGTTTGAATTTGATGGGCCAACAAGCGAACTCATCGACAGTTGGAGATCCAATCATCGCCACGTTACAATAAATAGACCTTTTAACAAGATATGAGAGCTGTGGAGGTCCCTTGACGACCCGAAGGCTAGGAAACAGAAGCCGCATCTAGAAATAGCAAGCTTTTGAATGGACGGGGTTTCAAAGCTTACCTCAGAAACCTGGCAGGCCGGATCGATGGCGCACCTGCATCTTCCTTGGTAAACACTCTGTCCAGTGCCCTCAAGTCTTCCTCACCTGCGTTGAGAGCTCGACCGTTCAGAGGACGATTATTGACCCAACACGGATGATGTCCGTGCGGTGACGCGCCGGCCAGCAAATAATCGTGCGTTCGTTGCCCTGCCAGATTCCAAAGGAAGCCTAGCTACGACCTCGCCGCGCGGATCAATTACCCACGTGGAACGAACGGCACCGGGGGCGCTTCCGGCCGTGTGCCATAACCACCAAGCGGGCCCATGAGGAGACGGTCCGGAGGGCGGACCACCTCTCTCTCTCTCTCTTGTTCGAGTAGATGACGAGCATCGCCGCCACATGTTCTGGTCGTTGCGCTGCGGAGCTTTTCGTTGCAGCAGCAAGAGCTATCACGGTAGTCTCAGTGTGCCTCGTCAAGAGGGCCGGCGCCTGCACTGTCGCCACCGCGCACGCAGACGCGCGCCATCGAATTTCCCGGCGCCCATCTCCGGACGCCCGGGCTCCGATAAAACGCCCGATCCCGACTACACACCCGGCGCGTTAATTCGTGCTCGTGACTCTTGTCCGTCGGCGTCGACCATACGCAATCCACACGTCACGTTTCGTATACGCTGCTGATCGATGGAGGCCGCACGTTGATCGATCGAGGCCCGCTGTATTCGTGTTCCATGAGGATCGGGGTACGATACGATGTGTTAGGTTGCGGGCGCAGCAACGACGTACGTACTACGGGTGCTGCACTGCCGGTGCGCCCGGCTGTGTTCGGGCCAAATGAAATGGAAGCCATTGTGACGTGAGAAACGACGACATCACCTCACGGAACGGTCCGATCCGGCTGTTGGACCAGAGTGACCATTCATGTCTAAGACTAAATAATGCCACGAGGCACACGCGACGCCGTGAACGGCCTATGAATTCCTTGCAAACAACATGATTGAGACAACATGTGTGAATTCTGGTGACTTTTTTTGTTGACTCATAAGTAAATTACACATTTTCCCCATCTGCTTTTGACTGCTCAGTGCATAGCAATATAATATGATATCGAAGACCGAATGCCACGAGGCAAACAGACGATGGCACGAACAACCTTTGAATTCCTTGCAAACAAGATGACTGAGCTGTGACCCATGTGAATTCTGGTGACTTTTGATGCGATGCTCGCGTACCTCATCACCTTGGAAACTAGCTAGGAGGCACAACTGTTGCTAACCCCAGAGACTTGCAGTGAAGTTAATCTCGATCGGAAAATTTGAAAATGCATGGTATTAACCTTTGTGGAACGCAACAAGAGAGACTACACCCGGCCGATAAAAGGAAAGAGCAGATGCAATACATTCCCAAAGTCCACAAGGACAAGAAGTTAAATGTCTAAAAGAACAGTCCTCTCCATTGCGGAATTGGATCTGTCGACTCAAAATTGAAACCACCACCAATCAAAGGATATGAGCAACCACAAAAAAAAGTGCTTGGTTATAGACACACCACATAGAAGTTTTGCCCGAGAGCGAAGTGGAACGTAGCAGAGCCAAAGAGCGACTGCAGGAAGGAACGTGCAGTGGTGAAAGGTGCGACCACAACAATCGCAAACTCTATTTGACTTGAAACCTAACAGTTACTACTATATTTCCATTGCTTGAATTGGTTTCACGTGACCCAGTGATAGGTGTGATAGCAGCACTCGCAAACTATATTTGACCAAAGCGAGCGAAAGGGAAAGGGGGCGGGTCAGGGATAAAAGCCACAATAGGAGGCGGTGGCAGTGAGGGAACTGCACTTAGGGTAATTAACTAGGGCCAAATGAAATGGGAACCTATGTGACGTGATAGATGCCATACCGACTGTCCGATCCGGCTGTTGGACCCTACAGTGACCATTCCTGCTGCGAATATCGAATGCCACGAGGCACATACATGATGACATGAACGACCTCTGAATTCCTTGCAAACAAGATGATTGAGCTGTGACCTGTGTGAATTCTGGTGACCTTTGATGCCATGCTCCCATACCATCACCCTGGAAACTAAGGATGGACAACTGCTGCCAACCTCAGAGACAGTAAAGTTAATCTCGATCTGGAAATTGGAAACTAAGGATGCTTTTTGTTAGGGTGCCTCACTATAAAGGCAGCCGAGTCCTAGGAGATTGATTATCGAAGAAATACAGTTTTCCCATTGCGGAGGAACTGTCTTCGGTCGCCGTGGCTGGGAACACTTCCCTGACCGGCGACGACAGTTCAGCCGCCTCGCCATTACCTCGCTACCCAATTCGTTCCAACTCACAATCGCTTTGCTTGCTGCGCTCTCCTTTGCGATCTCCCAGACGGCCGCGCCGTAACATTGTAGAATCGAATATGTCCGCTCAAAATTGAAACCACCACCCGCCAAATGAGATGAACAGCCACACAAAAAAATTGTTCTTTTTTTAGAACAGCAAAAAAAAATGTGCTTGGTTATGGGCATATTTGCTCTGTCCTAAATTACTTGTTATCCGATCTCATTACCAAATTTATTGAACATTTGTTTGAATCTGAATAAACAGTGTATCCAGATTCACTGAACGTTACATTATCTGAACTTGAACATAAAATAAGTAAATTGGAACAACTGAGTACCTCGTAGAAGTTTTGCCAAAGAACAAAAATCTAAACGTAGCAGGGCTAAAGAGTGACTAGAGGAAGCAACGTGTCACGGTGAAAGGTGTGTGACAACAACAGTCGCGGACTCTATTTGACCTAAGATTTAATAGCTACTACTACTAGGATTCCGCTGCCTGCAGTAGTTCCACATGACACGGCGACCGGTATGATAGAAACACTCGCAAACTGTATTTGACTGTACAGAGGGAAAGGGAAGGTGGTCAGGGATAAAACCACATCGGTGGCAGAGAGGGAGCTGCACTTAGGGCAATTAATTAGGCCATGGCCCTACGTAGGGCACCTCTAATTAATACACCCAGACAAACCTCATTAATCTTCCAGATAAAATCAACAAAAATATGAAATTTAGCTGGGGGATCTGAATTTGGGCCTACAGGTGTGATCTTGTTTTAGCCCTGGCAAAGGTTGGGGCAGCATATAACAGGCGAGTTCTCAATCAGACGGATGACCCGCGCGCGCCATATAGAATGACGATATAGTTTCCAACACAAATTTTTTATTTTCTTTTCTGAAGATAAATACAACAAGTTATTATCATGATACCACACTAGTGGTGTGTCACACAACAAGACAAATGTAGAGCAAGGTCAATAGAAGCACTAAATGAGACGCAGGCATGAGACAACAGCGGCATAAACGACATGGCCGATGCATCTTTTTCTCGCTGCAGAACAAACAGTGACCTCCCCCAAATCTCCTCCCCTCTGATCTTACTGCAGTTAACTATTTCAGCTGAAAGCTCACCTGAATGGTCCTTTTCAGGAAGGCAGATTTGTCAGCTCCGTTCTCATAAACAGAAAAAAAAAAGATTTGTCAGTCTACACGTTTGTGTCATTTGATAAGCTGTAGACAAGTTAGAAGCAGCAGTTGAATTTTAGTATACACAGATAATCCCCTTAAGATGAGCAAAAAATGGATTATGCTCGCCTAATCGAGTGCCAACACATGCCCCTTGTGAGGAATCGCAGTCTTGCACGTTGGGCCCATGGACAGAGCTCGTGAAAGCTAATTCAGAGCAACTTACACGTATCTGAAATGCAACTATCGTCCTTTCATCCGCATCATTGTCTTCAACGTTGTGCTTAAACAAGAGGTTTCTTCCTTCCTTCTTTTTCTTTTTCTTTTCCCAGCCAAGAAGTTTAGAAGATAAGATTTGGGAGATGCATATTTTGCTTCATGCATGGACATATATAAAGCATACATCACATGACAATTAAAAGGTTTTAATCAAACAACCATAACATATGACTCCATGACTCATATCTTTCATGGTGAGGCAGCTAGTACGTCTGACGAGTTAACAAGGCCGTCATTTCGTTTTCTGTTCTGGCCTGTTCTCGGTGTTCTCTGACTCGCAGGAGAATAATTCACATCTGGTGAAATCGTGTGTGCAGCGCTCCAAGAAAAAAAATGATAGTTCAATGGAAGAAAACGATGGAACATTTAAGATCATTTTTCTTTACCTTCATAAATGCGAATAATTCTCAGGAGTCAGGACACTGCAAAAGCACTAGGAGTGAATTACCGTTAATTACCCCTTGAAATTTATTTAAAAAGATATCAGATACGATCATATCCTATGTTAAATCACAATCATATTTGTGTCCTATGTGTCTCTTTGCGAACTTTTAGTTTGCAGATGAAGATCCTGCTGAGGTGGATATAATTATACAGTGATGAAGCTGCACCTGTAATTCTATTGTAATCAGAGTGTCTTTTTCACTAATTAATGGGGTTGTCTTAACTTGGTTGTTTTGTGTATAATATCAGAGGTTCGAAATGTGAGTCGCCAACGTTTCTTGACTAGGTGAATTAGTCATTTTGTATTATTCCTGTCAAAACAAATATTCATTGAGTAAATTTTAGAAAACTATATTTTCTTCGATGATAGTATCACAAAACTATAGATTTTACGTCGATCTATAACAAAACTACAGGCCCTGTACCATTTTTCGCACAAAACTATATACTTTAGCATATGTGATACGAGAGCAATAGCATGTCTAATAAAGTCTGTTTTGTGAGACAATTGTTGTAAAATATATAGTTCTGTGAAATGTAATCTTAAATATCTACTTTTATGATAATAGTGTGAAACAATCTGTAGTTTTGTGTGACAGAATTCATACATTTTTTCGTAAGCAAGGTTAACAAAAAAAGTGTATGGATGCATGTTTGATATCCATTACGTTGACTATGACCACCTTTGGGCATTAGTAGGAAAATCGGTTAAGCATGTGTGAACTAAAGGGTATGTAAGAAAAAAAGAGTCATAGGTGAGAATCTCAAGCTCCAAATTTACTTTCCTTTTTCTATGCAAAATTTTATAAAATCCAAACGTGTCTGTAATTAATTAAAGATTGAGAGCTACAACCCCTTGACAAAGACCAATGCTAACGTAAACAACTTTTTAGGCAACTTCAGATATAATTTTGACTTGAAACAAGGACCTTGTTTCAGTTTATTGATTAGTGTTGTTAAGTCTTCCCCATCTCATTTAACGGAACGGGTCATCGATCCATCTCTCTCAGGTCCTCGCTAACAGTACACTCGTTACCCTTGGAGTCAAGCAAGATCACGCTCGTCCTCGCCGTTAGTTAATAACTGCTTTTATTGAACGTCTGACTGTCAGTACTAGTAGTCAGAAATTTCACTGACAGTTTACCAGCTTCATTAATTAATATATAATAAGTCGCTTGGGTCATCCTGAGTAATAATAAACTCTGAACAAAAAAGAAATAATGCAACTTCTGTGGCGAATAATGAGTGTCTAGAGAACGTCTCTAGATGAGAGAGGCTGGCCGAACGAGACTTCGTTGGGTGATAAACAACCATCCTTAGGGCCTAGTGTCAAAATAAAGCTTGATCGTACACATGGATGGAAAAGTACAAGGCGGAAATTAAGAGAAAAGCTCCAAGGCGCACAGCTCATCACGAGCGGCGCCTCCCGGCCGCTTATTTATACCGGCGCGGCAGCCTCGCTCTCTGAATCCCAAATGAGAGAGAGAGAGGCCAGCTGATGCAGTGGCAAAGGAGCACGACACGTAGGTGATGCTTAGAGCTAGAGTTGATTATTATTAGTAGCAGCAGCTAGCAGCTCTAGATCGACATCGCTGCTCACCACACACAAATCAAATAATAAGTACAACGAAGATCAGGTACATATTCCCACATGCAATCTGTTCTCTGAGCAGCGCAGCCGATCAATTTCTGGCTAGCTTCTTCGGTTGCCTGTGCGACGGACGTGTGCCGTGTGTCTTCTCCGGCGCTTCTTCTCCTTCTTCACGCAGCGGCAAGAGGTGTCCATGGGGCGGCTAATACGTGCTGGGTGATCTGTAAGTTTCCTGCTGGATTCTGTTATTAGTTCTGCGTTTTCTCTTCTGTAGTATTATCGTCAGCCGGCAGACCTTTCTGGTATTTATGTGCATGCATCAGGCCGTCCGTATATATCTGGATTTGCCAGGAACGCATGCAATTATGCATTCTACACGATGATTGTTGAGTTACTAGTACTGGTCCTTGTGACAAATTTAATTAAGTAGTATAGTCCAGAAAAGACGGGTGTTAGGACGTAATACTCGTACGCGCGTGTGTGATGCTTCGCGTTTTATGCATGTTGCGTGGTGGGAATTTGGCGGGAGCACGTAGAAGTTTGGCGTACGTGTCGATCTCTGCTACGTGTTTTTGCGTGTACAACTTACTGGGGATTATTATTGTTGGGCTGGGGTTCAGCTCGTGTTAAATGGTTTTAGCTCTAGTGCTTGTTATATCATCCGGTGAATGATAAGTAGTAGCTTTAATTTCTAGTGAGATAAAAATCCGGCCGGTTGGAGGAACGTTTGGCAAGATCGAGCCATGATAAGCCACAAATTGTGAAAACGACTTTTGATGGCTTTTGGGGACAACCCATTTTCTCTCATCGGCAACGTTTGGCAAAGCGTGCATTCAGTTGCGAGGTGCTGGCGGTGGCATTGTTTTACCTTGCTAGGTAGCCGCCGTGCACGCGTCCGTCCATCTACCCATCTCCCCGCCCCGGCCGCTGATGGCGAGGCCGCAGCCGAAAATTGATGACCCAGCGCCAGCCGATCGAGTTCACGACCGGTTGCTCTCTCGATCGCGCGTACTCACACCGGTCCATCCACCTCCATTTCCTCTCTCAATCGCACCAGCAGCCGCGTGTCTCGTCTATGCCTTCCATGGCTGTGCCTGGGGCACGGTCCGAAACGCTCCTGCTTGCATGCAGCTACTGTTGGCCGGTACCTGTACTTGCATTGCTCGCTCGCGGCAACAGCGACGCGCCGCCCGCTGGTCGATCACAAGATTGTCTGGCACATGGATTTTATTATTAGCTCCTTAATTTGGACGTTGGGGACCGAGCGCTGAAGATTTTGAGCATGGCTTAATATATAGTTTATTTTAACTACTACTACTTACGGTAGCTATCTCCGATCTCGTCGATCAGGACTGAGAACATCGATGGAAATGCCCGGAAAAGCAACACATGAAAAAAAAAACATCTGCCACACTGCCGGGGCTCGAGGCAATAATAATGGTTGCTCGCGGTCGGATTTTCCCACGGAAGACTTATGTCTTTTGACTCGCTAAGAGCATCTCCAACAGTTTCCAATAATTTTACTTTCAAAAGACTAGTTTTAGAGAGTTGCTATATCTATTGGGAGTAAAAGAAGACATGCACTCCAACCGTTCCTAATAATCGTTTTCTAAATAGTTCAAATATCCTTTGGGGAGTAAGAATTAGGTGGCTAAATGTAGCAACCTTTAGGCCATGGGTTGGGAGTTGGTAAATTTAGTAACCTCATATAGGGAACGGTTGGAGAATGGTTTTTATTAATCACATCCTAAATTTCTATTTAGGAACCTTATTTAGGGAATGGTTGGAGATGCTCCTAAGCAGCTCGTGTGGCTCGAGCCGGATAACTGAGCTACCTACCTGGTCGTCGCACCCGCTCCCTCGCTGCCGTCTTCGTTCTCCAGTGATCTCAATTGCTCCACTCAAATTTCTTGGTTGATGCTGCCTAAAGAGATACATAAATGGCCTTGCAT
>JAUNZO010003709.1:0-45591 GCA_031894775.1 Chloris gayana
GATGAGGACATCAACGACGTACATACAACGACGAACGACGACGAACGAACGACGACGAACGACGACGCCCCACTCCAAGCCGGTGCGCCTCCCCAAGCCGCGCCCCCTCTAGTGGGCCGTCAAGATGGAAGCCCTATCATCAAGACGACGTATTCCGGTCCGATTACTCGAGCCCGTGCAAGAGAATTGAGCTTCGTCATACTGTTAAAGAACTTTGGGCCGGAAGACTAGAGGATGGGCCAACAAGAGGCCCATATGGGAGACTAGGGTTGGGCACCGGCCGCGCTACGAGTACCCACGGGTACTGTTCACGCGCCGCCCCCCTCCCCCTATTTAGATAGAGACTCTCTTTTATTTCAGACTTGAGTTTTGTTTTAGTATTAGCCTAGCTATACATTCCGTCCCTTCGACGTTGAATTCAGAACTCCACCTTCGTGCAATACATCAGATTGCTCGCCTCTTATTCTTGCTTGTTCTTCGATTGCTTGCAAGGATTGATCCTCGTGATCAGGTTGAATTTGTTTAACCGCAGGTTCAATAACCATCGGAAGTTGGTTCAGCGATTGCATTGGCGCTTCGGGCTTGCTCGTCGTAGTCGGATCGTGAGGGTCAACGTCCACCAATCGAAATTATCTACACTCACCGAAAGATCGGGCACTCTACACCTATCAAGTGGTATCAGATTTCCAAGTGTTTCTCGGTGAGTTTATCCAAGCCACATAAACCACAAACTACAAAAAAAATTGACCCCAGTACGGTTTTGAGCCTTGCACTTTCGTTCAATAATTTGCGTTGTTGAGTTTTTGTGCTTTCGCTTTTGATCGTTGCTGGTACATCGTGTTTTCATCGTCTTCCGCCGCCGCTCATCCCACCGTTTTCCGCTTGAGTCCTGCCGTCGCGCCCACCATCGAGATCACGCCGCCGCCGTTGTCATATTGTGTTTTCCTTTGCAGGAGTCCGTTTCGTCTTTCGTTCGGTCGCACGTTGCCAAGGCGAGCACGTGAGTTGTGTTGGTCGTTTTTCTTCCGTCACCGTGAGTCTGTTTCGTCTTTCCTTCGATCGCGTATTGCTTCGGCCGTTTAAGCCGAGTCGGTTTCGTCTTTTGGTGTCCCACAATCGTGGTCGATTTGGTCGCGTTTGGTTCGGCCGCGTGGTCGTTCTTCCTCCAACGCCGAGAGTCCGACTTGTGTTCACGGTCGCTTTCTTCTTTTGTTTCCCTCGCCGAGTCTTGCCCCGTCTCACGAAGTTAAGAGCAGTCGCACAACAACAAGTTTCGGCCTTACTCTAGAGAGAGAGAGAGAGAGAAGTACCGTTTTACCCCTGCTCTCTCCGGAAAAGTGTGTGTGGTGACTTGGTCATTTTGTTCCTCTTGTTCATATAATCAGTTTTTGAGGTTCGCCCCGTGGAAAAAAAAAAAAAAAAAAAAAAAAAAACTGAAAAAAAGGGAAAACAGAAAAAAAAAAAAAAAAAAAGAAAACTAAAAAGGGGTGAGCCGAGGTTCCAAGAGTCGCCACACTCCTTTTCCGTTTCAGCCTCGTCGGTTCCTTTGCGTGGTACTCTCCTTTCTTGTTTTCCTTCGTCGACCTTTGTTTTCTCCTCTTTCTTTTCACTTCACCTTATCGTCTACACTTGTGCCGGCAGCAGTCTGTTTGCGTTTAGCACTTTTATTCAGCTTTGCAATTATTGTTTGAATTGTGCTAACCCTTGAATTGAGTGCAGCCTCCTAGCTCCACAAATTATCTACTACGAGCAGGTACCGTTCCCAGGCAATCGCTCCTCCAATCTTCCACCGGTTTTACCTGTGGTTGCAGTTCCCACTTGCGTGCTTGGTAAGAACGAGTAAGAGTTTGATAACAGCTTTCTGTTTGAGCTTTTTCATCCTCCATTAACCTCTCGTCGTAGGCTCTTTTTGTGGTTGTTTTGTTTTTGCTGGTGTTTCGATGACAGGAACAGACTCGAAGTCGGAGGCGCCCTCCATCCAGGATGTCCAGGTGCAGGTTGATGGCCTCACGAATGACATGAAGCTGATGCACGAGCGACTTGATTCGACGATCCGGTCGTCGAATGCACGTTTTGATCAGCTCGACCTCGCTGATACGGCTGCCCACACTACACTCGAGACGATTTTGACACGTCTTGAGACCATGACGACGCAGCTTAGGACAGTGACGACGCAGCTCGCGGAGTTACGGACTACACGTGACTACGGCGCCGACACCGAGCAGGACGACGACAATCGTCGCGGTCGTGCTCGTAGGGTACGTATTCCTCCTAATGATTCCTTTGCCAGAATTAAATTTAAGATTCCTACTTTTAATGGCAAATATGATCCTGCTGCTTATCTTGATTGGGAATTAGAAGTTGAACAAAAGTTTGCATGCCATGATATTCCTGCTAATTTACAAGTTAAGGCTGCTATTAGTGAGTTTACCGAGTTTGCTTTAATTTGGTGGCGTGAGTATACACAAAAATATCCTGATAATATTCCAGCCACTTGGGCAGAGTTAAAAACAGCCATGCGTCACCGTTTTGTCCCATCATATTTTGCTAGAGATTTGCTTAATCAAATGCAGCGTTTTCAACAAGGTTCGCTTTCCGTAGAGGACTATTATCAAGCTTTGCAAAAGGGTATGATTCAGCTGTGGTTTAGTTGAACAGGAGGATGCTGCTATGGCTCGTTTTAGGGGTGGGTTAAATCGTGAAATTCAGGACATTCTTGATTATAAGGATTACAATGATATGACCACCTTATTTGAATATGCTTGTAAAGCTGAACGTGAAGTGCAGGGACGACGATCTTCGTCAAGAACTAACACTTTTGCAGGGTCCAAGACGCACACTTCAGCCCCACGGTCGGCGCCTCCTTCTTCCACATCGCGCGACCACACGTCGTCGACCACGGTGCCATCCACAACAGCGCGCGACCACTCTTCGTCGTCCAAGTCTAGCGCGCCGCCGGCAAAGCCTGCCTCGACCACGCCTTCTTCGTCGTACTGGACGAGCTCGTGACATTCAGTGTCACCGCTGCAAAGGGTTTGGCCATGTTATTCGTGATTGTCCAAATAAGCGAACAATGCTGATTCGTGATGATGGTGAGTATTCTTCCGCTAGTGATTCCGAAGATGTTTCACATTCTCTTGTTGCTAACCATGCAGATAATGCGGAGCTTCATGTCGACTCTAGTGCCGCCGACAGGTATGCAAATCTTGTTGTGCAGCGTGTTCTTAGTACACGGGTCGTTCAGGATGAGAAGAACCAGCGCCACAACATTTTTCATATCAAAGGCGTTGTGCAAGAAAGAGCGATTCGCATAATCATTGACGGTGGCAGTTGCAACAATTTGGCTAGTCTAACATTGGTGGAGCAGTTGGCATTGCCAACAAGGAAGCATCCACATCCCTATCACGTTCAGTGGCTGAATGATGGCGGTAAAATAAAGGTAACGCGCTCGGTACGTGTTCCTTTCTCTCTTGGTGCCTATTCTGATTTTGTGGATTGTGATGTTGTTCCAATGGAAGCATGCTCTTTGTTGCTTGGTCGTCCTTGGCAATATGATGTTGATAGTCTTCACCATGGTCGTTCCAATTATTATTCTTTCATGTTTAAGGGTCAGAAAATTGTTATTCATCCTATGACACCTGAACAAGTTTTAAAAGATGATATGGCTAGAGCGGCAAAAGCTGCAAAATTGCTTAAATCACCTCCTATTGCACCTGTTCAACCTGAGATTAAATTGAGTAATCCTATCTTGCTTGCTACACGTGCTGATTTTGATGAGTTACATGATGCTAATCTGCCTTGCTATGCGCTTGTTTGCTCTCGTATGCTTGTTTCACTAGATGAGGCGCCTATGTTGCATATTCCTCCTGCTGTTGCTAACCTTTTGCAGGACTATAAAGATGTGTTTCCCGCTGAATTGCCACCAGGACTTCCTCCAATTCGTGGCATAGAACATCAAATTGATCTCATTCCAGGCGCACAGCTCCCTAATCGAGCTCCGTACCGTACAAATCCTGAAGAGACGAAAGAAATTCAGCGTCAAGTGCAAGCATTGCTTGACAAAGGTTACATTCGTGAGTCTCTTAGTCCTTGTTCGGTTCCTGTTTTGCTTGTCCCTAAAAAGGATGGTTCATGGCGTATGTGTGTAGATTGTCGCGCAATTAACAATATTACAATTCGTTATCGATATCCTATACCACGCCTTGATGATATGCTTGATGAACTTAGTGGTGCCACAATTTTCTCTAAGGTTGATTTGCGTAGTGGTTACCATCAGATTAGAATGAAATTAGGAGATGAATGGAAAACGGCTTTTAAAACTAAATTTGGCTTGTATGAATGGTTGGTTATGCCGTTTGGTTTGTCTAATGCTCCTAGCACTTTCATGCGCTTAATGAATGAAGTTCTTAGACCTTTCATTGGAATCTTTGTTGTTGTCTACTTTGATGATATTCTTATATACAGCAAATCCATGAATGAGCATTTAGATCACTTGCGTGCTGTTTTTGATGCTTTGCGTGCTGCTCACTTGTTTGGTAACATGGAAAAATGCACTTTTTGCACGTAACGTGTTTCGTTTCTTGGATATGTTGTCACTTCGCAGGGAATTGAGGTAGATGGCAACAAGGTGGACGCCATACAAAGTTGGCCTCAACCGACGACGGTTACACGGGTTCGCAGTTTTCTTGGTCTTGCAGGTTTCTATCGTCGTTTTGTGAAGGATTTTAGCACCATCGCTGCACCGTTGCACGAGTTGACCAAGAAGGGTGCGCCATTTGAGTGGGGTGCACCACAAGAATTTGCCTTCAACACTTTAAAGGAACGGTTAACCCATGCTCCTCTCTTGCAATTGCCTAATTTTGATAAAGTGTTTGAATTGGAATGTGATGCTAGTGGAATTGGTTTGGGTGCTGTTTTGTTGCAAGATCATAAACCCATTGCTTATTTTAGTGAGAAGTTAAGTGGTGCTGCTCTTAAATATTCCACTTATGATAAAGAACTTTATGCTTTAGTGAGAACTTTGCAAACATGGCAGCATTATTTATGGCCTCGCGAGTTTATTATTCATTCTGATCATGAGGCTTTGAAACATATTAGAACCCAAACTAATCTGAACCGTCGTCATGCTAAATGGGTTGAATTCATTGAATCTTTTCCGTACATCATTAAACATAAAAACGGGAAGGAAAATGTGATTGCTGATGCTTTGTCTCGTCGTTATACGATGCTGTCCCAACTAGACTTTAAAATTTTTGGTTTGCAAGCTTTGAAAGATCAATATGTGAATGATGCTGATTTTCATGATATTATGGTGCATTGTAAGGATGGCAAACCTTGGGGCAAATTTCACATGCAGGATGGGTTCCTGTTTCGTGCTAACAAGCTGTGTATTCCAGTTGGTTCGGTTCGTCTTTTGTTGTTGCAGGAGGCGCATGGAGGTGGTCTTATGGGTCACTTTGGCGTTTTCAAGACACATGAGGTGTTGGCTGACCACTTCTTTTGGCCACGGATGCGCCGTGATGTTGAGCGCCTTGTTGCACGCTGTACTACATGTCGAGAGGCTAAGTCTCGTTTGGGTAATCATGGTTTGTATATGCCCTTGCCAGTCCCCTCTTCTCCTTGGCATGATATTTCGATGGATTTTGTTTTGGGATTGCCTAGAACTAAGAAGGGGAGGGACAGTATTTTTGTGGTTGTTGATCGCTTCTCTAAAATGGCTCACTTTATACCATGTCATAAAACTGATGATGCCTCCAATATTGCTGCATTGTTCTTTAGCGAGATTGTTAGATTGCATGGAATTCCTAAAACAATTGTCTCTGATCGTGATGCTAAGTTTCTTAGTCATTTTTGGCGTTCTCTTTGGAATAAACTAGGAACTAAGCTGCTGTTTAGTACTACTTGTCATCCTCAAACTGATGGGCAAACCGAGGTAGTAAATAGAACTTTGTCCTGCTATGCTTAGAGCTGTTCTTGATAAAAATTTGAGACGTTGGGAAGATTGTTTACCTCATGTTGAATTTGCTTATAATCGTGCTACACATTCTACCACCAAGATGTGTCCTTTTGAGGTTGTTTATGGCTATGTTCCTAGGGCACCTATTGATTTGTTTGCTATTGATGCTTGAAGATGAACCAAATGTTGATGCTCTTGCTCATATTGATCACATGAAACAATTGCATGAAGAAACCCAACAGAACATTGCTGTTGCTAATAAAAAGTATCAAGTTGCTGGTAGTAAGGGTCGAAAACATGTTTCTTTTGAACCTGGTGATTTGGTTTGGTTGCACTTGCGTAAAGATAGATTTCCAACTTTGCGTCGTTCTAAATTGATGCCTCGTGCTGCTGGTCCTTTTAAAGTGCTAACCAAGATTAACGATAATGCTTATGTTCTTGACTTGCCCATGGAGTTTGGTGTTTCCACGAGTTTTAATGTTGCAGATTTGAAACCATACTTGGGCGAGGATGATGAGTTGCCGTCGAGGACGACTTCACTTCAAGAAGGGGAGGATGATGAGGACATCAACGACGTACATACAACGACGAACGACGACGAACGAACGACGACGAACGACGACGCCCCACTCCAAGCCGGTGCGCCTCCCCAAGCCGCGCCCCTCTAGTGGGCCGTCAAGATGGAAGCCCTATCATCAAGACGACGTATTCCGGTCCGATTACTCGAGCCCGTGCAAGAGAATTGAGCTTCGTCATACTTGTTAAAGAACTTTGGGCCAGAAGACTAGAGGATGGGCCAACAAGAGGCCCATATGGGAGACTAGGGTTGGGCACCGGCCGCGCTACGGTACCCACGGGTACGTTCACGCGCCGCCCCCTCCCCCTATTTAGATAGAGACTCTCTTTTATTTCAGACTTGAGTTTTGTTTTAGTATTAGCCTAGCTATACATTCCGTCCCTTCGACGTTGAATTCAGAACTCCACCTTCGTGCAATACATCAGATTGCTCGCCTCTTATTCTTGCTTGTTCTTCGATTGCTTGCAAGGATTGATCCTCGTGATCGGGTTGAATTTGTTTAACCGCAGGTTCAATAACCATCGGAAGTTGGTTCAGCGATTGCATTGGCGCTTCGGGCTTGCTCGTCGTAGTCGGATCGTGAGGGTCAACGTCCACCAATCGAAATTATCTACACTCACCGAAAGATCGGGCACTCTACACCTATCAAATACCATCGGACATCTTAATCCGAACAGATCTCATGCCTACTACCTTGCGAGGAGTGTTATCACCCATCAAAACGGAGCCTCCACTATGGACAGATTCATAAGTGGAAAACCAATCTCTATTAATGCAAATATGAAATGAGCGAGGCAGAATCAAGAATCCATTCCTCATTAATTTTGGCACATCCAGCAAAAGCAACAAGAACATCACCATCGGAAGCTGCTATCATCGCGGTAGCAACAACGAAGCGAGCACCATCATCACTAGGATTAGATTTAGCCTTTTGAGCAGCTTTCCTCTTCTCCTTATTCTGCAGCTTATAACATTCAGAAATATCATGAGTATTCCCTTTACAATATCTGCAGAACTTATCTTTGCCTACGGATTTGGAGCGACCGCGATGACCGCTCGAACTTTTATCTCTCCCATTGTTGAATTTCTTTCTTCTCTGTCCTACCACGGACGAGACAAACCTTCTCCATCATCATTGGCAGCAACTTCAGGAGACACTATTTTTCTTTTGCATGCAAAGCATCATAAACCTCATTGACAGTAAGCGTGTCATGACTCGTATAATATAGTATCTCCGAAAGTTGAATAAGACGGAGGGCAACGAACACAAAAGCATGAGAGCTAAATTCTCATCATCATATTTTACCTCCATAGACGCTAGGTCAGAAACAATCTCCTTGAAGACTGATAAATGAGAGGCTAGTGAATTACCCTCTTGCAACTTGTGAGTAAACAATTTCATCTTCAAATGCATCTTGCTGGTTAGATCTTTGGACATGCGAGATCGACTCCAGCTTGAGCCATAAAGCAGCAGCGGTTTTCTGATCCAAAACCTCTTGCAAAATATTATTAGATAAATGAAGATGAATTTGTGAGAGAGTCTTACGATCACGACGCTTTTCTTCATCGGTCTAAGTCTCTTGCTTCTTATTAGAGAAAGAATCAAGCGCATCATCCAAATCGGTGTGTGCTAATATTGCCCTCATCTTGACTTGCCAAAGAGTGAACCGTGTATCACGGTCAAGCAGCGGAACATCATATTTGAGAGAAGTCATCGAAGAAATCAACAAGAAAACAAATCTGCAGCGTCTCCGGTACACCCTCGTGTGCACCAAGCAAATCTGCAGAGTTCCCGGTACACCTTACGTGTACACGCAGCAAAGAATAGAGAGAATTGATCTCCTGGTAGAAAGCCCGTGTGCACCTAGCAAAATTTCTCGTGCAAATAACCGTGTCCGCGTAGCAAATTTCAGCAAGCCTCGGGACAACCGAAAAAAGGACCACGCTTCGGGAGTTGAGCCGGTGCAGCACGGCGATCAAAGAACTCCAAATTGAACCGAACGGAGACTTCACGAGCCTCGTCTCGGGCTTGATCCACCAAACAAGGGTGCGGAGGAACCGAGCCTTTGCACTGCTTCGGGACTCAGCAAGCGAAGCAGCGCACGACAGCTTTTGTTTCCAACTCGCCAACTCGCCGAGTCCGCGTGGGAGTCGAAGTCACCCGACGAGCAGATCGGATTAGCTGCGCGATGAACTAAAGATGGCGGCGGCAGTTAAAAAACAGGGATTAGCCCTATTTTTTTTTAATCAAATCTCGTGTCCGGCTCCGATACCACTTGTTAGCAAATAATGCATAAACAAGATCGAAACGAGACATAGATTTTTACGTGGAAAACCCTTACGGGAAAAAACCACGGACGCCAACCGGCAATCTTCACTATATGAGGAGAGTTTACAGAATGTAGGAGAATTACAATGAGTCTCTCTCTTTCCCCTTGCAACACACAAGATGTATATATATGGGTGGCTAACTAATAGGATCCGTAACGTGGGAGGACTCCACCTCTCACACCTCCTAGGCGTCCCTAGCAAGACCGAATTTGGATCATATTACAACAGTTCTCTTCCTATTACCCCCTGAATGCCAAATCAACAAGGGAATAGACGAACGGAAGGGGGGGGGTGGGGTCCGCTGCTTACACACACCGACCGAAGATTTAAGTGTCGTTAAAATCACACACTAAAATTGGTAATTGACATTTTTTACGGCTGTGTTTCTGCTACAACCAGAGCCATTCTTTGCAACAAAAAAAAGAACCGGTAAAATCTCAACTGGTCACACACTAAAATCGGTGTTTAAGTCCAAAAAAGATGAATAAAATATTTGGCCGAATGGATTCTTTCACAAACAGCTGTGGGATTCTTTCTACTCGACTGAAGAATTTTATATCCCTATTTGGTGATGTTGAATCACTTGCCGTTAATTTGTCAATACTCTTGAATAGGAAATGATACAAATGTATGACCATCTAGTGCGACCAACACAAAAAAATCTTGAAAGATAGGATTTTTAAAAATCTTGAAATGATACAAATGTATGACCATTCCCGGATTGTTTCTGCTACTAAGAGCATCTCCAACAGCTCTTGTAAATTGACTTATTTACTAAATATAGAGAACATGAGAAGAAAAAAGGGTTCCAACAGCCTCTTCATCTTCCTTCTCCTATTTTTTGGGTAGCTATCCCGATATATTGGCAAGCCAAGTTTGGCTAGGCTGCACCGCACTCTATCCTATGATTGGAGAGAAAAAAGGAATGATATAATGACGTGGCAGCCATGCATGTGTTCACTTCCTTTTGATTTGAGAGAAAAAAAGGAAGTAAATAATAGTGTTGAGGAAGTTTTAATATAGAGAGTCGAGATTTACCTATTCTGTTGGAAGAAACTATTATTTTAAGTGCTTTTATTTTTTTACAAGAGAGTAAAAACTCTTAATTTAGATAATTGGATACATGAACTGTTGGAGATGCTCTAATTAAGGGTCATGGAGAATAAATATAAAGGATAGTTTGCCCTATTTTTTATCGCAACTTATTGTAGATAGAAACATGATTCACAAATAGATAACTTTGTCCTTTAAAATCATTTTTTCCAGTCACATGAAAACAAATACTTTACACAAGAGCAAGAAATGTTGGTACACACGTAGAAAAAACGTAGCAATTTGTACTACCAGAAAAGTGTCCGTAGAATATGATTTGATAAATTCTTTAATTATTATCTCCTTTGACAGATTTTTATCAGTTGAAATATATTTAGTCTGTATTATTGGCTTCACTTTTTCAAGTGAAATGCAAGGAACAGGATATATTGGATATAAAAAACACCTCGTCGGCGCTCCCTCGCTGCTATCCACCTTGCCGACATCTTCACTGCGCCCCTAAACCTCCACCGTCATCATCGGCGTCCTCACTACACCTGCAAGTCATTGCCAGAGGCTCACACTCGCGACCCAGATCTGCCTCTCTCCCCCCCCCCCACACACACACACACACACACACACACAGAGAGAGAGAGAGAGAGAGAGAGAGAGAGAGGCTCCAAGCTGAAAATCAACCATCGAACCTCGACAAAGCGACGCCACCAAACAACATACTTGCTCCTTCGTAGTATGGCCATTGTACCATCTCACCATTCCTTGTAGCTACATCTCACTGCTCTATTGCCGGCCTACCCCTTCCGACAAAGGGAGGAATCCTTGAAAGACTAAAGTACTGTCTAGTAAAATGGTGACTGAGAGTAGGGAAAGCATGGATTGACGCAACTTGGCCTAAATGCTAGGAGGGGTCAACAAGCAAAATTTGACTTCGGGGGGGGGGTCTAGATAGTAGGAAGCAAGAAATTTCAGTGTTTGTCCATGTAATTGTCTAAGGGCAGGAGACGGGGGTAACAACCCATGTTGGCCTCTACAAAGCTTCATCATTGAAAGCATGTTGATCCACAATCTCTTGAAGCTGATGTATCGTAGCGCATCCGGTCGCACGAGCCACCTTCTCGATGTGGTTTAGAAGTGAAGGAAACCGCAAGGCAAGAGATATGAAGGGGTTTAGCAGCGAGCAAGGATCTATAACACTTTTATGAAAAAATAATTGATGGTCAAAACTGATACAATACTTACTAGCGGGTTGTATGTCCTTGGTAGGATATTAGCTAGATATAAAAGAATGTTAGGGATTTCAAGAGGATTAGTGTGTTTGGTTCAAAAATTTTAGTTAGTATACACTATCCGAAGTTTATACAATAATATCTTTATTAGGCATCAATTATTTAGTTATTGAACCCTCTTTCGATAAGGTGTAGCTATGCACCTATCAACTTTCATGATTTGTTCTACATCACACAATCTACCAAATGCATTTATTCTGTATTGTCTTTGATTTGTAGTTTTGTACCGTATCAGGTTGTCTATCAATTCCAACTAAGACCATTGACATTGTCTTCAAAGATCAATGAAGCACTACGTTATCGCAAATCACCGTGAGACACCCTGCATTCTCCCTACTCACATTCATTCGATGATCTAGAAACAATCATATGTATTGATGGTGATGACAATCGAGCAAGATTGTGGTGACAACCCCAAGTTACTTGGCATTAGTTTGATCTTTGTTTCTTTGTCTATCAAATTCGAGGTATAGGAATGATTAAATGATGCACCACGATAGTAGTATGATGTCTCTATGTCGAGTGGGGCATGGGAGTATGAGAGACATCTTGGGAATATTAGAGATGGGCAAGAAAGAAGACAACACACATGTAGGGAGTCAGCCATGAAAGGCAGTGATATGTAGTGGTTATGCCTCCGGGTATATTGGAGGAGAAGCACATATTTCCTTAGATAATGGAACGATTACATTTCGGCCGTAGTACCACACACAGCCTTACAACCTCTCGCGTGATCGCATACAACCTTTTTTAAAAACAAAGTTCTAAGAAAATAGAAAAGAAAACTCCAGTAGCAAGACTAACAAGTAATAGAGGTCACTACTATTCAACATACATTGGGATCACTTGTTGGAAAAGTGAACACCCTTGGATGAATAATATAGCGACAAACTTCCTGTCAACTATGAAGAAAAAGTGTCTATCGTGCGCTCGAAACGAAGTAGAAAAAAGCATGCCACAATTGGCATCTTGACGACCTTATGTAACAGCAGCCTCCACTACCTTGATCTAAAAACAGGCAAATCCGCCCCAACACCGGCCACCACATCTTCGACAGGATTCATCGTACTCGCCGCCGGTTAATGGAGAATACCACATCGGTGAGTATCTTGTTAATCTCATGGCACAAAGCCAATGCGATCGCATCGTTGTTGTTGACGGTCCTTATGGTCCAATTTTACCGTCAACATGTTGCATCTTTTTGAATCAAACACCATCACCAAGAATAGACATAGGGATTATTTCTAACAAATTCCACTAGTCTTGGTGAAATTATGAATGCAGGTGCAATTCATATGAAAACAAGGGGAAAACATGCACGAAACATGGACTTTGCAATCGACGGATTTTCCCTGACTAAAGAATATAGTCCAAAAGCCCAAAACCACAAAACAGAACCTTAACATCAAACCAAGCAAGTGGATTGGGCCAGCACACGCCCAGGGAAGGCACTAGAGAAGAATCAAGCCCAGTGGAGTCCAGCGCTCGGCCGAACCACCCTAGTGGGTTCGGCCGACCGACAGTGGGCCCCCCGGCCCATCTTTCTCTCGGCGGTTTGTCACCGACGCCCGGAGGTCGGTTCCACCTGCAATTAATGCCACCGACGTCCGGAACCGCCTCCAAGTTGCCGACCTTCCAAGGCTATAAATAAAGGGGTACACCCCCCTCTCTCAACACACCACCAACATCAAGATACAAGACAAAACTCTCATCCTTAGGCCAAGGGCCTCTTGTATCTTAGTAGAATAGGAGAGAGGGCAAGGAAGAGGAAGGAGTGTTCCTCCCTTTTGCAAAGTGGAGTAGTATTTCCTTTTCTTTTACCTTGGCGTGTAAACACTCTTTTTGGTGATTTATACGTGGTGATCTACTTATCTATCGTGACATATCTTTGTGTTAGACGTAATTCTTGTTATACTTGTTTACGGGATCATCGCTCGCAAGAAGTACTCTAGCTTTCTCGAACTCGCTCTAGGCCGAGGCTAGAGTAGTGGTCAATAGCATAGACGTGGTGTCTAGGCCGGAGATCGCCTTTGTTTGCCGTGTGCCCCACGGTTTGTAGAGGTAGGTGGCAGGAAGTGACAGCCCTCGTCATCCAAAGGAACCCTCCACGTTCGGGTACATAGTAGAGCTTTCGTAGACGGAGTGGCTTGCGTACCAAGCCTAAGACGGTGCCCGAAGTAAACAAGTCTAGCTTGCGTTCGTCTACCTTTAAAGGATAAATAGATAAGAGTCACCCTCTCGACCCTATTTTGCTACGTTGTCTTGGTTGTCCTTGGGTAAACTAACCTTGTTGCAGAAATACTCGCTTCCCTCGCGGATATAAATACGATACCTTGGAATACTCCCGGTGAAGTGCTACAACGGTATTCCGTGCGCTTGCGGATTCATTCGTGACGTAAGAAATACCAACAAGCATTTCCGGCGCCGTTGCTCGGGGAACGGTTGTTATCTTTGTAACGAATCAGGTTTGCCCTCGTAATCTATCTTACTTACCGTTCTGTTTTTATTTTTTTCTTACATTCAAAATTTCACAAAAACATATCATGGAGTCACACCCAACCATCCAATCTTTCTCCACTCCACGGGGTGAACTCTTAGAGCCACCATCATCATCACAACCTATTTCTTCACCTGGCTATGAGTTCTCCCCGATTACATTTCGATGATTAGAGGTTTATCCTTTTCGGGTCTTAAACATGAAAATCCTTATGAACACTTGCGAGAGTTTGAACATTTGTGTTCATGCCGATTGATCCATGGCATGACACAAGAAACATTGAAGTGGAAGTTGTTTCCCTTCTCTCTCAATGAGAAGGCGAAGCAATGGTACACTTACACCGCTAAGAGAGTGAACGGTGATTGGAAAGAATTGCGAGACAAATTTTGTCTAGCATTCTTCCCCGTATCTCGTATCACTTCTCTACGAGCGGAAATAATAGGCTTTCGACAAGAAGAAAAGGAAACCTTAAGTGCGTCATGGATTCGGTTCTGTTCTCTAACGTACTCCGACCAGAATTATTGCTCCCCGAACCCGTTTTATTACAACACTTTTATTCGGGATTGAGCAACGATACCGCACTTTATCTTGACACGGCCGCGGGTGGATCTTTTTCTCATAAGACCATAGCGGAAGCACACGAACTTTTGGATCGAATTGTGGAAAACACACCTTTTTCCGCTGACTTACTCGTAGAGCCGGAGTCGAAGATGAGGAACTCGTTGTGCAAGAGACACAACACTTGGTGCCCATGATGGAGCACCTAGCACTCGAGTCCTCATCTAACACAAGAACAATGATAGAGGAAGATGAACCTCTTGATTTCCCATTTGAGTTCAAGGAAGAAATTTTTGAAGATTTTGGAAACACCTTGAACTACTCCTATCAAAAGAAACCAGCACTCCTCGCACCAACCCCCGAACCTATTGAAAAATCTCTTCTCTTAAAAACTGTTCTGAAGTTGACAAAGCAATTATGAGCGATGAATGGTTGATGGAAAACGAACTTTCTTCGGAAGTTCTTCGACTTGATCATCCTAGATCAACCATTCGTGGCTCAATTCGGGGAGTAATGGTAGATGTTCTCTATAATCCTCTAGTAGGTGCCAACATCATGTCCGAATCTTTTGCTTCAACTTTATTTGGAAACGAGACATGGGCACCTTCCGACAAACTCCTTAAAGCCCCACCGGGGCAATTTTTTGAGAGTTTGGGGATCATTAGAGATGTTTGCATTAAGCGTAATGAAGCGGAGGTTTCCTTGGACTTTCACGTTTTCGAATCCCGGATTTCGATGTTTTGGCCTGGTCATCCCATAGAAAAGCTTTTCTTAGGGATATCACCTTCAGAACCTTAGACTTCACCCTCGGCAAGAAAACTTTTTCTCTTCCTATCATTCATGCACAAAACTCTTTTGCCGAGGAGCCGCTTGTGGAAGAAGAATGCATGGAGGAGGTTATGGCAATTTTTCCTCATGAAAACCCCGAATCATCCTTGGATGAAGATGCTCTTGATTTCATTTTAGAAGAGGATGATTCGGCGGAAACTTTTGAGCTGCCCGAAACTTTTACACCTACGCCACCTCCCGTAGAGCTCAAAACTCTTCCACCAGGCTTGCGCTACGTTTTTCTTCACGGAAATCCCGAAACCCCCGTCATCATAAGTGACAAGCTTTCGGAGGAGGAAACCGCAAAACTCTTAGCCGTGCTAGAAAAACATCACTCCGTTTTTGGGTACTCGCTTGGAGACCTCAAGGGAATCAGCCCTCGCTCTTTGCACCCATCGCATTCCCATAGACCCCGATAGTACACCATCTAGGGAACCTCAAAGGAGGTTGAACAATGCGATGCGGGAGGTCGTTAAAAAGGAGGTCTTAAAACTTTTACATGCCGGCATTATCTATCCCGTTCCACACAACGAGTGGGTGAGTCCAAGGCAGGTTGTACCCAAGAAAGGAGGAATGACTGGTCGTCCATAATGACAAAAATGAGTTGATCCCTCAACGCACCGTCACGGGATGGAGGATGTGCATAGATTACCGAAAACTTAACAAGGCTACAAAGAAGGATCATTTTCCGCCGCCCTTCATCGATGAGATGTTGGAACGGCCGGCAAATAATTCTTTCTTTTGTTTCCTTGATGGGTATTCAGGATATCATCAAATCCCCATCCATCCCGACGATCAAAGTAAAACCACTTTCACATGCCCCTATGGAACTTACGCCTATCGACGAATGTCTTTTGGGCTTTGCAATGCACCCGCTTCTTTTCAACGTTGCATGATGTCTATCTTTTCTCGACATGATCGAAGAGATTATGGAAGTATTCATGGATGATTTCTCTGTTTATGGAAAAACCTTCGATCATTGTTTAGAAAATTTAGACAAAGTCTTGCAACGTTGTCAAGAAAATGATTTAGTGCTCAATTGGGAGAAATGCCATTTCATGGTTAGAGAAGGCATAGTTCTGGGGCATTTGATTTCCGAAAGGGGGATAGAGGTGGATAAAGCTAAATTAGAAGTTATAGAAAAGCTTCCACCTCCTATGAATGTTAGGGGCATTCGCAGCCTTCTCGGGACATGCGGGGTTCTATCGTCGTTTTATCAAAGATTTCTCTCAAATTGCTAGACCCCTTACAAATCCGCTTGCGAAGGATGCACCCTTTGAGTTTACCGATGAATGCATGACTCGCTTTCACTACCCTTAAGAATGCACTCATCTCGGCCAATTATCCAACCCCCGATTGGACGCTGCCTTTTGAGATAATGTGTGATGCTAGTGATTTTGCTGTGGGGGCTGTTCTTGGCCAAACTAGAGATAAAAAGCATCATGCAATCTCCTATGCAAGCAAAACCTTGACTCGGAGCTCAGCTTAAATTACACTACCACCGAAAAAGAGCTCCTTGCTCGTTGTTTTTGCTTTTGATAAGTTTAGATCCTACTTGACTGGAGCAAAAGTCATTGTTTACACCGATCATGCTGCTTTAAAGTTTTTGCTCAATAAGAAGGATGCTAAACCTCGTTTGATACGATGGGTTCTTCTACTCCAAGAATTTGATGTAGAAATCCGTGATAAGAAAGGAGTAGAAAATTCCGTGGCGCATCATTTGTCGCGTATACAATTCACTAACCTGCAGGAATTACCCATCAATGATTTCCTACGCGATGACATGCTGCTCCTAGTGAGGGACTCACATCCATGGTACGCCGACATTGTGAACTTCATGGCAACGGGGTACGTACCACCCGGAAAGAGCAAGAAACGACTCATCTATGAGAGTCGCCGTCACTTATGGGAAGAGCCCTTCCTTTACCGTGTCCGCGCCGATGGATTGCTAAGGCGATGTGTGCCCATACCCGAGAGCACACGAATCATTGAGAAGTGCCATGCATCGCCATACGGGGGACACTACGGCGTGTTTCGTACACTGTGCCAAGATATGGCAAAGTGGCTTCTTTTGGCCAGCCATGTACGAAGACACAAAGGAATTTGTCGGCGATGCCCGTAATGTCAAAAAGTTGGAGGCATCACGGCAAGAGATGCAATGCCCCTCAACTACAATTTACAAGTCGAGCTCTTCGACGTATGGGGCATTGACTTCATGGGACCGTTCACCAAGTCACATGACTGCGAATACATCTTGGTGGCGGTAGACTACGTGTCTAAGTGGGTGGAAGCAATGCCTTGCAGGGCCGCAAATGCCAAGCATGCTCGCCGGATGTTCCACGAAATTATCTTCCCAAGGTTTGGAACACCGAAGCTAGTGATAAGCTGACGTGAGGGTCTCACTTCATTGATAAGACCTTCCGAAGCTTCCTAAGAGAACTTGGATCAAGGCATAATATCGCTACTCCATACCACCCTCAAACCAAGGCAAGTGCCGAGACCTCAAACAAGCAAATCAAGCGGATCCCGCAAAAGACCGTAACAGTAAATGGGGAAGGGATGGAAGGACAAGCTACCCGATGCACTATGGGCATACCGTACAAGCATACAAGACACCCATAGGCATGTCCCCATACCAGCTCGTGTACGGGAAAACATGTCATTTACCCGTCGAGACGGAACACCGAGCGTATTGGGCCATCCGGAAATGGAACATGGACTTTAATGGTGCCGGACGCAAAAGAAAATGGAGATAGCTGAGTTAGAAGAATGGAGAGACAAAGCGTACCACAACTCAGCTATATACAAAGAAAGGACAAAAAGGTGGCACGACAAAAAGATAAAGATAAAGGTATTTAAGGTTGGAGATAAGGTCTTGCTATTCAATTCACGGGTGAAACTCTTCGGGCATGGAAAATTAAGAAGTAAATGGGACGGACCATACACGGTTATTGACACCTCGTCACATGGAGCAATCACACTTCAAGACGACGAAGGTAAAATATTTAAGGTAAATGGTCAGCGCCTTAAAATTTATTTCGAGCCCGATAAAGATAAAGAATTTGATGTCATGCACTTGATTAATTTAAATTTTCTCTCATGATAGCTCTTTCTTATCTATATCCCGTAGTAGCTCTTTCCCCGAAATAATTTTAGCAAGCATTTCCCGCGTTCATCATTTCCCGCAGGCACATTTTTATCATTCTTTCAATTCCTCAAGATTGTAATGCGCCTCGCTCTTTTAAATTTTTAATCATATTAGTGCTCCCCGGTCTTCCCTTACCGGTAGAGCAAGTTTTGTTTCGAAATATCTTTGTCTATTTTGAAGAAAACAGGCAAAAAGGCAAGTGTGGGGGGGACATCGCGGAAAGCAAAGACAAACACACGCGTAGCGCGCAGAAACATCACGAGGAAAACAACACAAACACAACCTGCGAAACAGAGCACCGCGGGGCCCAGCTAGTTCGGCCGAACCCACAAGGGTGGTTCGGCCGAACCCCGGTGGGTCCCACTCAGCCCCCGCTTCCTCGTGGCACTTGAGTTTGTTTCCCACACTTCCTTTTCGCCTACTTTATTTGTCAAGTTCATTCCGAGACGCGAAAACAATTACTAAAACTTGACCAACTAAAACTTGGGAAGATTTCTTTTGAATACCTTTTCCCAAGTCTCTCCCTAATGCTCTCATGATGATCTTGCACACTTTTTATTACTCGCTTCATCACCACTTGCCTCGTGAACAAATAATCAAATCCATAGGACCCATGTTTCTCTAGATTATTGGCAAGTGTGATATGGCTCGACGAAATGATCTTATGCTTAGCTTACCGAGTCCTTGGGAATTTTATTTCACAAAACAAAAATGCCATGGCTTCATGCTCCTCTCTTGATACAAAAATTCCTACCAATGCCATATGATGATCATACCTTGCAAAACTTACATACATATGCTGCTTGTGATTGCAATGAGCTTTACCAAAATTGAGTGACCCTAGAGAGAAACTTGTCATGCTCTCTTGATCAAGATCACGTACACTCCACCAGGGCTAAACTCCTACACTAGGAGCTAGCACCCCACCAAAATAAAGACACTCCTCGTTTGCACCTCTTTTTACCTCTCTCTCTCTCAATCACGCATAAACGAGACATGGCTATGTAAAAGCTCACACGTATGAGCAATGAAAAGAAAGCTCACAAAGATGAGCAATGAAAAAGAGAGAAGAAAAGAGATGCTCAAGCATAGAGCAAGAAAAGAAAAGAAAGAAAATAAAAAGATAGCCATGTCTCGAAAATGCAAAATAAAGAGAGGTCGATTTCAATAGGAGTTGTCACTTTTTCATATCCATACACACACGCACTTCTTGATCAAGGTTACATGACTTGGCTTCTCCATGGATCCTTTCTTTTGGCTTAGCAATATTTGTGATACAAGTATGCCTCTCTCATTCCCTACCGAGCTCCACATACAAGCCAAAGAAGTAGGAAAAAGAGAGGCAACACAATGCCTTGGTGAGGAAAACACTTTTTGAGCGATTCAAGAGAATCGAAGAGGAGCGGGAGTCATGTTGTTTATTTTCAAAACTTTCAAAAACCCAAGGTGCTTAGTGAGCAAAAGTATAGTGACTTGAGTCATGAGCCGTTCCACTTATCAATCATCCAAGAATGCATGTTAGCCACCGTCATGTTCACAAGTAAAACGGTGTGGCTTGTAATAACATGTGTGCAGGTCTCTAAGGGGAGAGATCTCTCAACTTACGCTCCCACCTTTACTCGAGGACGAGCAAAGAGCTAAGTGTGGGGGGTCTTGTTGACGGTCCTTATGGTCCAATTTTACCGTCAACATGTTGCATCTTTTTGAATCAAACACCATCACCAAGAATAGACATAGGGATTATTTCTAACAAATTCCACTAGTCTTGGTGAAATTATGAATGCAGGTGCAATTCATATGAAAACAGGGGAAAACATGCACGAAACATGGACTTTGCAATCGACGGATTTTCCCTGGACTAAAGAATATAGTCCAAAAGCCCAAAACCACAAAACAGAACCTTAACATCAAACCAAGCAAGTGGATTGGGCCAAGTACACAGCTAGGGGAAGGCACTAGAGAAGAATCAAGCCCGGGGAGTCCAGGCCGGCTCGGCCGAACCACCCTAGTGGGTTCGGCCGAACCGACAGTGGGCCCCCCGGCCCATCTTTCTCTCGGCGGTTTGTCACCGACGTCCGGAGGTCGGTTCCACCCGCAATTAATGCCACCGACGTCCGGAACCGCCTCCAAGTTGCCGACCTTCCAAGGCTATAAATAAAGGGGTACACCCCCTCTCTCAACACACCACCAACATCAAGATACAAGACAAAACTCTCATCCTTAGACCAAGGGCCTCTTGTATCTTAGTAGAATAGGAGAGAGGGCAAGGAAGAGGAAGGAGTGTTCCTCCCTTTTGCAAAGTGGAGTAGTATTTCCTTTTCTTTTACCTTGGCGTGTAAACACTCTTTTTGGTGATTTATACGTGGTGATCTACTTATCTATCGTGACATATCTTTGTGTTAGACGTAATTCTTGTTATACTTGTTTACGGGATCATCGCTTCGCAAGAAGTACTCTAGCTTTCTGAACTCGGCTCTAGGCCGAGGCTAGAGTAGTGGTCAATAGCATAGACGTGGTGTCTAGGGCCGGAGATCGCCTTTGTTTGCTCGTGTGCCCCACGGTTTGTAGAGGTAGGTGGCAGGAAGTGACAGCCCCGTCATCCAAAGGAACCCTCCACGTTCGGGTACATAGTAGAGCTTTCGTAGACCGGAGTGGCTTGCGGCACCAAGCCTAAGACGGTGCCCGAAGTAAACAAGTCTAGCTTGCGTTCGTCTACCTTTAAAGGATAAATAGATAAGAGTCACCCTCTCGACCCTATTTTGCTACGTTGTCTTGGTTGTCCTTGGGTAAACTAACCTTGTTGCAGAAATACTGCGTTCCTCGCGGATATAAATACGATACCTTGGAATACTCCCGGGTGAAGTGCTACAACGGTATTCCGTGCGCTTGCGGATTCATTCGTGACGTAAGAAATACCAACGAGCTTGTCGTACCATCGGACACATTCGTGTGACCATCTTCAAAAGTTGGATAAATAGAACACGCGAGGGATCCACTGGTGCCCCCACCCAAGCTAAATCACACGCTCTTGTGCCATCGTATACCGCCAGCCTCCGTGTACCCTTGAAGAAGAGATCACACGCGCTTGTGCTGTCACGGCTGTCGTCTCTGTGCCTCCACAAAGGGGAGCCGATGAAGCCCATGGTAGATCCTCGCAATTTCTCCAAAGATAGGTATAACACCCGCGGGTGTCACCGCTAACACCGACCAAGGCTTCAACACCATCCACGAAGGGAGACGGATAACAAACATCGTTGCCTCCGGTTGTGGGTCTAGCCATCGTGTACATCAGACACCGAGACTCCGATGGTCTAGGTGTAAGCTTCATGAACATTTTGTATGGCGGGAATGATTGGTTTTGTTGATTAAGATTATAATCATAAAATGTGCTATCCGATATCTACTCTAATGATTGGTTTTGTAGATTAAGATTATAACTATTCACTATTGTTGTAGACTTACCTTACGGGTGTACATTGATTAGGAGAATGATTTGTCAAGGACATGGTGACATATTGAAGACGTATGACCGGTCAAGAGGGCCCACACGGTGGAGTTCGACCAATACAAGATACTAGAAGGTTCCATATACCGGTATAGAAACGAGAGGCGGATAACATGACCAACTTAATTCCAAGTAAAGTATAAGACCGACTGAGTAGGACTCTTAATTGATAAGGATGATTATAGATAGAGTTTCTAAGTATCTAAATCTTGTAACTGATTAGGATTCTGCATGTAACCTTTCCTCCTCGGATATATAAGACGGGGGCGGTGATCCGTACGAGGAGAAGTTTTTACAAGTGACGCAATAGCAATCTGCTAAGGCAATACAAAACATACAAGACGTAGGGTATTACTCTCGATTGAGGGAGCTGGACCTGTCTAAATGTGTGTGTGATCTTGTGTTGCACCATCGAGTTCCTGGTTCGTGCGGGGCTTGATAGTTTATTATCGAGATAAAGACTCGACAACTATGAGGTAGACACCATCACCGACATAGTGTACACACCCATCAACGGCACAAAAGAATTGAGATAGAGCATAGAAATTCATTATAAGCTCAATCTAATAAACCTCCAACCATGGCGGGCAAAGATTTCCATTATTATTGTCTCTAAGAAAAGGGGAAAAGTCCATTTTAGTGTCCTCAACAATTCACTTTGTCCATCCTGGTACCTAAACAAAATATTGGCTTAATCTAATACCTTGTACTATCCATACCAGCTTAATTTAGTCCCTAAACAGGATTACAGTCCGGTTTTGCTTACGTGTACCCGGTTTTCATCAAGTCAACTCGATTTGGCAGCCACGTCATCCATCTGGCATGGAATGGACAATAATCGGCCCATACACAATTCTATTCTATTGCTCCTCGTGTGTCCGACATGGGCCAACTCAGTCCAGTTTTTTACTAATTAGTGTTTGCAGGCCGACTTAGTCCAGTTTACTAATTAGTGTTTGCATGATGGGCCCCAGGCTTTTCCATGGAACTTTTCACATAGCAGTATAGCACCAATTGAGCTAAAAAAAGCTAAAAAAAGCAGTATAGTACCAATGGTCTGCTCTTGCTTTTGATGATGCCATGGTTGTGACGTAGCTAGGCACACCATTGTTCGGAAAAGAAAAACGTAGCTAGACGCACAACATAAAAAGACATATTTTTATTTTTTTATTATAAAAAGACATAATTACTTTTCACTCAACAACCTAAACTGATGGTTACTTCATATTTGCACAACTAGTCAAGCTGTAATATATCCAACAAAACATGGAGCTTAGATCGTGGTATTTGAACATTCCTGCCATGAGAACATATAAACATTCTTTGACGTTAACTTTAACAGAGTTCACTGTGGACATGAAAAAAAACTCCAACACTGTAGGTGCCAAAATGACTTTGGTTTCCTTCCCAATTTACTTTTGGTGGCCTCATCATGGGGATTGTGTACCAGTCTGCAAGTATGAAAAAGTATAAGAAAAGATGACAACACTTGTACCTAACACTGATAATCAAAAAGACACAAAACCTTGTAGTACCCATCATACCTGAAAGATAGTGCTGGACCTTATATGCTCTTCACTTGTAGGCCTCCAATTAGTATTTGCCCTCTTCCTTTTCTTGGTAGCCTATGATCACAAAAGGATCAGTTTAATATACTAGTGAAATGAAGTAAAATGTATGTCAGGTTAATATAACCTTAGACTTTGAACTTTCTGCAGGTTGACTTGCCGCTTCAGCTTGCATTCTTTTCCTCATCACATTCTATTTTCCCTTATCTGGGTTCAAGGGGCATTTTCTTGCATTATGTTGATCATTTCTAAAAATAGTACATTTCATCTTCATGCCAATCCTTGTTAATTTGGTCCCTCTCTTTCTAGCCTCGGATGGATCTCTTCTCCTCTCTTTTCTTGGCCTTCCAGGCATCTTCACATATCCAGGTGGTTGTGGTCTTGGATGGTCCGAGATCGGCCAATTGGACATACCCTCCATTGGCAACATGCAGTGTTGATACGTGTTGTTGTAGGCTTCAACGGTGTAGCAATCAGCAATGTAATCCTCTCGGATTCTTGGACATAGTAAACAAGGCAGATATTGCATGGCAACAAGGGATGCCAGCAAGCTGCCGATACCTGCATGAACATGTTCTTTGTTCTACATCGACCTTGTACCTCTTATCATCATGTCCGACTTCAAAACCATCTTGCCCATTCCATATCGGCAAGCATTTCTCTGAATCTTCTATGTAAGTGTGCAACTTCTTCTGAATGTTTGGGCAGATCCAACCAACCCAGTTCTCTGATTTAAACTTGTTTTGTTGTATTCTAACATAGGTCTTAATCCTTATGCCTTCAAGGATTGTGATGATTGGATGGGCTCTAACAGCAACAATCCAATTATTGAAGCTTTCACACATGTTGTTGTCCACACTATCATAGTTGCTCCCAATTCTAAACCATGCTCTACTCCAATGTATTGGCTCCGTGGTCATCATGTCTTTGACCCCCATCGGGTGTCATTTGAGCTAGTAGGGCCTTGCAATAGCTGAACATTTCCCTACTTGAAGACTTTGCACACCTCCAAAATGGTCTTTGAAATTTTTGATCCCTATACTTTTTCCTCCAATTTGCATAAATATACCTAGTGCACATCCTATGTTCAGCATGCGGCAAGAGCTCACTAATTGCATTCAAGAGTCCCTATGATTAACAAACATGTCATTACAAGGCCACCTTAGAACACAAAAAAATAGAAATGACAAAACAATGGAAGATACCTTTTGTTGATCAGATATCAAGACCCAACCATCTCCATTGATAGCAATGTTCACATCTTTGATTAGAAGACTTAAAACCAATACCAAGTGTCAGATGTTTCTTTCTCTACCACAACCCAAGCAATAGGGTACATCCGATTGTTCGCGTCCCTACCAATTGCACACAACAATTCTCCATTGCAAGCTCCTTTAAAGAAGCATCCATCAAGTCCTATTACTTTTCTACATCCTGCTATGAAGCCCTTCTTGGATGCTTCAAAACATATGTAAATCCTTTGGAACACATGTTGAACGGTGATGTCGGGGTCCAAGCAAATTGCAATTGTGCTACCTGGATTACTTCTCTTTATTTCTAGCTGGTAATCAAAAACCTTGGGGTACTCTTCTTTAGCAGCATCATAAACTCTCTTCATGACGGTATACTTGGCCCTCTTGATTTTTGAAAGAGTGACATCTCGCTCCCATGTCAAGCAAGGCTCGTTTCCTTTAACTCTTGAAGCTTCCAAGAAGGATTAGTCTTGATTAGTGACTCATACCTATCAGCTATTCGTTTAGCGGTGACAAGCTTGTTGTCTCTCCTTTGAGGGCATCCGTGGTTTGGCACATACGTCTTGACCTCGAAACCGGTCTAACTTTGTGGTATAAGAAGCATATATCATCCAAGGGCATTGAGACCATGAGCACTTGGCCCTGATCTTCCTCCTTGCATCTTTAGGAAACAAAATATGCTGCTTCATAAAAATACCATACTTGACTAGAGCTTCCTTGAATTCTTCTCTTCCTCTAAAAGTCACGCCAATTGCAAAAGTTGGCATTTCAGCATTGTTGTCAAACCTCGGAAATATGCTCTTCCTTCTACTCCCATTGACCGCGAGCCCCTCCTCTTCATCATAAGAAGCTTCTTCACTTGAGTCAAAATATGGCGTCCCATTGTCGGCATCAACATCTTCATCAATACGAGGAAGTGCTACTTGTGGTGGATCTTTTAATAAGACTTGACTGATTTCATCCTTCTTTTTTATCCCTTTTTCACCATCTTGGCATTCTTTCTAATCTCCTTAGCCTCTTCATCATCCTCTCGAATTTCCTATATCTTCATGCCGATCACTATCATCACCGATACCTTCATCTATTGGTTTAGTTGCATCAGCCTTCTTGTTGTAGGCTTGTCGGTGCACTTTATTTTCTCCATTCCAATTTTCCTTACCTTTGTAAGAGGTCCTAGAAGTTTGCAAATTTGTATCATGTTCTCCTTCAGAAATTGCATCTTCTAACTCATCTTCAAAATGAATTTCCTCTTCCTCCTCCGAACTTTCATGGAGAACTTCTACATATACGTCGGCTACACAACCTTCCTTAATGCAATCAACCATGTAGGTGCATACTTGTGTCATCATCAAGTGGCCTCAAACCATTTATGAGTTCCTTCCCTGGAAACAACCAATTCAAAATGACCGAATCTTTTGCACTTATTATCATGTACGTGTCTTTCAAGTGCTTTACTATCTCAGCAATTGACACCTTCTCCCTCTTAATATAAGACATGGCTTCATCTCCAGTCGATATAGTCAACATTTTCTCCATAATGCACAAATTGCCCACCTAAGTAAAGTCTTACGAGATATTGTATCAATGTTATCCATATGGCCTGCACCATCAATCAATTGACTAGGTTAAAATAATCGTAGAATCGGACTTGTCAAAGGCACCGATCTATGAAAACCACTAGCATCGAGACATTTTGTTCAGCTATACGGGCCCATATATATAGAACAGAACAACAGCATAAGTATTCTCAATATTAATTTAATATCCACATTCACTTAGTACTGTTACGCTATGATTTCTTAATGAGAAATAATTTACTATTTTAAGTCCGTGTACAATAATTACCACACTAATAGTACGGACGTTAAGTGATTCATTGAAAAGGAAAATCACCCATCGTACTAAAAGAGGAAACAAGCGAAATGAAAAGGAGTAATCGGGTGCAATGGTGTTTATGTCAATTAATGGCATATCAAATCCGGATGCAATCTAACGTAATCAACCAAATTTTACTAAGGAACAATATATAAAACAGAAATTGATCCAAATCCCCAACCAATCGGACCACAAAAAGAAACCCTAGTATATTGTAATTAAATGGAAACTAGATCATTACTTGAAACTTTCGTTGTCCGGCCTCCTTTCATCGATAGCGTTCAGCGATTGATCAATGCTACTCCCTATCATGCAGTCCACGACGACGATCGGGTGGTGAGAGTCGGACCGGATAGGGGCGGCGATGTATTCCGGAGTAGAGGAGAACGAAACCGTGTTGAGTCATGCGATGGTTGGGTCGAGGCTGTGCTCGGCTTGATGCAATATTTTGTAGTACCGTGCCGGAACATTTGACGCTAGGAGCTATGACACAATGTGTAACACACTGTTGACGGTCCTTATGGTCCAATTTTACCGTCAACATGTTGCATCTTTTTGAATCAAACACCATCACCAAGAATAGACATAGGGATTATTTCTAACAAATTCCACTAGTCTTGGTGAAATTATGAATGCGAGTGCAATTCATATGAAAACAGGGGAAAACATGCACGAAACATGGACTTTGCAATCAACGGATTTTCCCCGGACTAAAGAATATAGTCCAAAAGCCCAAAACCACAAAACAGAGCCTCAACATCAAACCAAGCAAGTGGATTGGGCCAGTACACAGCCGAGGGAAGGCACCGAGAGAAGAATCAAGCCCGGGGAGTCCGGGCCGGTTCGGCCGAACCGCCCTAGTGGGTTCGACGAGCCGACGGTGGGCCCCACGGCCCATCTTTCTCCGGCGGTTCGTCACCGACGTCCGGAGGTCGGTTCCACCTGCAATTAATGCCACCGACGTCCGGAACCGCCTCCAAGTTGCCGACCTTCCAAGGCTATAAATAAAGGGCTACACCCCCTCTCTCAACACACCACCAACATCAAGATACAAGACAAAACTCTCATCCTTAGGCCAAGGGCCTCTTGTATTTTAGTAGAATAGGAGAGAGGGCAAGGAAGAGGAAGGAGTGTTCCTCCCTTTTGCAAAGTGGAGTAGTATTTCCTTTTCTTTTACCTTGGCGTGTAAACACTCTTTTTGGTGATTTATACGTGGTGATCTACTTATCTATCGTGACATATCTTTGTGTTAGACGTAATTCTTGTTATACTTGTTTACGGGATCATCGCTCGCAAGAAGTACTCTAGCTTTCGAACTCGGTTCTAGGCCGAGGCTAGAGTAGTGGTCAATAGCATAGACGTGGTGTCTAGGGCCGGAGATCGCCTTTGTTTGCCGTGTGCCCCACGGTTTGTAGAGGTAGGTGGCAGGAAGTGACAGCTCCTGTCATCCAAAGGAACCCTCCACGTTCGGGTACATAGTAGAGCTTTCGTAGACCGGAGTGGCTTGGCGGACCAAGCCTAAGACGGTGCCCGAAGTAAACAAATCTAGCTTGCGTTCGTCTACCTTTAAAGGATAAATAGATAAGAGTCACCCTCTCGACCCTATTTTGCTACGTTGTCTTGGTTGTCCTTGGGTAAACTAATCTTGTTGCGTAAATACTCCGTTCCCTCGCGGATATAAATACGATACCTTGGAATACTCCCGGTGAAGTGCTACAACGGTATTCCGTGCGCTTGCGGATTTATTCGTGACGTAAGAAATACCAACAAGCATTTCCGGCGCCGTTGCTCGGGAACGGTTGTTATCTTTGTAACGAATCAGGTTTGCCCTCGTAATCTATCTTACTTACCGTTCGTTTTTATTTTTTTTCCTTACATTCAAAATTTCACAAAAACATATCATGGAGTCACACCCAACCATCCAATCTTTCTCCACTCCACGGGGTAAACTCTTAGAGCCACCATCATCATCACAACCTATTTCTTCACCCGGCTATGAGTTCTCCCCGATTACATTTCGATGATTAGAGGTTTATCCTTTTCGGGTTTTAAACATGAAAATCCTTATGAACACTTGCGAGAGTTTGAACATTTGTGTTCATGCCGATTGATCCATGGCATGACACAAGAAACATTGAAGTGGAAGTTGTTTCCCTTCTCTCTCAATGAGAAGGCGAAGCAATGGTACACTTACACCGCTAAGAGAGTGAACGGTGATTGGAAAGAATTGCGAGACAAATTTTGTCTAGCATTCTTCCCCGTATCTCGTATCACTTCTCTACGAGCGGAAATAATAGGCTTTCGACAAGAAGAAAAGGAAACCTTAAGTGCGTCATGGATTCGGTTCTGTTCTCTAACGGACTCCGACCTGAATTATTGCTCCCCGAACCCGTTTTATTACAACACTTTTATTCGGGATTGAGCAACGATACCGCACTTTATCTTGACACGGCCGCGGGTGGATCTTTTTCTCATAAGACCATAGCGGAAGCACACGAACTTTTGGATCGAATTGTGGAAAACACACCTTTTTCCGCCGACTTACTCGTAGAGCCGGAGTCAGAAGATGAGGAACTCGTTGTGCAAGAGATACAACACTTGGTGCCCATGATGGAGCACCTAGCACTCGAGTCCTCATCTAACACAAGAACAATGATAGAGGAAGATGAACCTCTTGATTTCCCATTTGAGTTCAAGGAAGAAATTTTTGAAGATTTTGGAAACACCTTGAACTACTCCTATCAAAAGAAACCAAGACTCCTCGCACCAACCCCGAACCTATTGAAAAATCTCTTCTCTTAAAAACTGTTCGGAAGTTGACAAGCAATTATGAGCGATGAATGGTTGATGGAAAACGAACTTTCTTCGGAAGTTCTTCGACTTGATCATCCTAGATCAACCATTCGTGGCTCAATTCGGGGAGTAATGGTAGATGTTCTCTATAATCCTCTAGTAGGTGCCAACATCATGTCCGAATCTTTTGCTTCAACTTTATTTGGAAACGAGACATGGGCACCTTCTCGACAAACTCCTTAAAGCCCCACCTGGGGCAATTTTTTGAGAGTTTGGGGATCATTAGAGATGTTTGCATTAAGCGTAATGAAGCAGCAGGTTTCCTTGGACTTTCACGTTTTCGAATCCCGGATTTCGATGTTTTGGTCTGGTCATCCCATAGAAAAGCTTTTCCTAGGGATATCACCTTCAGGAACCTTAGACTTCACCCTCGGCAAGAAAACTTTTTCTCTTCCTATCATTCATGCACAAAACTCTTTTGCCGAGGAGCCGCTTGTGGAAGAAGAATGCATGAAGGAGGTTATGGCAATTTTTCCTCATGAAAACCCCGAATCATCCTTGGATGAAGATGCTCTTGATTTCATTTTAGAAGAGGATGATTCGGCGGAAACTTTTGAGCTGCCCGAAACTTTTACACCTACGCCACCTCCCGTAGAGCTCAAAACTCTTCCACCAGGCTTGCGCTACGTTTTTCTTCACGGAAATCCCGAAACCCCCGTCATCATAAGTGACAAGCTTTCGGAGGAGGAAACTGCAAAACTCTTAGCCGTGCTAGAAAAACATCACTCCGTTTTTGGGTACTCGCTTGGAGACCTCAAGGGAATCAGCCCCGCTCTTTGCACCCATCGCATTCCCATAGACCCCGATAGTACACCATCTAGGGAACCTCAAAGGAGGTTGAACAATGCGATGCGGGAGGTCGTTAAAAAGGAGGTCTTAAAACTTTTACATGCCGGCATTATCTATCCCGTTCCACACAGCGAGTGGGTGAGTCCAAGTGCAGGTTGTACCCAAGAAAGGAGGAATGACGGTCGTCCATAATGACAAAAATGAGTTGATCCCTCAACGCACCGTCACGGGATGGAGGATGTGCATAGATTACCGAAAACTTAACAAGGCTACAAAGAAGGATCATTTTCCGCTGCCCTTCATCGATGAGATGTTGGAACGGCCGGCAAATAATTCTTTCTTTTGTTTCCTTGATGGATATTCAGGATATCATCAAATCCCCATCCATCCCGACGATCAAAGTAAAACCACTTTCACATGCCCCTATGGAACTTACGCCTATCGACGAATGTCTTTTGGGCTTTGCAATGCACCCGCTTCTTTTCAACGTTGCATGATGTCTATCTTTTCTCGACATGATCGAAGAGATTATGGAAGTATTCATGGATGATTTCTCTGTTTATGGAAAAACCTTCGATCATTGTTTAGAAAATTTAGACAAAGTCTTGCAACGTTGTCAAGAAAATGATTTAGTGCTCAATCTGGGAGAAATGCCATTTCATGGTTAGAGAAGGCATAGTTCGGGGCATTTGATTTCCGAAAGGGGGATAGAGGTGGATAAAGCTAAATTAGAAGTTATAGAAAAGCTTCCACCTCCTATGAATGTTAGGGGCATTCGCAGCTTTCTGGGACATGCGGGGTTCTATCGTCGTTTTATCAAAGATTTCTCTCAAATTGCTAGACCCCTTACAAATCTGCTTGCGAAGGATGCACCCTTTGAGTTTATCGATGAATGCATGATCGCTTTCACTACCCTTAAGAATGCACTCATCTCGCGCCAATTATCCAACCCCCCGATTGGACGCCGCCTTTTGAGATAATGTGTGATGCTAGTGATTTTGTCGTGGGGCTGTTCTTGGCCAAACTAGAGATAAAAAGCATCATGCAATCTCCTATGCAAGCAAAACCTTGACTGGAGCTCGGCTAAATTACACTACCACCGAAAAAGAGCTCCTTGCCGTTGTTTTTGCTTTTGATAAGTTTAGATCCTACTTGACCGGAGCAAAAGTCATTGTTTACACCGATCATGCTGCTTTAAAGTTTTTGCTCAATAAGAAGGATGCTAAACCTCGTTTGATACGATGGGTTCTTCTACTCCAAGAATTTGATGTAGAAATCCGTGATAAGAAAGGAGTAGAAAATTCCGTGCGTATCATTTGTCGCGTATACAATTCACTAACCTGCAGGAATTACCCATCAATGATTTCCTACGCGATGACATGCTGCTCCTAGTGAGGGACTCACATCCATGGTACGCCGACATTGTGAACTTCATGGCAACGGGGTACGTACCACCCGGAAAGAGCAAGAAACGACTCATCTATGAGAGTCGCCGTCACTTATGGGAAGAGCCCTTCCTTTACCGTGTCCGCGCCGATGGATTGCTAAGGCGATGTGTGCCCATACCCGAGGGCACACGAATCATTGAGAAGTGCCATGCATCGCCATACGGGGGACACTACGGCGTGTTTCGTACACAGTGCCAAGATATGGCAAAGTGGCTTCTTTTGGCCAGCCCATGTACGAAGACACAAAGGAATTTGTCGGCGATGCCCGTAATGTCAAAAAGTTGGAGGCATCACGGCAAGAGATGCAATGCCCCTCAACTACAATTTACAAGTCGAGCTCTTCGACGTATGGGGCATTGACTTCATGGGACCGTTCACCAAGTCACATGACTCGCGAATACATCTTGGTGGCGGTAGACTACGTGTCTAAGTGGGTGGAAGCAATGCCTTGCGTGGCCGCAAATGCCAAGCATGCTCGCCGGATGTTCCACGAAATTATCTTCCCAAGGTTTGGAACACCGAAGCTAGTGATAAGCGACTGAGGGTCACACTTCATTGATAAGACCTTCCGAAGCTTCCTAAGAGAACTTGGATCAAGGCATAATATCGCTACTCCATACCACCCTCAAACCAAGCAGGCAAGCCGAGACCTCAAACAAGCAAATCAAGCGGATCCCGCAAAAGACCGTAACAGAAATGGGGAAGGGATGGAAGGACAAGCTACCCGATGCACTATGGGCATACCGTACAAAGCATACAAGACACCCATAGGCATGTCCCCATACCAGCTCGTGTACGGGAAAACATGTCATTTACCCGTCGAGACGGAACACCGAGCGTATTGGGCCATCCGGAAATGGAACATGGACTTTAATGGTGCCGGACGCAAAAGAAAAATGGAGATAGCCGAGTTAGAAGAATGGAGAGACAAAGCGTACCACAACTCAGCCTATATACAAAGAAAGGACAAAAAGGTGGCACGACAAAAAGATAAAGATAAAGGTATTTAAGGTTGGAGATAAGGTCTTGCTATTCAATTCACGGGTGAAACTCTTCGGGCATGGAAAATTAAGAAGTAAATGGGACGGACCATACACGGTTATTGACACCTCGTCACATGGAGCAATCACACTTCAAGACGACGAAGGTAAAATATTTAAGGTAAATGGTCAGCGCCTTAAAATTTATTTCGAGCCCGATAAAGATAAAGAATTTGATGTCATGCACTTGATTAATTTAAATTTTCTCTCATGATAGCTCTTTCTTATCTATATCCCGTAGTAGCTCTTTCCCCGAAATAATTTTAGCAAGCAATCAACCGAGAAAAAGAAGGAGACCAGAGGGGCCCACGATACGCTCGGCCGAACCCCCTTGCTGGTTCGGCCGAACCAAGACATGCACCCCAAACGGTCACTTTTTTCTTTCATCTTTTGTCTCCAACGGTCACAAGATCAAATCTCCCCGCTTAGTGCCTTCCATGTCTGCGGGAAAAATCAAATTAATTCTTTCCATGCTTTTATCTATAAATGAAGGTGTTTTCTTTCATTTTTCCCTTGCACCTTTCTTCCACCTTGTCCATTTCGCACAAAAAAAAAAAGCTTTTGCCCAAGCACCATGGACAAGTAGCATCCCAAGCCTCGACGTCTCCGTCACCACCGCCGAGCTTTGCCGCCAAGTCGGCCTCGAAGACATCCTTGATCATGTCTCCATTCCCAGCCGAGCAAGCCTTGATGATCCATGATCTACCGCTCGCTATTGAACCTCCACCCACAGCAGCAAGAACACCCTCCAAGAGCTCTCCCGCTGCCGTGGCACCTCGCCAAAAGAAGGGGAAATCTACCCCCAAGAAGAAGAACGCCGACGCCGCCGACAACGCTCTCCCTCCCGGAGAGAAGTACGTCGGCACCCTCGCTACCAAGAGCGGGCAGGTGGTGCACCATCAATATGAGGGGCGCAACCTGCCTAGCCCCATCAAGAAGCCCGGCGAGAGGTTCAAGATCAAGGGAATCCGCGGTGGCGGAAGCAGCTCATCCCGCCGCTCACCTCGGCGGAAAAGAGAGACGCCCGCGAATCCGTGGGCGACACTCCTCCTAAAAGGATAAGGAGGCGTCTCTCTCCCTCTCCCATCAAGAGGGCAGTGGGGAATGTATGAAAGCGAGGAGGAGAAAACTCCTAAAAAAAGCCCCTACCAAATCCTCCTCGCTAAACACGTTGATCTCCGCGAAGCCCATGAACGCCTACGTGATAATGTCGCGGAGATCAAAGACGCTATTGAAGACTTGAAGGATGCCCGAGCGAGCCATCGCCGCAAGCACCAACTCCAAGATCAAGCGTCTCTTCAAGGACGCGGGGAAGGAGGACGAATACGACGTTTAAAATGAACCTTCCCGCGTTCATCATTTCTCGCAGCGCATTTAGTTTAATTTCCTTTTTTCAATCATTTTTTTCAATTCCTCAAGATTGCAATGCGCCCGCTCTTTTAAATTTTTAATCATATTAGTGCTCCCCGGTCTTCCCTTACCGGTAGAGCAAGTTTTGTTTCGAAATATCTTTGTCTATTTTGAAGAAAACAGGCAAAAAGGCAAGTGTGGGGGGGACATCGCGGAAAGCAAAGACAAAACACATGCGTAGCGCGCGTAAACATCACGAGGAAAACAATACAAACACAACCTGCGAAACAGAGCACCAGGGGGCCCAGCCAGCTCGGCCGAACCCACAAGGGTGGTTCGGCCGAACCCCGGTGGGTCCCACTCGGCCCCCGCTTCCTCGTGGCACTTGAGTTTGTTTCCCACACTTCCTTTTCGCCTACTTTATTTGTCAAGTTCATTCTCGAGACGCGAAAAACAATTACCAAAACTTGACCAACTAAAACTTGGGAAGATTTCTTTTGAATACCTTTTCCCAAGTCTCTCCCTAATGCTCTCATGATGATCTTGCACACTTTTTATTACTCGCTTCATCACCACTTGCCCGTGAACAAATAATCAAATCCATAGGACCCATGTTTTTCTAGATCATTGGCAAGTGTGATATGGCTCGACGAAATGATCTTATGCTTAGCTTACCGAGTCCTTGGGAATTTTATTTCACAAAACAAAAATACCATGGCTTCATGCTCCTCTCTTGATACAAAAATTCCTACCAATGCCATATGATGATCATACCTTGCAAAACTTACATACATATGCTGCTTGTGATTGCAATGAGCTTTACCAAAATTGAGTGACCCTAGAGAGAAACTTGTCATGCTCTCTTGATCAAGATCACGTACACTCCACCAGGGCTAAACTCCTACACTAGGAGCTAGCACCCCACCAAAATAAAGACACTCCTCGTTTGCACCTCTTTTTACCTCTCTCTCTCTCTCAATCACGCATAAACGAGACATGGCTATGTAAAAGCTCACACGGATGAGCAATGAAAAGAAAGCTCACAAAGATGAGCAATGAAAAAGAGAGAAGAAAAGAGATGCTCAAGCATAGAGCAAGAAAAGAAAAGAAAGAAAATAAAAAGATAGCCATGTCTCGAAAATGCAAAATAAAGAGAGGTCAATTGCAATAGGAGTTGTCACTTTTTCATATCCATACACACACGCACTTCTTGATCAAGGTTACATGACTTGGCTTCTCCATGGATCCTTTCTTTTGGCTTAGCAATATTTGTGATACAAGTATGCCTCTCTCATTCCCTACCGAGCTCCACATACAAGCCTAAGAAGTAGGAAAAAGAGAGGCAACACAATGCCTTGGTGAGGAAAACACTTCTTGAGCGATTCAAGAGAATCAAAGAGGAGCGGGAGTCATGTTGTTTATTTTCAAAACTTTCAAAAACCCAAAGTGCTTAGTGAGCAAAAGTATAGTGACTTGAGTCATAAGCTGTTCCACTTATCAATCATCCAAGAATGCATGTTAGCCACCGTCATGTTCACAAGTAAAACGGTGTGGCTTGTAATAACATGTGTGCAGTGTCTCTAAGAGGAGAGATCTCTCAACTTACGCTCCCACCTTTACTCGAGGACGAGCAAAGAGCTAAGTGTGGGGGGTCTTGTTGACGGTCCTTATGGTCCAATTTTACCGTCAACATGTTGCATCTTTTTGAATCAAACACCATCACCAAGAATAGACATAGGGATTATTTCTAACAAATTCCACTAGTCTTGGTGAAATTATGAATGCAGGTGCAATTCATATGAAAACAGGGGAAAACATGCACGAAACATGGACTTTGCAATCAACGGATTTTCCCTGACTAAAGAATATAGTCCAAAAGCCCAAAACCACAAAACAGAGCCTCAACATCAAACCAAGCAAGTGGATTGGGCCAAGCACACGCCCGTGGGAAGGCACCGCAGAAGAATCAAGCCCGGGGAGTCCAGGCCGCTTCGGCCGAACCGCCCTAGTGGGTTCGGCCGAACCGACAGTGGGCCCCCCGGCCCATCTTTCTCTCGGCGGTTCGTCACCGACGTCCGGAGGTCGGTTCCACCCGCAATTAATGCCACCGACGTCCGGAACCGCCTCCAAGTTGCCGACCTTCCAAGGCTATAAATAAAGGGCTACACCCCCTCTCTCAACACACCACCAACATCAAGATACAAGACAAAACTCTCATCCTTAGGCCAAGGGCCTCTTGTATTTTAGTAGAATAGGAGAGAGGGCAAGGAAGAGGAAGGAGTGTTCCTCCCTTTTGCAAAGTGGAGTAGTATTTCCTTTTCTTTTACCTTGGCGTGTAAACACTCTTTTTGGTGATTTATACGTGGTGATCTACTTATCTATCGTGACATATCTTTGTGTTAGACGTAATTCTTGTTATACTTGTTTACGGGATCATCGTCGCAAGAAGTACTCTAGCTTTCCGAACTCGCTCTAGGCCGAGGCTAGAGTAGTGGTCAATAGCATAGACGTGGTGTCTAGGCCGGAGATCGCCTTTGTTTGCCGTGTGCCCCACGGTTTGTAGAGGTAGGTGGCAGGAAGTGACAGCCTCGTCATCCAAAGGAACCCTCCACGTTCGGGTACATAGTAGAGCTTTCGAGATCGGAGTGGCTTGGCAGACCAAGCCTAAGACGGTGCCCGAAGTAAACAAGTCTAGCTTGCGTTCGTCTACCTTTAAAGGATAAATAGATAAGAGTCACCCTCTCGACCCTATTTTGCTACGTTGTCTTGGTTGTCCTTGGGTAAACTAATCTTGTTGCGTAAATACTCGTTCCTCGCGGATATAAATACGATACCTTGGAATACTCCCGGGTGAAGTGCTACAACGGTATTCCGTGCGCTTGCGGATTTATTCGTGACGTAAGAAATACCAACAACACCCCGGAATTTCAAATTTCGGGTTATGCTTAAATTTCACTAAATTTTAAAACTTTTTGAAATATATTTTGAATTCTATCAAAAGGTTAATATTTTAATTATATTTTCTTTCTTTCTTCTTAAAAGAGGAAGAGTTATTTTTAAACTCAACCAATTAAAATAAGTTATTTTGTTTATAAAGTTTCATTGTTAAATTTTTACGAATGTACCTATGATTTGTTTTGGTTATGAAAATAATTTATTGAACAATTATATTTGATTTAATTATTTTAGAAAACTTTATTTTGTATAAGGTATTTCACTTTGTAAGCAAGATGATAGCTTTATCACTTTATGTGAGCAAAGGAGATATTTTCTAAATTTAATTAATTAAATTACAGTTTTTATAATAATTAACTTTGTTTAAAGTATTTTCATTGTTTTTAAAGAGTTTTTAATTCAACAAATAAAAAGAGTTTAATTACCTTCAATTAATTTGATGTGGAAACCATTTATTCCACACTATTTCTTTTCCTACCTAAACTAAATATAAAGTTGATTAAATAATTATATATTGTTTGAATGCATTCATGATGCTAATTTGCATTGGGTCTTGGTTGTGTGGAAAATGTATTCAAAATACCGAGTAAAAATCGATTGGAATTAGTTGTAAAGATGAATATTAAGATTTAGAAAAGGAGAAGGAAGACACGTCGCTTTTCTCTAGGCCGGACTTCCTTGGGGTGGTCCTGTTTTGTTTTGTTTTTCTCCTTCCATGTTGCAGCCCAGTTCGTGAGCGGCCTGCGTGTAGCTCGCGTGAGCGTCTCCAAGGCCGCATCGTAGCCTCAACGCCATGGAGCCAGACTGCCGCCAACTCTGATTCGACTCCCCAGGCGTGTGCGTTCGGGACCCTAGGGCTTCGTGTCTATAAAACCAGGCCACACGCGGTGCCCGCATCCCCGTTTTTGCCCGACTCGCCAGCTCGCACGACCGCAGCACTGCAGCCTCGCCGCCCACGAGCTAGAACCGCCGCCGTGCCAGACATACTTGCCTTGGCGTGCGCACCCGAGCTTCCTCATGCCCAGCGCCTATATCACGAGCTGCAGCCATCCGTGAACTTTCTTTTTCTCTTCTGCCCCATCGCTAATCCACGCCTCGCGACCCTGTACCCTAGCGCCACCAACACCATGACAGGCGCCGCCACCCATTATCATCGCCGCCCGCATAAATCAGGAGCGCCGAAAGCCGATCTCCGACGTTGCGTTGATCCAGAATCGACGTTCTCAACGAGTTCCGGTGAGTACGCTGCTTAGCTTGGACGGGGTTAGTGCAAGCTGTTGTAGCTAATTGTCATCTTTGACCTACAGCTTGCTTGTCTCGGTTGCTTCCCTCCGATCAACATGGAAGACCCCATTCAACCATCACAGTCGCGAGTGTTTGAAAACCTTCGGTGAGAATCCTGAGCAACCCTTGTACGTTGTTCCGTCAAAGTTTTGTAGACCTTCGTAGTACAGATTGGCATGGCTCCGGCAAACTTGTAGTTACAGCCATGGCGTCTACCACGGTAGTTAGTTGCTTGTTTAGAGATAGCTAGGGTAGTGCGGGTTCAATCTTCTAGCAATAGGGTAGCTAATTGCCGGCTTTGATCGCTTTGCTTGCTCTTATGCGTATGTAATCTAGATTCGTTTAGTCAATTTATATGAGCATGAACTTAGGCTTAGGTCGCATCCCATGTTTTGCGTCTAAACAATATTAAATACCGGCATTGCGCCATGGTGAGCTCGTCGAGAGATAACCACGATCTGGCAGCCGCCCCGTTTTGTAATTTTATCAATAATTAGATCACAACCCTCCGTTTTACAAAAAAGAAAGGACCTTGGCTTATATGTTTTATGTAACAAAATAAAATAAAATCAATGTTTTCATGATAGGATAAATTGTTTTCTATTTATTTTGTAAAATAAATTATTTATGTGTTCTGTGAAATTAATTAATAATTTACTTGCTTCTGTTTTTTTATATTTATTTATTTTTCAAAATAGGTTATTTCGCAATAATTATCCCAAACTTTGTACTTTCTTTTGAAATAATGGAAAATATATGTTTTTAGATCGAATATAAAAACTCCTTCCTGTTTATTTTGCGAAATATTTATTTATTTTGTCACTCTTTATTTACAAATGAAATAATCTTTTAGTTCTTTCTGTTTCATGAATATATTTAATTTAATTTATACGAAAAAGGCTTTTTGCGGTTTAAACCCTAGATCTTCAAAATGCATATAACTTTTAGCTCGTAGCTCCGATTTAGGTCATTTTTGCGCTCACGCGATCGTAGCAACGTGTACTATTTATTATTAATGTTTTCATAGTCATTAGGTATTGTTTGGTGTACTGTTTTTTAGTTTTCTTGTATGCTTATTTCTTGCATGTTTGTATCGGTGTCACATTATATAGAAGAACGTACATTTCGAAGAACTCAAGACCAAGACTTGAAGACATGAGCAGCAGCAAAGGGAAACAGGGAAGTGTCCTTGATGCACATTGAGCCTATTTCTTTACTATCTGAATTTACTCTTATGCATTGCATTTAATTTGAATCCTATTGTGTCATATCCTGTTCTATACTTTTTCCTTGTCGCCTTGGTTTTGGGTATAGTGTTATAGTATGGGTACAACATTGCTTAGCATGCTCACAATGGGGTTTACAACTGAATTAAATGCTAATCTTGATTAAGTATCCACTTGAACATAATGATAAAGAACTGGTAATGCTTTTTAGCAACATGGAACTTAGGTGATCCCGACGGGAGGATTGTCGATGATGGTGCCGGTGCACACCTGTTGGGTGTGGTGGTACTGTTTGGGATCATAAGGACCGGTTCTTGGAGCGGCAACCCAGGACTTCCGCACAAAGCACGGGGCTGATAATGGGTAGGTAAGGTTTAGTACCAAGGTAACTTCCCGCTTTGCGGGCGTCGAGGAAGGATGAAGGAAGAAGGTGTCTTCCGGATTCGGGCGAGGAAAGGCGAGTACTTGAAGCCACGGTGCAATAGGGGGCCTCTCGGGTGATGCGTCACTTTTACGGCGGTGAAACCTTAGCATGGACGTTTTACAAGTTAGGAAGTCCTTAGAAAAGACCTTGCGGTGATCTCTTGGCCTCACACCTAAGGAAGTGTGCTTGGTATAATGGAGGTTTTAGTCACCGACGGGTGATGGAATCACCGACCTGTGGGTAAAGTTGTGCCACCTCTGCAGAGTGTAAAACTCGTTATAACAGCCGTGTTCACGGTCACGAACGGCCCGGATCCTCACGAGAACTAGAGGGTTGGTTTGGGTGGGGTAACCCTTGGGTAGCTACAAGTGGGGTAACTTGTAGTGAGGTTGGCTACAGGCGGGGTAACCTATAGTGTGGTTGGCTACAGGCGGAGTAACCTGTAGAGTGATTTGCTACAAGCGGGGTAACTTGTAGGTGTGGTTTTGCTGCAAGTAGAGTATCTTGCAATGGTTAACAGTGTGGGGTAGCTCTGTCGGTTCATGTTTCACTTAGTAAATAGGTTGCTTCAATTAACTTGACTAGTGTAGGTGCTTTCTATTGCAAACCATGTGTTAGCCTTCCTTTCATTCAGCTTACATGTCATGTATTCCCACACTTGCCGAGTACGACATGTACTCACTCTTGCTATTTCCTTTTTGCTACCAACTACCGCTGCTCGGAAGATAGAGAATACCACCGATGAGAAAGGTCTAGGCGTGCGAAACCCCTGGTCGATTACCCGTGGTGTTATGGAGTCTTCCGCTAGCGTATATTGTATTTAGTCCTTTGGGACAATATCGATGTAAGTATTCGATTTATTAAAGACATTGTTCTTTTATCATAATAATTATCCTGTGTGCGTGAAAACTTGTTCCCGGGCACGCATACGTATGCATTCGGTTTTGGTCGTTAAAGCCGGTGTGACACAATGTGGGCTCGGCCCAATCCACTGCAGATAAATGATGTGGCAAATGCCTCGATGAAAATCGGGTACACGTAAGCAAAACCGCACTCTAATCCCGCTTAGGGACTAAATTAAGTCGGTATGGATAGTACAAGGTATTAGATTAAGCCAATATTTTGTTTAGGTACCGGGATGGACAAAGTGAATTGTTGAGGACACTAAAATGGACTTTCCCCCAAGAAAAGGCATGCATTGTACCGATCATGTTCCTCCTTTGGAACAATGATCATGTCCTCATCCAATGCAAACCCTTATAGATAACCTAGTTCCTCGGTTTATTCCTTGCCTTTACGAGCACCTTCAAAAACTTAATGGGGCATTTGCAAATCTGCCTCATTTTCAAGTCCAATTCTGTTTTTGGACCTTTTTTAAGACTATGTAAAAGCTTTCATCCAAGTTATTGCATGGTTGTCCTTATTTTGATGGCAAAATTGTAATTTTTCCCATCAAAATAGGGGCAACCGTGCAACAACTTGGGTGAAAGTAGGTCCAATTTTGTAAAGTCTGAAAAGGTTGTCCAAAATCGAATTAAGGTTCAAAATAAGGGCACTCATGCAATTGTTCCAAACTTAGTAGTGTTAAACTTAGTTCATTTTGATTTTTTTTAAATGATATAAAAAACACGGATACCAATTAAGCATGTGAGAATCGGAGTAGGTTTTTCTTATATAAAATATATTTGTTGGGTGAAAATTTGGAAAACAATATTTATAACCGCAAATTTTAAACTCAATAAAGTAACATATGACTGTTCAATTACCCCTTTGCATGTCCAACAGTCCAAGTAAAGGAAGGGAGTCAGCCGAGTGGGCAAGGACGTCCGGGTTTGCTTATCATCACAGACGCCTTACCAATACCATCGTTTCACTAAAAAAAAAAAAAAACAATGCCATAATCTTGACGACATGCGAGCGAACGGCCTCGATTCAGGCGGACCGAGGGAAAGGCTAATCCAGCTGTGGGCCGACCTCGTTCCTACGGCCCATCCAAAGAGGCTCTGGACCTGTTTGTTGCCTGTAGCGTGTCTTAGGCCCCGTTCGTTTCCTCGCCTCTAAAATTTAAAGATCGATCACATCAAAGCAGAATCTTACTATTTATCAATATTTCGATCAATTTAATGACAAAACCCTTTTACAGATTGGTGCTAATTTTTCGAGATAAATCTAATGAACTTAATTAATCTATGTTTTGTTAAAGTGATGCTACGAAGAATCGTCTTCTAATCATGACTTAATTAACCTCATTAGATTCGTCTCGTGAAATAGTCTAGGGACCTGTAATTTATTTTATAATTAAACTTTATTTAGCACTCCTAAATAGTAAGATTCTTCTTGATGTGACAGCTATAAAGTTTAGACCCTAGGAAACGAATACACCCTTAGGCGTAGCTTTTATCGCTTTTGCGTCTCCAACTAGCGCCGGAAGCAAAAAGCTATCCCAAACGGGGTTTGTTTTTCCAAACCGTAAAAGCGAAAAAACTACCGGTTGAACTAAAAGCTGAAAAGTGACTCACTCATCGTTTCTCCAGCTTTTCACCTCGCGCCCGTGGCTACATGCGGTCGTGCCTCCGGTCATCCTTCTCTCAAGTCTTAACCGCTCCACCCGCATCCCTCCGCCTCGCCGCGGGCGAGCTTCTTCATCCACCGCGACCTCGCACTGCTGGCCCGCTGCAGTCGTCGATAAATTGACAAGAGATTGGCCTCCGGATCCGTTAGAGAGCTTGCGACGAAGAGAATAAATATCGACGAGCTTGGGCTGACTGTAATCAACACGGGTGAGCTTGGACCAGCCGAAATCGACACGGGTGAGCTCAGGCCGGCAGGAATCAGCCCTAGCGAGCTCGGGGTGGTGGGAATCGACGCGGGTAAGCTCTGGCTGGATGTAATCGACACGGGCGAGCTGGGATTAGCTTGAATCTCGCGCCGCGTGAGGTCTGTATGATGCCAAGCTGAGGTGCCGTCATCAACTTTCAGACCTCCCGTCTCTCCAAGGTCACCGTCGAGCTTCATTCCAAAAGCTGGGGTACGCCAAACAACTCACCTTAGCTTCTCTGAATCGCGAAGCGAGCTTCTCCAAAACTCCGCTTCTCCAGCAAGCGGAGAAGCTACCGCTACCCCAAACAGGCCCTTACTCGTTTACCTAGTGTTCTGTTCCTAAAAAAACAAGTGTTCTGGTTGTCCTAAGAAAAATGTTCTGTTCTTCTTCTATGGGACTTCTCGTGGATCCTGTTACCCTTCCATCTATGTCAATCCTCAATATCCTTAGGCCCACCCTCTGCCCGCCTGCGCCCCACATCTCGGTATCTTCGTCAACGTCGACCGTCGCATGCGCCCCACCGTGCCGCCACCCATCACGACTTCGATGCCGTCACCACCCGTTGCACCGCTTCGACCGTCCCCCATGGCCACCACTAGCGGACCAGCCGCGCATCGTCGCCTCACCGCGTCGCCTACACATGCCGCCGCCACTCACCACACCGTCACCATGGACACCACCGCCCACCGTCGGCCACAAAATGACCCCACCGCCGACCTCATCCACCGGCCTCCTGTTGCCCGTAGCCACGGCGGCGCCATCATCGTTGCGCGCCCCGCCGGACCGTCACTCACAGCCGGTCGAACGCCACTAGCGGGCACCCTTCAATAATCTCATCCGATAATGGATAATGAGTACTGCTATACATCCCACCTATTTTGTACGACCCCATGTTATAATTGAGAGATCCAATAATTTAATTGACTTTGATTGTGATCCTTTCCAAATTCAAAATTGTTAGATCTTTGATCGTAACGCGGTCGTGCAAATGGGTTTTACGTGAATCTTGGATAATATGGGCACAAGCAAGATCAAGGCTAGATCAAAGGAGAGTCTCAATTTGGGGAACACCGGTCTTCGAAAATAACCAGCTTAGCGATGGCCAGGCTGACGGTGAAGACATCCTTGCCACCATTTAGACTGACTCCAACAAGGGCATTCATTTTTTAGATGCAAATCGATGTTTGCCTGCCATGAACAGTCATTTGCATTTCATTCACGGGGCACCAGCTCTAACAGCGGCAGCCATTCTCGCTTTTCCTCCTCGCCGTGCTCGCTCTACGCGACGCGCCGCACCTCGCACGAGCCCGCGACACACTGCACCCGCCTTGCTGCCGCATCCGACGCTGCGCTCGTCTCGCTCGCCCTGCACGCTGCACGCTAGTCGCTCGTCACGTGTTGCTAGCCCCGCGTCGACGCTGACCCGCGTGAGGTCACCCGCAGCTTGTGTAACACCCTCAAAATTTTAAAACATAAATCAAATTCAAACTTCATGCTAAATTTAAATTTTTTAGCATTTATTTTACGATTCACAAATTTTCAAAAAAAAAAGAAAAAGAAAACTTCGCAATTAAATAAACTAGAGAAGAAGATTGAAACTTTTGAAGATAATAGAATTAACCCTGAGAGTGTTTGCTTATTTTATTGACTTTCATTTGATTTCTTTAATGACGCTCCATATTTGAAATTCGAAACTTCAAACCAATTTCAAAAATCGAAATAAAAAAAACAATTCAGAGAAAAAGGAAGAGGAAATTTCCTCCTGGTTGGGCCGTCCTTTTTCCCCTTTTTCTCCCTTGACCGGCCCGGCCCACCGCTTCCTCTCTTTCTTGGCCCAATCCACGACCCCGCCCCACTTCCGTCGTCTTTCCCGAGCAACACGGCCGCGCCGCCGCGCGCTCGCCGCCTCGCGCTCCACCACCCGGCCCTACCTCCGGTAGCACCGCCTCCTCCGCGTCCCACGCGCCGCCGCCGCCGCACCCACGCCCGAAGCCGCCGTCCTCCCTCTAGCACATCATCTCGCACGGCGCGCCGCATCCGTACGAGCACCCCATGCCACGGTCCCCGCCGCCGCCACACCCGTCCAAGGACGACTCCTACTCCGCCACCTCGCCTCGAGCCGCACCGGACCCCCTCGCTTCTCCGCGAACGCCGCCACCGGTCTGTCCCTCCTTCCCCACCTCCGCCTTGGCCGCCACGGCCGCTCCCGGCCTATAAAAGGCGAGGCGGCAAGCTCACCTTCTCTACCCCGGCGCAAGCCTCACCGCCTCCACCCCTCCTCGCCACACGCACCACCGCGTAGCTCCCTCGCCGGCGCCGCCGTCCGCCGCCGCATCCCTCGACGCCGCCCACCACCCGCTTCCCTCAGCCGCCCACCACCGCCACACACCCAAAGACGTCCCCGCGTGCGTACTCGACCCCTCCGACCCCTCATTCCCTCCCCGGTTGAGCAACCGCGCCGCCGCCCCCACCTTGCTCGCCTCCGGCCGCCATGCTCGTCCCCGCCACCGCACGCCGACCATCGGTGCCACCCCTCGAGTTGCGCACGACGTTGCGGATCCTCGACGTGCCCTTCCCATGCCGCCCGGCCACCACAGCCGATCGTCGGCGAGGGTTCCGGCGAGCTCGTGCCGTGCACCACCGCTCCGACCGTCGCCGCCGCCGCGAATCCTCCCCAATCAACCTCAACCGCTCGATCTCCGAAGTGCACGAGTGCGATTAGATCATAGTATACCCCTTCGTTGTTCTAATCTCGTCCGCCCATCCTCGATCCGACGATCTACAACCACCCCCATCTCATAAACCGATGGGCCAAGCCCATGGACCTGGTCCACGACCCCATGGACCGCGTCCACAGCCTTTTCCAATACAAAAGTATTTCCTAAATTCCCAAGAAAATCCTAGACCAAGGTATTATTACATCCAAGCCCCCGAGCTTTCTCATTATTATGTTTAGGTCCTTGAAATTT
>JAUNZO010003710.1:0-15537 GCA_031894775.1 Chloris gayana
TGCTAATGTCCTGACAATACCATCGGACATCTTAATCCGAACAGATCCCATGCCTACTACCTTGCGAGGAGTGTTATCACCCATCAAAACGGAGCCTCCACTATGGACAGATTCATAAGTGGAAAACCAATCTCTATTAATGCAAATATGAAATGAGCGAGGCAGAATCAAGATCCATTCCTCATTAATTTTGACACATCCAGACAAAAGCAACAAGAACATCACCATCGAACTGCTATCATCAGCAGTAGCAACAACAAAAGCAGCACCATCATCACTAGGATTAGATTTAGCCTTTTGAGCAGCTTTCCTCTGCTCCTTATTCTGCAGCTTATAACATTCAGAAATATCATGAGTATTCCCTTTACAATATCTGCAGAACTTATCTTTGCCTCTCGGATTTGGAGCGACCGCGATGACCGCTCGAACTTTTATCTCTCCCATTGTTGAATTTCTTCTTCTCTGTCCTACCACGGACGGACAAACCTTCTCCATCATCATTGGCAGCAACTTCAGGAGACACTATTTGTCTTTTGCATGCAAAGCATCATAAACCTCATTGACAGATAAGCGTGTCATGACTGTATAATATAGTATCTCTCGAAAGTTGAATAAGACGGGGGCAACGAACACAAAAGCATGAGAGCTAAATCCTCATCATCATATTTTACCTCCATAGACATTAGGTCCGAAACAATCTCCTTGAAGATCGATAAATGAGAGGCTAGTGAATTACCCTCTTGCAACTTGTGAGTAAACAATTTCATCTTCAAATGCATCTTGCTTGGTTAGATCTTTGGACATGCGAGATCGACTCCAGCTTGAGCCATAAAGCAGCAGCGGTTTTCTAATCCAAAACCTTTTGCAAAATATTATTAGATAAATGAAGATGAATTTGTGAGAGAGCCTTACGATCACGACGCTTTTCTTCATCGGTCTAAGTCTCTTACTTCTTATTAGAGAAAGAATCAAGCGCATCATCCAAATCGGTGTGCGCTAATATTGCCCTCATCTTGACTTGCCAAAGAGTGAACCGTGTATCACGGTCAAGCAGCGGAACATCATATTTGAGAGAAGCCATCGAAGAAATCAACAAGAAAACAAATCTGCAGCGTCTCCGGTACACCCTCGTGTGCACCAAGCAAATCTGCAGAGTTCTTGATACACCTTCCGTGTACACGCAGCAAAGAATAGAGAGAATTGATCTCCTGGTAGAAAGCCCGTGTGCACCTAGCAAAATTTCTCGTGCAAATAACCGTGTGCGCGTAGCAAAACTACAGCAAATTTCAGCAAGCCTCGGGACAACCGAAAAAAGGACCACGCTTCGGGAGTTGAGCCGGTGCAGCACGGCGATCAAAGAACTCCAAATTGAACTGAACGGAGACTTCACGAGCCTCGTCTCGGGGCTTGATCCACCAAACAAGGGTGCGGAGGAACCGAGGAACCGAGCCTTTGCCTGCTTCGGGACTCGAGCAAGCGAAGCAGCGCACGACAGCTTTTGTTTCCAACTCGCCAACTCGCCGAGTCCGCGTGGGAGTCGAAGTCACCCGACGAGCAGATCGGATTAGCTGCGCGATGAACTAAAGATGGCGGCGGCAGTTAAAAAACAGGGATTAGCCCTAATTTTTTTTAATCAAATCTCATGTCCGGCTCTGATACCACTTGTTAGCAAATAATGCATAAACAAGATCGAAACGAGACACAGATTTTTACGTGGAAAACCCTTGCGGGAAAAAACCACGGACGCCAACCGGCAATCTTCACTATATGAGGAGAGTTTACAGAATGCAGGGGAATTACAATGAGTCTCTCTCTTTCCCCTTGCAACACACAAGATGTATATATATGGGTGGCTAACTAATAGGATCCGTAACGTGGGAGGACTCCACCTCTCACACCTCCTAGGCGTCCCTAGCAAGGCCGAATTTGGATCATATTATAACAGTTCTCTTCCTATTACCCCCTGAACTTTTGGAAAATCGAGTGCCCACCTAGTATTGTATAGTTGACTCCAGCTGAATGCCAAATCAACAAGGGAATAGACGAACGGAAGGGGGGAGTCCGCTGCTTACACACACAGACCGAAGATTTAAGTGTCATTAAAATCACACACTAAAATTGGTAATTGACATTTTCTACGGCTGTGTTTCTGCTACAACCAGAGCCATTCTTTGCACCAAAAAAAGAACCGTTAAAATCTCAACTGGTCACACACTAAAATCGGTGTTTAAGTCCAAAAAAGATGAATAAAATATTTGGCCGAATGGATTCTTTCACAAACAGCTGTGGGATTCTTTCTACTCGACTGAAGAATTTTATATCCCTATTTGGTGATGTTGAATCACTTGCCGTTAATTTGTCAATACTCTTGAATAGGAAATGATACAAATGTATGACCATCTAGTGCGACCAACACAAAAAAATCTTGAAAGATAGGATTTTTAAAAATCTTGAAATGATACAAATGTATGACCATTCCCGGATTGTTTCTGCTACTAATTAAGGGTCATGGAGAATAAATATAAAGGATAGTTTGACCTATTTTTTATCGCAACTTATTGTAGATAGAAACATGATTCACAAATAGATAACTTTGTCCTTTAAAATCATTTTTTCCAGTCACATGAAAACAAATACTTTACACAAGAGCAAGAAATGTTGGTACACACGTAGAAAAAAACGTAGCAATTTGTACTACCAGAAAAGTGTCCATAGAATATGATTTGATAAATTCTTTAATTATTATCTCCTTTGACAGATTTTTATCAGTTGAAATATATTTAGTCTGTATTATTGGCTTCACTTTTTCAAGTGAAATGCAGGGAACAGGATATATTGGATATAAAAAACACCTCGTCGGCGCTCCCTCGCTGCTATCCACCTTGCCGGCATCTTCACTGCGCCCCTGAACCTCCACCGTCATCATCCTCACTACACCTGCAAGTCATCGCCAGAGGCTCACACTCGCGACCCAGATCTGCCCTCCCCGCCGCCCCCCCCCAACACGAGAGAGAGAGAGAGAGAGAGAGAGAGAGAGAGAGAGGCTCCAAGCTGAAAATCAACCATCGAACCTCGACAAAGCGACGCCACCAAACAACATACTTGCTCCCTTCGTAGTATGGCCATTGTACCATCTCACCATTCCTTGTAGCTACATCTCACTGCTCTATTGCCGGCCTACCCCTTCCGACAAAGGGAGGAATCCTTGAAAGACTAAAGTACTGTCTAGTAAAATGGTGACCGAGAGTAGGGAAAGCATGGATTGACGCAACTTGGCCTAAATGCTAGGAGGGGCCAACAAGCAAAATTTGACTTCGGGGGGGGGGCTAGATAGTAGGAAGCAAGAAATTTCAGTGTTTGTCCATGTAATTGTCTAAGGGCAGGAGACGGGGTAACAACCCATGTTGGCCTCTACAAAGCTTCATCATTGAAAGCATGTTGATCCACAACTGATCGAAAACATCAACCTCTCTTGAAGCTGATGTATCGTAGCGCATCCGGTCGCACGAGCCACCTTCCGATGTGGTTTAGAAGTGAAGGAAACCGCAAGGCAAGAGATATGAAGGGGTTTAGCAGCGAGCAAGGATCTATAACACTTTTATGAAAAAATAATTGATGGTCAAAACTGATACAATACTTACTAGCGGGTTGTATGTCCTTGGTAGGATATTAGCTAGATATAAAAGAATGTTAGGGATTTCAAGATGATTAGTGTGTTTGGTTCAAAAATTTTAGTTAGTATACACTATCCGAAGTTTATACAATAATATCTTTATTAGGCATCAATTATTTAGTTATTGAACCCTCTTTCGATAAGGTGTAGCTATGCACCTATCAACTTTCATGATTTGTTCTACATCACACAATCTACCAAATGCATTTATTCTGTATTGTCTTTGATTTGTAGTTTTGTACCGTATCAGGTTGTCTATCAATTCCAACTAAGACCATTGACATTGTCTTCAAAGATCAATGAAGCACTACGTTATCGCAAATCACCGTGAGACACCCTGCATTCTCCCTACTCACATTCATTCGATGATCTAGAAACAATCATATGTATTGATGGTGATGACAATCGAGCAAGATTGTGGTGACAGCCCCAAGTTACTTGGCATTAGTTTGATCTTTGTTTCTTTGTCTATCAAATTCGAGGTATAGGAATGATTAAATGATGCACCACGATAGTAGTATGATGTCTCTATGTCGAGTGGGGCATGGGAGTATGAGAGACATCTTGGGAATATTAGAGATGGGCAAGAAAGAAGACAACACACATGTAGGGAGTCAGCCATGAAAGGCAGTGATATGTAGTGGTTATGCCTGCGGGTATATTGGAGGAGAAGCACATATTTTCTTAGATAATGGAACGATTACATTTCGGCCGTAGTACCACACACAGCCTTACAACCTCTGCGTGATTGCATACAACCTTTTTTAAAAAACAAAGTTCTAAGAAAATAGAAAAGAAAACTCCGAGTGCAAGACTAACGAGTAATAGATGTCACTACTATTCAACATACATTGGGATCACTTGTTGGAAAAGTGAACACCCTTGGATGAATAATATAGCGACAAACTTCCTGTCAACTATGAAGAAAAAGTGTCTATCGTGCGCTCGAAACGAAGTAGAAAAAAAGCATGCCACAATTGGCATCTTGACGACCTTATGTAACAGAGCCTCCACTACCTTGATCTAAAACAGGCAAATCCGCCCCAACTCGTGTACCCTTGAAGAAGAGATCACACGCGCTTGTGTTGTCACGGCTGTCGTCTCCGTGCCTCCACAAAGGGGAGCCGATGAAGCCCATGGTAGATCCTCGCAATTTCTCCAAAGATAGGTATAACACCCGCGGGTGTCACCGCTAACACCGACCAAGGCTTCAACACCATCCACGAAGGGAGACGGATGACAAACATCGTTGCCTCTAGTTGTGGGTCTAGCCATCGTGTACATCAGCACCGAGACTCCGATGGTCTAGGTGTAAGCTTCATGACCATTTTGTATGGCGGGAATGATTGGTTTTGTTGATTAAGATTATAATCATAAAATGTGCTATCTGATATCTACTCTAATGATTGGTTTTGTAGATTAAGATTACAACTATTCACTATTGTTGTAGACTTACCTTACGGGTGTACATTGATTAGGAGAATGATTTGTCAACGACATGGTGACATATTGAAGACGTATGACCGGTCAAGAGGGCCCACACGGTGGAGTTCGACCAATACAAGATACTAGAAGGTTCCATATACTGGTATAGAAACAGAGGCGGATAACATTACCAACTTAATTCCAAGTAAAGTACAAGACCGACTGAGTAGGACTCTTAATTGATAAGGATGATTATAGATAGAGTTTCTAAGTATCTAAATCTTGTAACCGATTAGGATTCTGCATGTAACCTTTCCTCCTCGGATATATAAGACGGGGGCGGGGACCCGTACGAGGAGAAGTTTTTACAAGTGACGCTATAGCAATCTGCTAAGGCAATACAAAACATACAAGACGTAGGGTATTACTCTCAATTGAGGGAGCTGGACCTGTCTAAATGTGTGTGTGATCTTGTGTTACACCATCGAGTTCCTGGTTCGTGCGGGGCTTGATAGTTTATTATCGAGATAAAGACTCGACAACTATGAGGTAGACACCATCACCGACATAGTGTACACACCCATCAACCGCACAAAAGAATTGAGATAGAGCATAGAAATTCATTATAAGCTCAATCTAATAAACCTCCAACCATGGCGGGCAAAGATTTCCATTATTATTGTCTCTAAGAAAAGGGGAAAAGTCCATTTTAGTGTCCTCAACAATTCACTTTGTCCATCCTGGTACCTAAACAAAATATTGGCTTAATCTAATACCTTGTACTATCCATACCAGCTTAATTTAGTCCCTAAACAGGATTACAGTCCGGTTTTGCTTACGTGTACCCGGTTTTCATCAAGTCAACTCGATTTGGCAGCCACGTCATCCATCTGGCATGGAATGGACAATAATCGGCCCATACACAATTCTATTCTATTGCTCCTCGTGTGTCCGACATGGGCCAACTCAGTCCAGTTTTTTACTAATTAGTGTTTGCAGGCCGACTTAGTCCAGTTTACTAATTAGTGTTTGCATGATGGGCCCCAGGCTTTTCCATGGAACTTTTCACATAGCAGTATAGCACCAATTGAGCTAAAAAAAGCTAAAAAAGCAGGATAGTACCAATGGTCTGCTCTTGCTTTTGATGATGCCATGGTTGTGACGTAGCTAGGCACACCATTGTTCGGAAAAGAAAAACGTAGCTAGACGCACAACATAAAAAGACATATTTTTATTTTTTTATTATAAAAAGACATAATTACTTTTCACTCAACAACCTAAACTGATGGTTACTTCATATTTGCACAACTAGTCAAGCTGTAATATATCCAACAAAACATGGAGCTTAGATCGTGGTATTTGAACATTCCTGCCATGAGAACATATAAACATTCTTTGACGTTAACTTTAACAGAGTTCACTGTGGACATGAAAAAAAACTCCAACACTGTAGGTGCCAAAATGACTTTGGTTTCCTTCCCAATTTACTTTTGGTGGCCTCATCATGGGGATTGTGTACCAGTCTGCAAGTATGAAAAAGTATAAGAAAAGATGACAACACTTGTACCTAACACTGATAATCAAAAAGACACAAAACCTTGTAGTACCCATCATACCTGAAAGATAGTGCTGGACCTTATATGCTCTTCACTTGTAGGCCTCCAATTAGTATTTGCCCTCTTCCTTTTCTTGGTAGCCTATGATCACAAAAGGATCAGTTTAATATACTAGTGAAATGAAGTAAAATGTATGTCAGGTTAATATAACCTTAGACTTTGAACTTTCTGCAGGTTGACTTGCCGCTTCAGCTTGCATTCTTTTCCTCATCACATTCTATTTTCCCTTATCTGGGTTCAAGGGGCATTTTCTTGCATTATGTTGATCATTTCTAAAAATAGTACATTTCATCTTCATGCCAATCCTTGTTAATTTGGTCCCTCTCTTTCTAGCCTCGGATGGATCTCTTCTCCTCTCTTTTCTTGGCCTTCCAGGCATCTTCACATATCCAGGTGGTTGTGGTCTTGGATGGTCCGAGATCGTCCAATTGGACATACCCTCCATTGGCAACATGCGGTGTTGATACGTGTTGTTGTAGGCTTCAACGGTGTAGCAATCAGCAATGTAATCCTCCGGATTCTTGGACATAGTAAACAAGGCAGATATTGCATGGCAACAAGGGATGCCAGCAAGCTGCCAGCACTGCATGAACATGTTCTTTGTTCTACATCGACCTTGTACCTCTTATCATCATGTCCGACTTCAAAACCATCTTGCCCATTCCATATCGGCAAGCATTTCTCTGGATCTTCTATGTAAGTGTGCAACTTCTTCCGAATGTTTGGGCAGATCCAACCAACCCAGTTCTCCGATTTAAACTTGTTTTGTTGTATTCTAACATAGGTCTTAATCCTTATGCCTTCAAGGATTGTGATGATTGGATGGGCTCTAACAGCAACAATCCAATTATTGAAGCTTTCACACATGTTGTTGTCCACACTATCATAGTTGCTCCCAATTCTAAACCATGCTCTACTCCAATGTATTGGCTCCGTGGTCATCATGTCTTTGACCCCCATCGGGTGTCATTTGAGCTAGTAGGGCCTTGCAATAGCTGAACATTTCCCTACTTGAAGACTTTGCACACCTCCAAAATGGTCTTTGAAATTTTTTATCCCTATACTTTTTCCTCCAATTTGCATAAATATACCTAGTGCACATCCTATGTTCAGCATGCGGCAAGAGCTCACTAATTGCATTCAAGAGTCCCTATGATTAACAAACATGTCATTACAAGGCCACCTTAGAACACAAAAAAATAGAAATGACAAAACAATGGAAGATACCTTTTGTTGATCAGATATCAAGACCCAACCATCTCCATTGATAGCAATGTTCACATCTTTGATTAGAAGACTTAAAACCAATACCAAGTGTCGGATGTTTCTTTCTCTACCACAACCCAAGCAATAGGGTACATCCGATTGTTCGCGTCCCTACCAATTGCACACAACAATTCTCCATTGCAAGCTCCTTTAAAGAAGCATCCATCAAGTCCTATTACTTTTCTACATCCTGCTATGAAGCCCTTCTTGGATGCTTCAAAACATATGTAAATCCTTTGGAACACATGTTGAACGGTGATGTCGGGGTCCAAGCAAATTGCAATTGTGCTACCTGGATTACTTCTCTTTATTTCTAGCTGGTAATCAAAAACCTTGGGGTACTCTTCTTTAGCAGCATCATAAACTCTCTTCATGACAGTATACTTGGCCCTCTTGATTTTTGAAAGAGTGACATCTCGCTCCCATGTCAAGCAAGACTGTTTCCTTTAACTATTGAAGCTTCCAAGAAGGATTAGTCTTGATTAGTGACTCATACCTATCAGCTATTCGTTTAGCGGTGACAAGCTTGTTGTCTCTCCTTTGAGGGCATCTGTGGTTTGGCACATACGTCTTGACTCGAAACCAGTCTAACTTTGTGGTATAAGAAGCATATATCATCCAAGGGCATTGAGACCATGAGCACTTGGCCCCGATCTTCCTCCTTGCATCTTTAGGAAACAAAATATGCTGCTTCATAAAAATACCATACTTGACTAGAGCTTCCTTGAATTCTTCTCTTCCTCTAAATGTCACGCCAATTGCAAAAGTTGGCATTTCAGCATTGTTGTCAAACCTCGAAAATATGCTCTTCCTTCTACTCCCATTGACCGCGAGCCCCTCCTCTTCATCATAAGAAGCTTCTTCACTTGAGTCAAAATATGGCGTCCCATTGTCGGCATCAACATCTTCATCAATACGAGGAAGTGCTACTTGTGGTGGATCTTTTAATAAGACTTGACTGATTTCATCCTTCTTTTTTATCCCTTTTTCACCATCTTGGCATTCTTTCTAATCTCCTTAGCCTCTTCATCATCCTCTGAATTTCCTATATCTTCATGCCAGTCACTATCATCACCGATACCTTCATCTATTGGTTTAGTTGCATCAGCCTTCTTGTTGTAGGCTTGCTGGTGCACTTTATTTTCTCCATTCCAATTTTCCTTACCTTTGTAAGAGGTCCTAGAAGTTTGCAAATTTGTATCATGTTCTCCTTCAGAAATTGCATCTTCTAACTCATCTTCAAAATGAATTTCCTCTTCCTCCTCTCGAACTTTCATGGAGAACTTCTACATATACGTCGGCTACACAACCTTCCTTAATGCAATCAACCATGTAGGTGCATACTTGTGTCATCATCAAGTGGCCTCAAACCATTTATGAGTTCCTTCCCTGGAAACAACCAATTCAAAATGACCGAATCTTTTGCACTTATTATCATGTGTCTTTCAAGTGCTTTACTATCTCAGCAATTGACACCTTCTCCCTCTTAATATAAGACATGGCTTCATCTCCGTCGATATAGTCAACATTTTCTCCATAATGCACAAATTGCCCACCTAAGTAAAGTCTTACAGATATTGTATCAATGTTATCCATATGGCCTGCACCATCAATCAATTGACTAGGTTAAAATAATCGTAGAATCAGACTTGTCAAAGGCACTGATCTATGAAAACCACTAGCATCGGACATTTTGTTCAGCTATACAGGCCCATATATATAGAACAGAACAACAGCATAAGTATTCTCAATATTAATTTAATATCCACATTCACTTAGTCTGTTACGCTATGATTTCTTAATGAGAAATAATTTACTATTTTAAGTCCGTGTAAAATAATTACCACACTAATAGTACGGACGTTAAGTGATTCATTGAAAAGGAAAATCACCCATCCTACTAAAAGAGGAAACAAGCGAAATGAAAAGGAGTAATCGGGTGCAATGGTGTTTATGTCAATTAATGGCATATCAAATCCGGATGCAATCTAACGGAATCAACCAAATTTTACTAAGGAACAATATATAAAACAGAAATTGATCCAAATCCCCAACCAATCAGACCACAAAAAGAAACCCTAGTATATTGTAATTAAATGGAAACTAGATCATTACTTGAAAGTTTCGTTGTCCGGCCTCCTTTCATCGATAGCGTTCAGCGATTGATCAATGCTACTCCCTATCATGCAGTCCACGACGACGATCGGGTGGTGAGAGTCGGACCGGATAGGGGCGGCGATGTATTCGGAGTAGAGGAGAACGAAACCGTGTTGAGTCATGCGATGGTTGGGTCGAGGCTGTGCTCGGCTTGATGCAATATTTTGTAGTATCGTGCCGGAACATTTGACGCTAGGAGCTATGACACAATGTGGGCTCGGCCCAATCCACTGCAGATAAATGATGTGGCAAATGCCTCGATGAAAACCGGGTACACGTAAGCAAAACCGGACTCTAATCCTGCTTAGGGACTAAATTAAGCTGGTATGGATAGTACAAGGTATTAGATTAAGCCAATATTTTGTTTAGGTACCGGGATGGACAAAGTGAATTGTTGAGGACACTAAAATGGACTTTCCCCAAGAAAAGGCATGCATTGTAATGATCATTTTCCTCCTTTGGAACAATGATCATGTCCTCATCCGAGTGCAAACCCTTATAGATAACCTAGTTCCTCGGTTTATTCCTTGCCTTTACAGGCACCTTCAAAAACTTAATGGGGCATTTGCAAATCTGCCTCATTTTCAAGTCCAATTCTGTTTTTGGACCTCTTTTAAGACTATGTAAAGCTTTCATCCAAGTTATTGCATGGTTGTCCTTATTTTGATGGCAAAACTGTAATTTTTTCCATCAAAATAGGGGCAACCGTGCAACAACTTGGGTGAAAGTAGGTCCAATTTTGTAAAGTCTGAAAAGGTTGTCCAAAATCAGAATTAAGGTTCAAAATAAGGGCACTCATGCAATTGTTCCAAACTTAGTAGTGTTAAACTTAGTTCATTTTGATTTTTTTAAAATGATATAAAAAACACGGATACCAATTAAGCATGTGAGAATCGGAGTAGGTTTTTCTTATATAAAATATATTTGTTGGGTGAAAATTTGGAAAACAATATTTATAACCGCAAATTTTAAACTCAATAAAGTAACATATGACTGTTCAGTTACCCCTTTGCATGTCCAACAGTCCAAGTAAAGGAAGGGAGTCAGCCGAGTGGGCAAGGACGTCCGGGTTTGCTTATCATCACAGACGCCTTACCAATACCATCATTTCACTAAAAAAAAAAACAAAAAAAAAACAATGCCATAATCTTGACGACATGCGAGGGAACGGCCTCGATTCAGACGGACCGAGGGAAAGGCTAATCCAGCTGTGGGCCGACCTCGTTCCTACGGCCCATCCAAAGAGGCTCTGGACCTGTTTGTTGCCTGTAGCGTGCCTTAGGCGTAACTTTTATCAGCTTCTGCGTCTCCAACTAGCGCCAGAAGCAAAAAGCTGTCCCAAACGGGGTTTGTTTTTCCAAACCGCAAAAGCGAAAAAAAACTACCGGTTAAACTAAAAGCTAAAAAGTGACTCACTCGTAGTTTCTCCAGCTTTTCGCCTCGCGCCCTTGGCTACGTGCGGTCGTGCCTCCGGTCATCCTTCTCTCAAGTCTTTAATTGCTCCACCCGTGTCCCTCTGCCCTGCCGCGGGCGAGCTCTTCGTTACCTCGCACTGCTGGCCCACTGCAGTCGTCAATAAATTGACAAGAGATTGGCCTCCAGATCCGTCGGAGCTTAGGACGAAGGGGAATAAGTATCGACGAGCTTGGGCTGACTGTAATCCACACGGGTGAGCTTGGACCAGCCGAAATCGACACGGATGAGCTCAGGCCGGCAGGAATCAGCCCTAGCGAGCTCGGGGTGGTGTGAATCGACGCGGGCAAGCTCTGGCTGGATGTAATCGACACGGGCGAGCTGGGATTAGCTTGAATCTCGCGCTCGCGTGAGGTCTGTATGTATGATGCCAAGCTGAGGTGCCGTCATCAACTTTCAGACCTCCCGTCTCTCCAAGGTCACCGTCGAGCTTCATTCCAAAAGCTGGGGTACGCCAAACAACTCTCCTTAGCTTCTCTGAATCGCGCTTCCTGGACCAGAGAAAGCGAGCTTCTCCAAAACTCCGCTTCTCCAGCAAGCTGAGAAGCTACCGCTACCCCAAACAGGCCCTTACTCTGTTTACCTAGTGTTCTGGTTCCTAAAAAAAACAAGTGTTCTGGTTGTCCTAAGAAAAATGTTCTGTTCTTCTTCTATGGGACTTCTCATGGATCATGTTACCCTTCCATCTATGTCAATCCTCAATATCCTTGGGCCCACTCTCTGCCGGCCTGCGCCCCACATCTCGGTATCTTCGTCAACGTCGACTATCGCATGCGCCCCACCGTGCCGCCACCCATCACGACTTCGATGCCGTCACCACCCGTTGCACCACTTCGACTGTCCCCCATGGCCACCACTAGCGGACCAGCAACGCATCGTCGCCTCACCGCGTCGCCCACACATGCCGCCGCCACTCACCACACCGCCACCATGGACACCACCGCCCACCGTCGGCCACAAAATGACACCACCGCCGACCTCACCCACTGGCCTCCTGTTGCCCGTAGCCACGGCGGCGCCATCGTCGTTGCGCCGCCCCGCCGGACCGTCGCTCACCGCCGGTCGAACGCCACTAGCGGGCACCCTTCAATAATCTCATCCGATAATCGATAATGAGTACTGCTATACATCCCACCTTTTTTGTACGACCGCATGTTATAATTGAGAGATCCAATAATTTAATTGACTTTGATTGTGATCCTTTCCAAATTCTAAATTGTTAGATCTTTGATCGTAACGCGGTCGTGCAAATGGGTTTTACGTGAATCTTGGATAATATGGGCACAAGCAAGATCAAGGCTACATCAAAGGAGAGTCTCAATTTGGTGAAGACATCATTGCCACCATTTAGACTGACTCCAACAAGGGCATCCATTTTTTAGATGCAAATCGATGTTTGCCTGCCATGAACAGTCATTTGCATTTCATTCACGTGGCACCAGCTCTAACAGCGGCAGCCATTCTCGCTTTTCCTCCTCCCCGTGCTCGCTCTACGCGACGCGCCGCACGTCGCACGAGCCCGCGACACACTGCACCCGCCTTGCTGCCGCATCCGACGCTGCGCTCGTCTCGCTCGCCCTGCACGCCGCACGCTAGTCGCTCGTCACGTGTTGCTACCCCCGCGTCGACGCTGACCCGCGTGAGGTCACCCGCAGCTTGTGTAACACCCCCAAAATTATAAAACATAAATCAAATTCAAACTTCATGCTAAATTTAAATTTTTTAGCATTTATTTTATGATTCACAAATTTTCAAAAAAGAAGAAAAACAAAACTTCGCAATTAAATAAACTAGAGAAGAAAATTGAAACTTTTGAAGATAATAGAATTAACCCTGAGAGTGTTTGCTTATTTTATTGACTTTCATTTGATTTCTTGAATGACGCTCCATATTTGAAATTCGAAACTTCAAACCAATTTCAAAAATCGAAATAAAAAACAATTTAGAGAAAAAGGAAGAGGAAATTTCCTCCTGGTTGGGCCGTCCTTTTCCCCCTTTTCTCCCTTGACCGGCCCGGCCCACCGCTTCCTCTCTCTTCTTGGCCCAACCCACGACCCCCCCCTTCCGTCGTCTTCCCCGAGCGACACGGCCGCGCCGTCGCGCGTCGCTCGCCGGCGCTCCGCCACCCGGCCCCTACCTCCGGTAGCACCGCCTTCTCCGCGTCCCACGCGCTCGCAGCCAACCGCACTCGCGCCCGAAGCCGCCGCCTCCCCTCTAGCCCATCTCCTCGCACGGCGCGCCGCATCCGGACGAGCACCCCACGCCACGCTCCCTGCTGCCGCCACACCCGTCCAAGGACGACTCCTACTCCGCCACCTCGCCCTCGAGCCGTACCGGACCCCCTCGCTTCTCCGCGAACGCCGCCACCGTCGGTCCCCTCCTTCCCCACCTCCGCCTTGGCCGCCACGGCTGCTCCGGCCTATAAAAGGCGAGGCGGCGAGCTCACCTTCTCTACCCCGGCGCATGCCTCACCGCCTCCACCCCCTCCTCGCCACACGCACCACCGGCAGCTCCCTCGCCGAGCGCTGCCGTCCGCCACCGCATCCCCTCGACGCCGGCCACCACCGGCGCTTCCCCCGGCCGGCCACCGCCGCCACACACTCCAGGCACGTCCCCGCGTGCGTGCTCGACCCCTCCAACCCCTCATTCCCTCCCCGGTTGAGCAACCGCGCCGGTGCCCCCACCTTGCCTCGCCTCCGGCCGCCGTGCTCGTCCCCGCCACCGCACGCCGGCCATCGGCGCCACCCCTCGGAGTTGCGCGTGACGTTGCAGATCCTCGACGTGCCCTTCCCATGCCGCCGGGCCACCACAACGGCCGTCGGCGAGGGTTCCGACGAGCTCGTGCCGTGCACCACCGCTCCGGCCGTCGCTCGCCGCCACGAATCCTCCCCAATCAACCTCAACGTTCGATCTCCGGTGCACGGGTGCGATTAGATCATAGTGTACCCCTTCGTTGATCTAATCTCGTCCGCCCATCCTCGATCCGACGATCTACAACCACCCCCATCTCATAAACCGATGGGCCAAGCCCATGGACCCGGTCCACGACCCCGTGGACCGAGTCCACAACCTTTTCCAATACAAAAGTATTTCCTAAATTCCCAAGAAAATCCCAGTCCAAGGTATTATTACATCCAACCCCCGAGCTTTCTCATTATTATGTTTAGGTCCTTGAAATTTTACAAACGAGACCCTCATACTTTTTGAAAATTACATTTCAAGTCCCCGACATTTTACGAAAGGCACTCGACCCTCATGCTCGCTCTCCGCCGCCGGTGCTCGGCCACCCGCGGCCATGCTCGCTCGCCGCCGCCACTCTCGATCGTGCTTACCGGCACCCGACATACTCTATTTCCGAACGCCATGGACGACCTGTAGGAGCTGAAATCCGGCATGGGGAAGGGGAAGAGGGCGGCCAAAGAGTTGGGGATTCGGATCATTGGGTCACGGCGCATTCATTTGAGCCACCATTCGAGGTGTGGCGATCGAGGTCCAACGTTGTCCGCCGCACACCGTTGTCCGCGGTCGAGATCCGCCGCGCCCGGGCTACGCCACAAACGCCCACCGCGTGCCTGCGCCACCACTCCCATGCCAAGCGCCCAAGGCGACCTCCTCTGTACGTGTCGCAAGCTGGAGCGTACTCGTCCAAATGCATTGGAAGAGAGAGGGTAGCCATGTTTAGCTCGCCTCTCTCCTCCAATGCAAAACTGTATGCTCCTTTACATGCTCTGTTGGAGAGTGTTTTCATCATGAACAGTAGCGATTGAAGAGTCATTTTGGGTTTTCCTGTCCATTTGCGTAAGCTATTGGAGTGAGTCTTAGCTGTTTTGTTGGATGATAGCTGTTTTGTTGGATGATGTGTTCACTTCCGCAAGTTCCGAATTCCGATTAGTACGAATGGAGCTCAAATCCAGGACAAAATAAAGC
>JAUNZO010003712.1:0-10296 GCA_031894775.1 Chloris gayana
GGTGGAACACCGAGTTGGTGGCTCGGTTCTACTCCACTCTATGGTTCGAGTTCGATGAGGAGAGTCAAGAAGACTCCATCATGCACTCGGACACTTGAGGGCAACCGCTACCGGATCACATATTCTCGGCTTACCGAAGTGTTGGGGTTTGATTACTTGGATACTCGCAAGGACAATGTTAACATTCATGAGCCACGTGAATGACATTGCTATGGAATTCATGTATGACAACCGAGTATCATCAGCCTTGGATTGCATCCATATTATCGTGTGTTGAACAACATATTCAGGTACACCTTGGATCCTAAGATTGGTAATGCTTCCTCTTTGCTTGCCATCACCAAGATTGTTCTACGTGATATGCATCCAGGAGCTGAGCCGTTTAGTGTCTTTGAGCACATTTGGATGATGATCATCAACAATTTCTACACTCGCAAGGCCAGCTTGCAATTTGCTCCTTATATCATGAAGATGCTAGAGCATGTGACAGGGTTGCAGCTTGCACATGATCGGGGGTCACTAGCGGGATAGGCACCTCCACCTCCTCCACCTCCAGCAGAGCTCGTGCAGCTTGTGATGTTCCCGAGTCCTCTTCTCGTCGAGCTCGCAACAAGTCCGGGTTCTTTGGATCGATGATGAAGAAAATCTTTTGCATGTCCATGGCAAATAGTGAGGACATTTATGAGTTGAGGATGGAGCAGCGCCACATAAATGACGGACACCAACGGTATCTTGTGCACATTGCACAGCAGCAGCAGCCTTCCACCACCGCCTCGTTTGGACTTCCCTCTCGTTGTGCCTCGTCATCGGGACGACTTGTGGGCTCCCTACCAGCAAGCAGCAGGTGTTGCAGTAGCAGCCCAAGGCGCCGGGGAGATTGAGAGTGATGATGAGGAGGAGGACGAGGAGGATGTTGACAACGATGAGGTCGAGGAGTGATTTGCTATGGGCGTCACTTTGCTTCTTTTCTCTTTGTGGTGACTTGTTGTCAAAGGGGGAAAAGAAATTTCTATCTATCTATGTTGTTTGTTTTCTATTTTCTTATGATAGACTAAGTGTTGGACACCATTTATGTTTGAACCTATAGATGATGGTAATGTTTAAGACATCCTTTTAATTATCTATCCTTGTGACGTTTCATGCTTATGTGATGGTGTAATGTTGCTTATCCTTTTAGTTGCATTTATGTGAAAATGTATGTCATAAAGCATTTGTGTTGTGCTTTTCCTTCTTTTTATGACATGGGTGCATAGAAAAAGGGCGAGCTCCTTTGGTTGTTAATTCAAATTGTGCATTTGGTTTTGTAAAGGCCAAAGCTTGAAATTCAAATTCATGCACATATTAAGCGGGAGCTCACCTTTTATCTTTGCATTTTGCGCTTCTTGACATATATTTTTAGAAATTTAATTGTATTGGCATCAATCACCAAAAAGGGGGAGATTGTAAATACATCTAGGGCCCTCATTTTGTTTTGGATCGGATGATTGATATCAATACAATTAAATTTGAATTAATGTTTTCATGAGAATGTGTGTAGTGGTCATCTACAAAACATGAAAGCGTTGCAAGTTCGAATGAAAAAGAGAAAAGAAAAGGGGCAAGTTGAAATATATGGAGAAGAAAGAAGATCACACTCAAAATGTTCCACATGAAGTTTTTATCTTTTCTTTGAGTGTAAGGATGCCGAACTATAAAGAGGGATGCAATCACACTCATGACAATGGATATATTAAGGAATTCCGCAGCAAAGCGCGGGATATGACCTAGTATGCTGTAAAAATTACTCCCGTTGAAGATACCAAAGAAGGATTGTTAGAAGAATTAATGAGTTCCGGATCAACTTATGAGAGAAGGTAATATTCTGATATATCGGGCTAAGGTACATGAAACGGAACGTAAATTGTCCCATCTTTATATTGACTTCATATAATTATGTCTCTCTCGTCAGTTGATTTTAGGTACTAGGTGATGCTTCATCTAGTTTGTTTCCCACTAGTGCTCTCCAAAATGATATGTTAAGTGGTTATGTTCTCATTACATTCACCACGTATCATATACTATATGATTTGCAAAATTATAAATGGCAAGTTTAAGAAGTTCATGTGTTTTCAAATGCCTTTGTTTGGGGTTTCATCATTAAATCATTAAATTTGAAGGTATGACCTTCCTCAAGGCACCATCTTCTAAGCAGCTCCCAACCACTGTGGTGTCCATGTCGTCTCTGTGTGAGCGTGAGTGTTCGTGCGTGTGTTGGTGGTTTGTGTTCCTGTGTGTGTTGTTGTGTTTTTGTGTTTTGTACGTGCCATTTCGGGCAGGTTCTTATCCCGTCTTCTTCTTAATACTACATCCGTTTTAAAATATAAGCATTTGCTGATTTTTCAAAATTGTGTTTGGCCGTTCGTCTTATTTAAAAAAATTATGAAAATATTGATTTTTTTATATTTTAATTTATTGTTAGATATATTTTAAATATAATGTATTTATTTTTATGTTTTATGAAAATTTTGAATAAGAAAAGTGGTCAAACGCAGTTCTAAAGTCAATAAATACTTAATTTTGGAACGGATGGAGTATAATGAAGCTTAGCTCTTCGCGTTTTCGAGAAATCTTTTTGAAGAAACCAGAGGTGAGGATCTCATCCTTTGTTTTCATCACACCCTCCAGGGTCTCCACCGTTCAACCGGTGTGAAGCAATGCATCCTTTTGTTCCCTCCACACGCTCCAGGGTCTCCATCAGATCCAACTGATTAATTTTGGCTAGCAGGGTGTGATGAAGACTAGTATCTCAAGCTCAAGCAGCATGTCATGTACAGTGTACAGTTTCCTTTTCATACAATTGATAAAAAAGTATAAGTAAGAGGTAAAAAAAAAACTCGAGCAGCAGTTCCCTTGTCGCATGGCTCCACGATGACCTCATGTTTTGCCTCCATCGATATGACAATAAATTTTTTCCACTCCTCTCCCACACATGTTCACTGAAATACTTTTACAAGTGGACTAAGGTCCTGTTCGTTTCATGCCCTCTAAAATTTAGCACTATCACATCAAAGAGAATCTTATTATTTATGAATATTTCGATCAATTTAATGACAAAACCCTATTGACAGATTGGTGCTAATTTTCGAGATGAATCTAATGAGCTTAATTAATCTAGATTTTGCTAAAGTGATGCTACAAGTAACCGTCTTCTAATCATGACTTAATTAACCTCATTAGATTCGTCTCGTAAATTAGTCTAGAGGCCTGTAATTTATTTTATAATTAAACTTTATTTACTACTTCTAAATAGTAAGATTCTCTTTGATGTGACAACTCTAAAATTTAGACCCCAGGAAACGAACACACCCTATTCGTCTCGTAAATTAGTCTAGAGGCACTGTAATTTATTTTATAATTAAACTTTATTTACTACTTCTAAATAGTAAGATTCTCTTTGATGTGACAACTCTAAAATTTAGACCCCAGGAAACGAACACACCTAAATTTTATTTACTACATCTAAATAGTAAGATTCTCTTTGATCGTCGTCAAAGAGAATCTTACTATTTAGAAGTAGTAAATAAAGTTTAATTATAAAATAAATTACAGGCCTCTAGACTAATTTACGAGACGAATCTAATGAGGTTAATTAAGTCATGATTAGAAGACGGTTACTGTAGCATCACTTTATTAAAATCTAGATTAATTAAGCTCATTAGATTCATCTCGAAAATTAGCACCAATCTGTCAATAGAGTTTTGTCATTAAATTGATCGAAATATTCATAAATAATAAGATTCTCTTTGATGTGACAGATGCTTAAATTTTAGAGGAGAAAACGAACACACCCTAAAGAGTATTAATAATTACCATTTTTTTCTTTCCCAACTCAAGAAGTTGGATTGTCTAGAAACACGGGTGCATAAAGAATCAAAGCGCTGCCATAATGTCTCTGCACGGGTATACGGTATACCCAACATTTTGTGACAAATATAGAGTAGTATATATGAGCTACACTATTATGCATATATAGAAACAGATCGATCGTTTGTAACTAAAAACACCAAGCAGACAACTCTGATCATCCTTAATTAAACACCATTTACACTCACTAATTAACGAGTAGTTCTGCAGGTCAGATTAGCACTTTTTATACCTGGGGATACCCAACATCAAGGTTGTAGTTCAGCCATCCTGGCATCTTCCTTGCACATTATCCATGACCGATGCACGCGAATCGCCTCCCTAATCACACCTTAATTAATCTTCTCCGTCCACTACTGGTCCGCCACGCACCCGCCTCGGTAGCCGGGCAAAAGTTACCAGGCACACGTCTCTCCATCACGCAACCACCATTGCCGCTGAAGCAAAGGCGGCGGTTTTGGCCGGGCCCAAACTCCCAGATAGTACCATCACAAAGAAAATACAAACGGAAAAGAAAAATTAACCGGCGCCTGATCGACTCGCCTCCATCAACAAACAAACCGGAGCAAACACTCCTATTTTTCCGATCCAGAAAAGAGAGAGAAAATTTCTCCTTTTCAATTTGAAATCCGGACAAGGTAATCCACGGATTTCGCAGGGAGAAGGCGTGGTTAGGGCGGCGGCGATTAGCGGTCTCTGCCTGCGTCAGCGAGAAGCATCCCTGCTTTGCGTCCCTAACCCTATCTCCTTCCCCGTTCTCTGTTGCTTCGCGTTGTCCCTTTCCATCCCCTTCCCTGTGCCCTGTGCCTCTCTCTCTCTCTCTCTCTCTCTCTCGTCTCGGCACGGCCGTAATAAAATAAATCTCGAGAAGGAGAGGGAGGACGACGCACGCACGCACCGCACAGGCTGCGCAATCCCTTTCTCACTCTTATCCGCAAGCCAAGGAACTCCGGTCTCCGGGAGAGGAGAAGGCGAGGAGAAGAGGACGGTGCTCGTCTTGGTTCCGCTCCAAGATGTCGTCCCCGAGCAAGCGCCGCGAGATGGACCTCATGAAGCTGTGAGGATCTTGGGTGAACGGTTCCCTGCTTTTGGATTCTTGTTTTCTAGATTGATGGGTTCCCGTTCTGATCTGGTCTTGCTCTCTGGCCTCTTGGGCTTGCAGGATGATGAGTGACTACAAGGTGGAGATGGTCAACGACGGGATGCAGGAATTCTTCGTCGAATTCAAGGGCCCTGCCGAAAGTACGAACCCTCGCGCGAAATCCGGTTCCGCCCGGTCTCTCAGCCGGATGATCCACGTTCCTTTTTTCTGATTCGGTTGTAGGCTGGCATAGACAAGTTTGAGGAAGACTGCCGATTTTCCCTATTGAGCGTGATTACTTTAGAGATATTCTAGGCTGATTTTGCTTGATGCTAGATGGATTGCTCAGTTGACCAAGAGCATCCTCTGTTTCTGTAGATTTTTTAGGTTTTTGTTGGGAGATAAGCTACGTTATCTGAGAAATGTCTGCTAAATTTGGTAGGTATTTATCAAGGTGGTGTCTGGAAGATTAGGGTGGAATTGCCTGATGCGTATCCTTACAAATCTCCATCAATCGGCTTCATCAATAAAATTTACCATCCCAATGTTGATGAAATGTGAGCATCTTTCATCCCTGTGCTATTGGTTTGGTATAGCTGAAGCTCAATGCTGACTTATTTTCCATTGCAAAATGCAGGTCTGGTTCTGTCTGTCTGGATGTCATTAACCAGACATGGAGCCCAATGTTTGGTTAGTTAGCCAAATTCAGTCATAAAGCCGAACATTTACTGGTTATTTTACCATGTGTAGCTTGCTGTAGCTTGAATATTTCTCACACTAATTTTGCAGATCTAGTGAATGTGTTCGAAGTTTTCCTTCCACAACTTTTACTGTATCCAAACCCTTCTGATCCATTAAATGGGGAGGCCGCTGCACTAATGATGCGTGATCGTCCAGCTTATGAACAGAAAGTGAAAGGTGATCATCTACAGCTTTCTAATTGTTTTCGGTACCTTAACTTATGCACCTGACTTTTTCCCCTGTAATATGCACCTGAAGTATTATTTGTTTTTTATTCAGACACAAGCTCCAGTTTTTGTCCATTATATTTACTTCAGCTCCATGCTTTTGTGATCCTCGAACGAATTGCAATCTTACAAAATGTACTGATTGATTGCAACCCATCCTGTTGACATGCCAAATGCCCAAATGAATACGAAAAGTTCAGTTTTTTTATATATATAGCATTGCTTTGTAACCTTGCAGGATATATTTTTATTGAGTGTAAACTGCACTTAAGATTGTACTGTCACAACCTAATTCATTGACCAACCTAATCAGTGAAAAATTCTGATCTTTTTCCCATGTAGTTAGCATGTGTCAACCGAAACTAACATCGAGAAGTTGTAATATAACACTAGTAGTTGAATCTGAGCTAATTTTGAAATCAAAGTCTCCAAAACCCTACATAAGCAAGTTATACTACATTACTGCACAAACAATTGCAATAACCTGAATGAACAGAAAGCATAAGCAATGCTGCAGAATAGGTACTTGGAACTGAACTTTGCTTAAAAAAAATACGCATCAGTATAATGCACATTTTGACCTACTACATCATGCTATTTTTTAATTTATTCGCCCAATCATTATCAAATTACATTTTGGACCTATATCATCATGAGTTCTATTAATTTAATTCTCTCAAGATCTAGTCAACTTACTGCATAGTCTACACTCGAGTAAGTTTCATTCTACCTCATGTCCAACTTTCCTAAGTATTGGAACCAAATTGACAGATGCAGCATATAATGCTTACTTGCTTAGTGTCATCAAAGTAACCAGTGAGTACACGGAACTCCTGTGCAGTCCTACCAAAGCTTGTTACCTTGTCCTGTGGGCTTGTCCTTGTGTGCTGCATGCTTTCTCGTGTGTTGTTTGTCCTTGTGTGCTGAATCTTCCTCGTGTGCTATCTTTCTATTTCCATGTCAAAGGACATATTTCTGCCAAGCTTGCCATGATTGTGAAGCTGCCGAACCTGGAAAACAGAAACCCATGATTTATAAATCTGAATAGTATTAAAAAACTAGATCTAAATGCCAAGTACGATATCGCCTGAAAAAAGGAGAGCTAAAATTCTATTGTTCGCCTTAATATTGGAGGATAAGGCAACAATGTTGCTCATTTCTCTTGATTTATTTAAGATTAGAGATGAAGATGGCAACAAATCCTATGCTAAATCATTGTCAAATGACGTTGGGAGAATGGAACCAGCAAACAATCTTCACTTCCCTGCTACATCTAGCTAGTAGGATTATAAAGGCTTAAAGGAAATTATGGTCTGGGTAGTGGGTGGTTGTGGAACGGCAAGGCTAGGCTAAGGCAGGACCTCTGGGAGAAGAGACTTGTACATGGACGATGTCGTCACAGCCAACGCTCTTATGTTAGTAGGACGAGACCAGCTCGTTGATTGGCATGTTTAGGGTTTGCACGTATCTATTTGGTTGCACGATTTAATCTTTCATGTAGATCTAATGATATACGTGAAAAGCAAGCGTTACCTGTACTGTTACGTTGCCTGTACTTTTGTGGATGCTTGGAATTGGGTGGCTCTGCCTTTTCCAGGCTCTTAGAGTAACAGTTTAGAAGATTTATTAAAACTTGTTCGTGTGGGGCATTTGAAACAGCTACTGATGCCTTTATTTCTTATTTGAAATCCCGGATAATTTTGTATTTACTATTTCTATGCCCACTGCTGGGTAAAGATTTAAAGTTCCAACTGATTCCTTAAAGAATGATTAAGGAATTTGAATATACAGAAAAAGGTACTTGTCAGATGCCATGATGTTAGATCATCATCTGCTTCATTAAGTTAATATCTCCTTACTCCAGTGGGTCGGTGGTCGATTAAGTTTTTGTATTCCCCGTGCAAGACCTTTCTTATCTCAAATTATTGACATTTGTTAAGAGACTTAGTAGGTTGGTTCTATCAAGCTCTTTTTGTTCAGATAGAGCATGGTTTCCTTTATTACCCAGAAAAAGACATGTAAAGCACATGCACCCTCACCCAGAAAATATTTTCTCCCACTTGATTGCAGTTTATACATTATCATTTTCCCCAACTAGCTACTTGAGTATTAAACCTATTCTTGCTCATGTTTCTGCAGAATTTTGTGAAAAATATGCAAAACCCGAGGATGCTGGCATAACCCCGGAAGATAAGTCAAGCGACGAAGAGCTTAGCGAAGAGGAGGATGACTCCGGTGACGAAGCTATACTTGGCAATCCTGATCCTTAGTCAGTTTGGATGCTCTGTTCACTAGCTCATGAATACAATGTTCATTGCAGAAATTTGCAATTAAACAGAAACTAAGCAAAAAAAAAAAAGTCATGTAAATAAGTACCTGTATGTTATCCAATGTTGTTTCTTCACTTCGCCAACTGAATTTTATTTTTGTAGCGCTCACATTATCCAGCCATCAGAATCGCAGTCTCATATCTTTGTTCTCGTTTCAAGTAAGGTATCTGGTATCCCGACCTCCATAGCACTGATGGACTGCTATTGCTTGCTTGCCTTGCCTGATCGTATGTCAGTTGATTGCCTTTCTATTTTAGGTGCAGTTTGTGATTGGCCACTTAATGACTTTTAAGGCCTTTTCTGGATAGACCAATCATCTTTTGGTAATCGATTATTTTGATGAGGATTTATGCCAGAAATATGGTAAGATCCACTGACGTTTCTCAGGCTAACTTTGACTCGACTTAAAAAGAACAGAAAAGAAAAAATGGGTCTTGACGGCGTTCTGTGCTTCCACTGACGTTGAAAATTTCTGAAGCTTGGTTTTGGTGAAACTAGATTTCCGCTTTGGCTTCAGCACGTTTTCCTTTTTGCTGCTACGTCAGTACGATGTTGGCCGAGCTCGTGCAAGCTTTGCGTTTCGAAAGAAGAATCTATCCACATTTTAGCAACTTAATTATAGTACTGTTATTAAATCTACATTCCCAAGATGATAAAGCAAACTAGTCAGAATTCTTTGCTTTGTCCAATACTCATCATCTCGATTCTTTTTAAAAGGAATACTCATAATCTCATGGGCTGATAAACCGGCAGCTCTAAGAAGATAGGCTGAAAAATGCCTGGCGCAGAACACACAAAACTGCCAACCAAACAGCTCGCGTGTCTCATTGATGTCGGTTTCGGCCCGGTTTCATACTTCCGAGTTCCGAGAGCCTCTCTCCGCTGTGCCTGACTTCCGCTGAGCAGAGCTTGTCGGGATCGCAAAGCACTGGGCCGCCGCCGAGCGAGCCCAAAGCTTTTACCGCCTCCGCCGCCGGCCGCCGCCTCTGCACGGCAAGTCGGAGCAGCGTTGCTTCCCTCCGGCACCTGCGCGTCCGTTCCCCTTCCCTCGGCTCCATCCTCCTCTAGTCTTGCACGCCGCACCCGGTTGAGCCGGACGGACCCGTCTAGGCGGGTCGCCTCCGTCCCGCAGCGCTTGCCGCGGCGTCCTGTAGGTGGTGGTGGGTGCGGCAGAAGCTCGTGCCAGAGCTTGAGGCAGGGGCAGCAAACCTCGGGACCACCAGCTTGTGCGGCTCCAACCGGTGCCCCTCCACGGCCCTGCCGCGTTGCTTGCTTCTGAGGTACAACGGCCCCGTTTGGGACAACTGTGTAGCAACACGCTTAGGTGGAAAACGACTTTTCTGGAGAAGCCGCGCTCAATGGAATCGGCCACCAGCCGAAGTAATGTGTTTGGCTCCCCGGTCAAAATCGCGTTCGTCGCCGGGCATGGACCTTGCGCAGCTTTGCTAGGCCGCGGCCGCCGTCGCCGGTTTTCCAGTCCAGCGGTCCCACGGCGAGGCGCTAGACGAGGAGGTGAAGCACGTCCTCCTCCGTGTGGATGCCAGATGGGGATGCGGCCAGGCTCTGGCGTGTGGATGTAGTGGCGCGGCAGCCGGAGCTCAGGGCAGGGGCGGCGCAGGCGAGCCGCCGTCAGCAACGAGTACGCGACCACCTGCGGCAGCTCCTTCGCTCTCGTTCGGGAGGAGCTTTGGTCGGGGCAGAGCTCGGATTCAGGGAGGAGCCCGGCGATGGGGGAGGAGCTCGGGGATGGGGCGGAGCTCGAGGCCAGCGTTCGATGGCTGGGGACGGAGCTCGAGGCCGGCGTCCGATGGCTGGCAGAGGGCCTGCGCACGATGGGAGCGGAGAATCGCTTGCGTTGGTTACAATCGAGGGTCACGGTCGATTCCGCGTTGCAGGCAAAAATACATTTTGGGGGAAATCGCATTGGATAGAAGCGTGTTGGGAATCGTAGAGTTTGGCTCCCTCCATGGCTTATATCCGATGGAATCAAGCAATAAGCTGTCCCAAACGGGGC
>JAUNZO010003713.1:0-14373 GCA_031894775.1 Chloris gayana
ATCCATTTGTTTTCAAGCATTTTCAAACATTTCTATTTTTGTTCGTCCATAGTCTCTGTTTTCTATATTCAGTCTGAGACAACACAAGTTACTCAATCAAAAAAATTATGTTTGGATTATCATAGTGAACAAATATACCGTCTACTCTATCTTTGGATTATAATATATGTTGGAATATACTGGTTTAACAATGGGGTTATGTACTGCCACACAATAATAATGGGCTATTTGATGAATTGTAGGTTGATTGTTTAGCAAATCTCCTGTAGGATGTGAAGTGATGTGTGAATACAATTAGGACTCCAAAAACGTTTAGCAAATCATCGGTCAATAAAAGTTAACGTTGCAAGATGAGAACAGATACAATTTTTTGAGTATGCGTTTTGCAGGCCTTGAAATGGTAGGGCACTCATGGTGTAGCATGATATGATAGTGACTTGACAATGGGTAAAATATTGAAAAACTTGTTAAACATAATTTATTGTGCCACCTTCAGATAGCTGAGTTCTTTAAACTACTTTAGTTCTAAGTAGTTCCCCGCAGATTCATAACTGAAGACCATATTTTAATGTGTCTCGAGACTTAATAGATTAGGAGTCTTCTGGTAGAGCAAGCCTGTCTCAGGCATTTTATTAAACACTTGTTGAGCACGAGCAGTTGGGTGGTGAGTATACAGAGGAAGAGCAAAGAAACTTACAGCTTGGTGATGCCTGATTCATGCTGGGTTACTTACTGTCTGTGTTGGTGTTGGTGTACGGTGACATAGCCATTTTCAGTATCATATATGCATTATGCTACTTGAAACCTATGAGGCTATGACTGCAGGGATGAAGGTCCTCGACGTCTGGGAGCTAGCGGGTTGAATGCGGCCTCAGCTCGCTCGGATTCACAAACACTGGATGCGCGCCTGCCACCGCCGAGCTCGACGCTTGCTGCTTCCAAGGTCCGCAGGTGATCTCCTCGCGCCACCACAACACGGGATGATTTTGGCCGGACAGAGGCGGATGGCGGCGCCGGTGGAGGTGGACGCGGGCACGCGAATCCGACCTCATCGAGAGGGCAGCAGAGTAAATCGAGAGGGAGAGGGAGCGGAGTTTCCGTCGTGATGGGGAGCTCGTTGAGATGGAAGCTGTCCTCCGTGGCGGTGGCCTCCTCGGGCCGAATTCAATTTGGATTCCGTTCGTCGCAGATGGGATTTTGGTTACCTCCGTATCCGAGCTGGGCTGTTCCCATCTATAAATCATCATCCAGAAGGAACGGAAAGACAGAGATAGACGATGATGATGGGATCTCCCAGTAGGAACGCAACGGAGGAGAAGGAGTATTGGTCGTCGCCGGCGTTGAAAGATCTTCTGCCAGATCTGTCCCTCGACGAACAGCTGCGATTTCAGGATCCATCCGGGGGCAGGCTCAATCGTCAGACCAAGAAGAAGGTGGAGATGCAGGCCTGTTCACCGCCTCGTGATCCCCTGCACTCAGAAGAGTAGGTTCCATTTCTTTTCTTTTTTTTTTTTACAGCAGCATGCAAAATCAAATTCTTAAAAGATACTACATGTTGTGATTGCAGAGTACGCGACTCCTTCATCCTCCCGACGGCCCGCGAGGCGCTCCGCCATTACAACGCCAGGCACCCCGGCGCCGAGTTCGATTGTGTCAAGCCCCTGATGCAGACCCGCGTCCTCTTCAGGAACCAGGCCTGGTTCCACGTCAATTTCTGGGCTCGCAGCCGCGTCACCAACCAGATCAAGCGATTCTTCGCCGAAGTGCACTACAAGCCATCATCATCACCCACTGACCCTGCTACTAGTGCTAGCCTAGATCCACTAATTCCCGTCGTTGAAATATGCACCATCATCGGTACATGCTCCATTTCTTCTCTAATTAATACTAGCTAGTATAATTATTTCCATTTCGTTAATTAGCTACCTGGGCTAACATGTTATATAATGCGCAATGCAGAGGAACCGCTTAATCAGTATAAGCGCAGCTGTGCCTTCTGTCCAGGCAGCTACGACATTTTGCACCCAAAGGGCTGCCGTAAGTTCGTGTGTGGAAACGACAAGGACCGCTTCCAAGTTCCAACAGCAACTCACAGTCTGCACCAGTGGGATGGGGCTCAGCGGGCCATTTACCTGCCCCTCCATTCCAAACGCCCTACGGATTATAGCAACAAAAGACCCGACAGAGAGGAAACGATTGCTGTTGTTGTCTCTGTCAGACAGCAGCAGCTGAGTTTTTTAGCTATTTTTGACATCCCCGCTAAAGTTATGTTTATGTAGCACACACAGCGCGCTACTACTCTTTCCTAAGTCGGGCATGAACGAGTTATAAAGCAAGAGATAAAAATGGTTAGTAAGATCAAACCTGTTAGAGTTTGTAATAAAAAAAGGAGATACTTTGAAATGACAAATTTCATTTCACTGGCTGAAAATGAATCACAATAATTATGAAGTTCAGAGGTTCGGAGACGATGTCACTGGATGCTGGTCAATTGGGACCTGTACGTACATTGAGATGTAATCAAGATTGCATTCTCTGATCCTCTACGCAAGAGCTGAACATAGCGTACATTTAACAGTTACCATCATTGACTTGTAACACTGGAAAGAAAAAGTTATAGCTGGCTCCACACCTGTATCCAGAGGAAATAGAAACCGGCAAATCAGTTTGCCTATCTACACATCGAGGGGAAAGCACATTCTCACGATAATGTTGCCGGTAACAAGGAAATATAGAGGTCGGTAAATTAAATTATGAAGAATTAGTTTGCTGGTACAACGAAGCCACGGAGTGCCGTGCTCCCACAACCTGAATCGGATTCAAAAGCTGCAAACTGTTGAATCAGAATCCTGGGAGTGAGTATGGATCACATCCAGCCTTCCAATTTTTTTTCTGATGTAGTGACGTAGTGTAGAGTCTTTCAGCAACATGTGTGGGCTCCTCGGGCCGAATTCGATTTGGGTTCAAAAGTTCGACGGCTGTCCGAGTACGTGTTGAGTTTCTGAGGCTGGCTGGGCCTCTCTTTCCCTGTTTTTTTTCTTCTATAAATAAATCAACTCTAAATCAATCGTGGAGACCTCCTCCTCGTGGTAGAGAGATGATGACGGGATCTGGATCTCCCAGCAGGAACGGAACGGAGGAGAAGGAGTATTGGTCGTCGCCGGCGTTGAAAGATCTGTTTCCAGATCTGTCCCGCGATGAGCAGCTCCGATTTCCGAACCCGTGCGAGGGCAGGCTCAATCGTCAGACCAAGAAGAAGGTGCGGATGCAGGCCTGTTCACTGCCTCGCGATCCCCTGCACTCAGAAGAGTACGTTCGATTTCCCATTTTTTTATAGCAGCATGCAAAATCAGATTCCTCGCCATCTTAATTAATTTTCTGATTGCAGAGTACGCGACTCGTTCATCCTCCCCACGGTCCGCGACGCTCTCCTCCATTACAACGCAAGAAACCCGGGCGCCGAGTTCGACTGCGTGAAACCCCTGATGCAGGACCGCGTCATCTTCAGGAACCAGGTCTGGTTCCATGTCAACTTCTAGGCTCGCAGCCGTGTCACCAACAAGATCAAGCGATTCTTCGCCGAGCTGCACTACAAGCCGTCATCTACCAGTTCCAGCTCTACATCTGCGTGCTCGGACCCGAAAAAGCCCACTCAGAAAGATGCCGCGATTGCCATCGTTGAAATCTGCACCATCATTGGTACATTCTTTCTCTCTCTCTCTACTACCATCTGTTCATCATCCTCTTTTTTTTTTGTAAAAATGTTCTTCATAATCTTATATATAAAACTAATTGGACTAATGTTTTGTTAATGCAGAGGAGCCGCTTAATCAGTACAAGCGTAGCTGTGCGTTTTGTCCCGCTCACCACGACATTTTACACCCAAAGGGCTGCCGCAAGTTCGTGTGCGGAAACGACAAGGACCGGTTCGAGCAACGACTCACAATCTGCTCCAGTGGGACAGCGCATGGCAGGCCATTTACCTGCCCCTCCATTCCAAACGCCCTACGGATTATAGCAACAAAAGACCCGACAGAGAGGAAACGATTGCTGTTGTTGTCTCTGTCAGACAGCAGCAGCTGATTTTTGAGCTTCCACCTCTTCGATCAGTTACCTACTCCATACATGAAAATGATGTTTACCACTCGGTATATGTAGCCTCAAAATGTCGATCTAGAAATTTAAATGAGTTGTCAACTCTAAAGCAAGAGACGTAAAAAAATTGGTTAGTAAGATCAAACCTATTTGAGTTTATCTAAAACAACAGTAATAAAAAAGGAGATATTTTGAAGAAGAAATAAAGCAGCATTTTTAGATGGTAAAAAACAATTGTAATGCTAATTAATTCATATGTTCAAATTTCAATTGTTGACTTGCGATATTATATGAAAGAAATTACATTAAGGTTTGTTGGGGCAACGAAATTACAAATTTCATTACACAACTGAAAATGAATCATATTATGAAGTTTTTTTTTTTGAGACGACGGTGAGTCAAAATTTGAGGAATAAAGAAATGCAGGTGTACAGGCCCTCAAATTGTTGCCATGTACCTTTGACATAAGGCAACAAAGAAAAAAAAGAAGGCACGAGGCCTGTGCATTAAACTCTTCAAAACAGAAAATGTCATGCATATTTTCTTAGGGAGGGTGCATTTGTGGCGGTCATTTCAGAAGATAAGTAATTGAGGAGCGCCATGGAGATTGTCATGTACTACTCTCTTACTAAATTATTGTCGCCGTTGACTTTTTTTGTTAAGTTTGACCATTTGTCTTATTCAAATAAAGTTTAACAAATATCATATATTTTGTTGGAATATATTTTATCACTAAAGAAACTTGAAATGTAACATATTACTTTTTGTATTTGAAGAAATTTTTTGAATAAGACGAATGGTCAAACGTCACGAAAAAGTCAATGACGACAACAATTTAGTAAAGGAGGGAGTATGCTGGAGAACCTATACTATACACAACGTCATGAAAAAAGAAAGATTCAGATCAGCACCAGGGGCTAACTGCCAAAAGAACAACTCCAAAAGGTCGTAACTCCAAAATAGCACTCATAAACCAATATGCCGAAACAGCTCCTGCCCACCAGAATGTAAAAAATCAGAAAAGTTGAAAAAAAAATCGAAAAATTGGAAATTTCGCCCCTGCCTGACCCTGAGCCCTGCCCGCCGCCACTCCACCTCCATCCACAGGCACCGCGCAGACCCGTACGTACGTGTTAGCGTGTCTTTTCCTTCGATTCACTCACGAGCATGTGAGTTGGCTGATTTGGTTTGAGTAGAGACAAGGGTAAAATGGTCCATTCACATTTAGTTTAGGGAGGAAAAGAAAATATCTATATGTTTGTTGGGAGAGCAACCTGCTTAACCAATGGCGTGTTTTAGAGAGACGCTGATTTGTTAGGAGTGCTACTATTCTCTGGCTAATTAAAGACGCCAAACACCATTAGATTAAGCATTTCTTTCCCGAGGGAAATTGTGTTCATGTCATTAGCGTGCTCACATTAATACACGTATGTATGACGTCGTCTCACACTTTATATATGTTGCAAGTAGCTAGCGGGTCATACTGGTATCCAAAGGAAGAAGGATTATGCTACTGATGCGTGCAATTTTGCATCTATATATTTCTTGGCACGCACACTGGTGTGCCTGTTCATCGCGCAAACGCATGCTGGGTCATATATAGTGGCAGAATGATTTATCATGTAATGCAGTGGAAGTAGCATTGATGAGTGCTTGATCGTAGATGTAATTCAGTTAAAACGTCTAAATAAATAGGACAAAAAAAAAAGAATCCCCAAGGAATGAAAATCCATTTGCTTCATTCTTCTTTTTATTATTATTTGATATACTACGGTGTCAAAAGAGATGTTGACTCGATCGACTGGCATGGTATATATACACACACTCACTCACCGGCGACCTAGCTTGTTTGTTGGTTTCAAGTCTCAACACAAGACAAGCACTTTTCTTCTCCTATAACCCGGCCGGCTTCCTTCTCCTTCTCTCCTGCTTGTTAATTCACCTCCGCAAGCCAAGCATGGCGGACCAAGCGAGGAAGTCGTGGGACGACGAGGCGGCGGCGCCGGAGATGATGGAGGTGGCGGTGAAGCCGCAGATCTCACCCGTGGCTGCGTCATCGACGGCGTTCGAGGCGGCGGCGCTGCCGCTGAGCATGGTGCTGGTGCAGGGCTTCACCATGGTGATGCTGCTCCTCTCCAAGCTGGCGCTCAACACCGGCATGCGCCCCTTGGTGCTCCTCGTCTACCGCAACCTCATCGCCGCCGCCGTCATCGCTCCGCTCGCCATCATCTTCGAGAGGTACCTAACTATTCTAGATACGTTACTACATTAATAGCTAGCTCCTTTAATTCGGCTCCGCTTGTTTCGATCGTTTGACTCACATCATCTTGATGTGATTTTATTTAATAACACCGGCAATTAACTAGTGTAGCAAGAACAAGAGAAACACGGCTACCAGATGATCCCCACCAAAGATTCGTATATTACCCAACAAAAGGCATACATACTATAGTTTATCTAATTTGATGTCATCAGTACGTTTTATTTTAGTTAATTTTGAACAGAGGATATATCAAGGACGCACCAATTAATAATGTATCTTTTTTGTTTCATGCATCATATAGCCAAAAGCTCCATATATCATCACGGCATGAACCATGAATGCCAAAAAAGGTCGGTTGTAGTCGCATGAAGTAGTATGTACTTGCATGGCATGGTCGCGTGTTACATGCATGAAAAGTGAATCTAATTTCAAGTACACACGTACGTACACGTGTGGATCACATGCATGCATGGCCATTCTAATTTTTATATTCTTCCTCTGCCGATCCTCTGTCTCTTTGGAGCAAGCGCAAAATCAACAAGTGGGCTATCATATCGGCAGTGGTATGTATTACTACATACTACAGCAGCAGCAGTAATAGAGGAGCATGTCTCTACTCTCTAGTACTAGTATATATACTGCAGGAAGAATCCATCAGTTATTTTAGAATGACAAACAAATATACTCGAGTACGTACGGACACTAGAGGTATATATAGATTAGATTCTTAGGTATACAGTTGAATTTGATCCAAGCACTGTTAGCATCCGGAATCCAAGGGGCATGAATTAGTGGCTGTTGACTGCCAGCTGCGTTCTTTCAAAGCAGTCCACATCTCCCGTGGACTGTTGCGGCGAATTTCACAAGTGTCCTTGTCTTGTTTTGGTAGCATAACACCTAGTTACTTCATTCCCTGCTGACGAAGATAGAGTCCTAGTCCTAGCTACAAGATAGATGATTGATGTTATTGGTGCCAGGCAGCTGGAAACCGCCTACAATTATATTTGCAGTGCTTAATTATACTGCTGGCACTTGCTATTAGTAAGGCAAAGGAGGCAGAAGAGGAAATGGTTTTCCGTCAGACTGTCAGCATCTCGCCTCATGGGTCGCAGACAGAAACAGCAACGTCCTTGTCCTGTGCTTGAGTGGTGGGATGTACTAATATGAGATAGATCACCAATTTGTTGCCTCCACCACCACCACCATTTATGCTAATAGGCCATTAAATCAAATCTGTATGGAATGCAGAATTAGTGACTGGCACAAGAAGTTGTGCTGCCAACGTTACTGATCGATACTGCACTGTCGTCGTCACACACACGTAGTGATTTGTCAATGCAGAACAGAAAAAAGTTGACCTAAGGCATGCTCAATTTATACGCCAGGCTGGCAGGCTGGACGATACAGATGCATGTTTCCTTGTGTGGCTGTATAATTCTTCATGATACAGCTAATTAATTAACATGCCAAAGGAGCTTGTGTACTGTGTAGGCAAACAGAGATTTCCCAAGAGAAAAATGTTTCTATATATATATGCTGTAATGGGATGGCATGTTTTTGTGGTCCAGGAAAATGTGGAGAATGGTGAATTTGGCTGTGTTTGGCTGGCTTTCCGTAAATGCTACATTCGGGTGAGCACTGACGCTCAGCTACTAGCTTGTTTTGAAGCTATCGTTAGCTAGGCACAGGCAGGCTGACGAATAATATCGATTGCAGAGTGGTGCTGGCAATGGGTCTGTACTACTATGGGCTGAGGGCCAGCAGCCCCTCCTACTCTGTCAACTTCCTGAACCTGATCCCCGTGGTGACCTTCGTCATCGCCATCATTCTCAGGTACTTACTACTGTATGCATGATGATCAATTGATCAGACAGGCATTAATTATTGACACATTATTATTGTGCAGATTGGAGAAGCTGGGTCTGGGAAGTTGGTCTGGGAAGACGAAGGCCCTAGGCGCGGCCATGTGCGTGGGCGGGACGATGATGGTGAGCCTGCTCAAAGGCCGGCTGCTGCACCTATGGCCAACTCACCTACTGAGATACGCCCAGGCCCAGGCCCAGGCCCAGGCCCAGGCCCAGCAGCAGGCAACAGCAACGAGCTCTCAGTCTCACCACCACCAAGCTGCAGGCACAATCTTCCTATGCGGCAGCTGCTTGAGCTACGCCCTGTGGTTCATCGTGCAGGTACTAGCTACTAGAGCTTAATTTGATTAACACCCCTAAGCTAACTAACACCGTATATACGTGCGTGCAGGCTAGGGTTGGCAAGGTGTTTCCATCAAGATACTGGGCGACGATGCTGACGTGCCTGATCGGAAGCGTGGAGTCCTTTGCGGTGGGCATCTTCCTCGGCCACGACAAAGCTCAGTGGAGGCTCAAATGGGATCTGCAGCTTCTCACCGTCGTCTACTCGGTATGTAGTTATGCAATTCATGACCCTATATAATACTCCCTCAATCCAGAAATTGTTGCCGTTAGGACAACAACTCTAGTTCAAAAATGAACTAAAATTCTTGTCCTAACGACAACAATTTCAGAATGGAGGGAGTAATAATTAATGTTCACAAGATCACTTCACCCTAATAATACGTAAACCATCAATATATTAGGGCGTGTTCAACACTGGCATCACTTTCGTTCTGATCTCGTGGGCCATCAGCCGGCGCGGGCCCATCTACCCGCCCATGTTCAACTCCTTGTCGCTCATCATCACCACCATCATGGACTCGCTGCTGCTGGGCACCAACATCTACCTGGGAAGGTATGTACATCTTTTCTTTTGATCCTCTTTATTAATTATCCGCATCTACAGAATGAAATTAATAGTAGCTGAAGTGAATTATATGCAGCGTGGCTGGATCACTGCTGATCATCTTTGGACTGTACGCGTTCCTGTGGGGGAAAGGCAAGGAGCTGCAGCTCGCCACCAAGAAACAGCCGCTCTCGGTGGAGATGACCATGTCTGAGATGGCCTAACCTACTAGGAGACTACTACTCCCGGCTCTCTGGTTTAAATTTAATTGCATTTACCTCGTTAATTAGGATGATCTTCTCAGTTCAAAACTGATCTCAATAACGTCAGAACCAGAGGGAGTAGCTAGCTTGCTCACGTGATCGCGGTGCTAGGTAACTTGATGGGTCGATGAAGATCTATGATCAGACACAGGCAAATAACGCTAGTTGTTGTGTGTACTGGTTAGAGGAGATTGATTATTAAGCAAAAGAGAAGATAGCATATGCTAGTAGAGTACGTGTAATCTTCACAGGCATGATGCATCAGGTGTGATTGGCAGAATCGTATGGATGATGGCGCACGAAGGAATTCTTCCATCGTCGTGGGTTGGGCTGTTCTGACCATCCGTTTCATACTTGGGCCGATTCATTCATGCGGGGCCCACAAGGAATCAGCACACCGGATGCGGGACTAGTCAACGTCGCCCTTATTTGGTTTCTTTCTTCATTTTTTATATTTTTGCGACTATACTAGTAGGATATATATGATGAAAACAAAGCGGGATTTGTTCTTTGGTCGAACGAGTGCGATCTAGACTTGTGCAAGAATACACAGACTGTTGTTGTTACGACTGCAATTTACTTGTGTAGTCACAACTAAAGGACGACAGGAATAATAATTAGTCGACTACTAGTACGTACCGATAATTTTCTTCAAAAAAAAAGAAAAAAGAAAACGTACCAATAAGAATTAATATGATCTCAAGAAATTAAAGAAGAAGAAATGATGGATCAGAGCTGCAAATCTAGCAAGATGGGCTCCATGAGGTCGACGCCGAACAGCCTCAAGCTCCGCCGCCCCCGCCGGGAGTCGTCGTCGTCGACGGCGACGGCGGGCGGCGGCAGCAATCCCTGCTGCTGCTGCACCTTAGTATTGTTGGCGAACAGCAACAAGGCTGCTTGCGCTGGCACGAGCACGGACGTCGTGGCAGGCCGCTTGCGGCGGCGTTGGCAGTCGATGTAGAGGCGCGCGCCGTCGCGGAAGAAGGAGACGGTGTCGCCGGCGGCGAGGCGCTTGTCGCGGACGTAGCGGCTCCATCCCTTGGTCATGACGTAGCTCTGGCTGCTGCCCCAGTAGGAGTAGCGGAAGCGCCACGTGGCGGCCCCGCCGCGCGCGTCGTGGAAGCAGAGCACGGTGCCGGCCCGCGCCGCCGCGCCCAGCAGCGGCAGGTGCTTCTCGGCGAAGTGCTTGGGGACCACCAGACGGTTCAGCTTGCCCACGTCGCTCGGAGTCACGACCTTGTCGAACAAACGCTCCTTGTTCTTGCCTATCTCTGACCCCTCTAGTGCCATCGATCTATCTAGCTATCTGCAAGTATTTTTTGTCTCGATCTGGGATGGACTGCTAATAATCTTCTTCTTGGTGTGATGCTGCCATGCCTGATGCCCTTTGCCCTCTATATATAGGTAAGGTAGCCATTTCCTCCCTCAACTTATTTTATCTAAAAAAAGCTACCACTTCTTCTGCCAACGCCATGTCATCCTACCGCGGGATCGATTTGGGCAGTACGCTGTCTGATGGATGAGGAAGGGCAGGTGAGATTCTGACTTTTCTAATTTGGCCATTGGTGTGTCCTTTAATCCTAGGAAATAAAAGCATTTGATTCCGTTTACCGACCGCCCAAGGTCGTCGTTGCTCTTGTTCCATCATCAGTGCGGGCCTTTCTCTTTTTACAGATTACTAATAAACAGCTAATGACCCCTTCATCTCGAGGTAAAACGCATGCATCAGCAACATTTCAACCAATTAATCGGCATCGAACTGAATTGAAGGTAACAGCTGCGTCATGCTTTCATCGCTCATCTGATGTAAAAGGTAAAGGTGTGAAACCACGAGCGCTGCTGCCCGGTCACTGACTGACTGAGTAACCGCTTCGTTCCGGATGACCCAGTAATACAAGTTACCGCAGAGGGAGCTGAGATCAACGCGCTCCATCACGGTAGATCGGAACGGTAATAATTCCTCATCACAGACTTCATTAGGTCGCGCGTGGCTGCATGTCGATCCATTAAGCCAAACCCGCGGCTTGCGTTGCCGCTTCTCACTCCCCCGATGGAACCACATAAACAATTAACCACCTGATTACAATATGCCAATGATGCGAGTGGCCTAATTGCTACATAATTACCATTTGCAGGCACAAGCCAATAGTCCTCAACGTGCCTACTCGTACACATTTAGTAAACTCCCCAATGTTTAAGCAAGGTCAACTGCCAAATTTGTCGCATTTGATTGAAAGAGTCTTTGCTCAGATTTGGTACAAACGAGTACACAGATGCACATATATATGTCTACTAGCTCGTAGTGCTAGGGATGAGGAGATGAGCATGACACAAGAGATGCCAGGTATTCCTCTTGTTAGAAAAGAAGACAACATGGCATCTATTTTATCCATAAATGACAGTGGAAAACAATGATAGATTAGGGCCAGATGAGTTGCAACAACCTGGATATGTAGCCATATGCTCCAGCAAGTCTTAGAGTATGTATCAATCAAAACCTAGCTATACTGCAATTATGAGAGGCAAAAATATGAGACGTTAGTTATCGGCAAACCGCGTATTTTGCTAGCTAGCAGCTGTGATGATCCAGCCTAGGAAAATTGCCATGGCACTCAATTCAGCTATTCTTTTTTTTCTAAAAAAAATAAAACTCAGTTCAGCAAATCTGGCATGTGGACTCTATTGTCTAGTCGGTCCCTGGTATCCGATCAAAATGGGACTTATCTGAAATAAACCTCGGCAAAGACTCTCATGAACATTGATGGATTTATCTATAAAACCTCTCTGAAGTGTGCAACAATCATTACACTATCGAGTGCAGTCATCTTATCGGCTACTTTCCAGTGTTCATAAATCACAACTACTCAACACGAGTGAGCAAGTTTGAAAACAAAGCAAAAGGATAGTAAGGGTAGTAACACTACTAGAAATAGTAGATAGCTATACACAATGGAAGCAACAAATTTAAACCAACTGATTGAACAATATGTATAAAATTGCAATTTGGGTATGTGCCTTGTGGTGGGGGCTCGTCCCTCTCCTACAACTGCTATTCTTTGCCCCTATTAGGTGTAAACAATCTTGAGTCTCAGAAAAATGAGGAGTAAATTAGCTACCACTTGACACAGTTGCCATTGATGTTGTGAGATTAGCTTAATTAGCTGTTCTTGGCCTCGTGATGTCACCTTTGAAAAGCTGGTCTATGTCACCCCGAGCTTGCTATTTGGCCCTGGTCAAACATTTATAGTACACACGGATATATTCCACAATTAGTTGCACACAGGTTGCCCTCAATCAAGCAAATTATCTAATGTTGCAAATGGCAGTTCCTTGACAAGAAGATTAGTTGGGGCCGGGGCACTAGCTAGAGAGTATCACCACTTGGCTGTTGAAACACTATCTAATTGGACACTTCCAAAGAACACGCATTAAATTGTCTATAGTATAATAATGACATGTATTCTCAACTTCAAGGACCAAATCGCCAGATTTAGTACTTGCTAAGGGTGGTATAGTAGCCCTAAGTACATTGAACTTGCAGATATTAGTAATGTATTCAGGTCTCCTGGACTGAAACCGCTTTTCAGCAGATGCATGTGCAGTTCTGGGTTTGGGGGTGCTGGTTTCAGTTTTTCAACTAACTGCTACCTGCATTGGTGAAGAGAAGATGCTTGAGGTGAACTCAATTTTAATACTTGACACCAGTTTAGTTCTATCTCTGAAGAAGAACATATCAAGATGCCAGGACAAGTGGAAAATATTCTAAGCCTTCCTCGTTGCCAGGAGGTAACCCTTGGCTCTTCCCAAACGTTGGCCACGGCCAGCTACCTGAGACCTGAGTGGCTGATAGTCATAGATAATTAAGCAACTGAACTTAAGAAAGATCTTTTCATTTTCCACAAGTTGCGATACATAAGACAAGACTGTTTCCTTGAAAGAGAAAATATAGTAAGTATAACAAGAAGGACTTAAACAACTCTAGCACCTATCCATCTTTAGCTAACTCTTTGACCTGGCTCCAGACTCGAGTTGGGCTCGCTATTCACATCGCATTTTTTTTTCTAGTTTTGTCTGCGCAAACCAGATGTGCACTCAACCACTGGCACCTTTATACGGTCATCTTCAGAAATTCTGCCATTACATAGGACAAGGCATATAATTGAGGTTGAACGCACGAATGAGTTACTCGCGGTATGTATACACGAGTGGATATATATGTCAACTGAATATAAATTATACATCGATTTGATGGCTGAAATTGGAATAGATAATGCCATCAATTGGCCCGTTTGCTTTTGTAGTTTTGGTTGTTCTTCGACGTGGAAGAAAAATGGTACATGCAAGACAGCAAGAGGGTAGATGGGCATACTACAATGGATCGTGAGAGCCTGTGAGCCATATACTATACATGCAAGATAGCAAGGGCTGGCTCCAATGGATGGATCAAAGGGGTCTTCTTTTTTGGGGCAAAATGATAGGTAATGATCATTAGTTAACAGCGGTGTAGATTTAATTTCAGAAATTAACAACTAATGACTATTGTTGAGGTTATATTGTCAAAATAATATATTGTTATTTTTACAATGCATCAAAAGAAGTAGTCTATTTTATTTTCATTATCTAATTCATCATTATTATATATTAAGGTAATTAACTCATAGTGCAATTAACAAAAAAAGCATATAAATAAATTAAAATTAATTAATTTTTAGTATAATTACTAAGCTACCATACAACTAAAGGTCATTAATTGGGAAAATTAATTTTAGACTAGAAAACTCTTCCTTAAATAACATTGACCACCAGACAGAATAGAGTGAGCACTACTCTAATATGTGTGTTTTAAGTTGGGACTTTCTGGTAAAAACTAGCCGTGCAAAGCTTAAGATACCGTGAAAAAAAGAAGGTGGCCCCTAGTCATAGTTTTTCTATTTGCACTACCATAATCTGTAATCCATATGCTCGAATAGCAACTTTTCACCACTTCTCCCTTCACAC
>JAUNZO010003714.1:0-80242 GCA_031894775.1 Chloris gayana
GGTTTTTGACCAAGGGACCCATTGTCGGCGACTATAGGTCAAAGAGGGCCGGTGGGCGAGAAGGCCGACGGCCGCTTGGGCGAAGTAAAGGCGCGTCCCTCCCGAGAATCGTGCGCGGACGCCAACGAGAAGAGCATAACATTGATGGGCCTGGCCCACGTTGTAAAATTAGAAATAATAGTTTAATTTTGGAAAAGGATCCTAGTCGGTTAGGAAATCGGCCCGAAGAGGGTCCGAGTAGGATTCTTTGTGCCGGGTATAAATTTGTACTCGAGATGTAACACTGTAAACTCGATTCACATCCAATACAACTTTCGGCGCATCGCCAAACCCTAATTTTCTGTCAAGTCTTTCTTGTTTTCGCGCGGGGATCTTCGGGGCTCCGGTCGACAACAAGTCGGCTTGACAAGGTAATTATGTCGTCTAATTCTCGGCGCATTGTTCGTAATTAGATGGCTTAATTGCTAGTTATCCGGCGACAGATCTGTTTTCGACCGTCGTAGTGAGTATCGGCGGGATGAGTCAAGTCGACACTGGTCGGGCTCGTGGTGGAGGTAGTTTGACTTGTCCTGCCTCCCCGTCCCGGCCTTTGCTCACAACGCCGATTGGCTCGGATCCGGTCGTTCGAGTCACGATAGCCGCTATGAAATTTCTCTTACATCTTAGCCGATTCAGTGTGCGGATTCGGTTGACGTGTCTGTGTTTGCCTTTGCGATAGTTGACTTGTCCTAGGCGCATGCGGCCGATTGGATAGGATGTAGATTTACTTTCATAGTTAAGGCGTTTATGATTATGCTTGTCCTGAATCGGCGAGCGTGCGCGGCCGTTAGACCTGGTCCGATCGTGTGCCATCGGTTGACTTGTCTGTTGGAGCGGCTAGTCGGTCGAGATCTGTGTGGTTGTATTTGTCTTCTTGTTCTTTCGGAGTGTTTAGCCGATTGCTTATCACGTTCATTAGCTGTTTTATGTTCAATTAGCTAAATGCTGTTAAAAGCTGCCTTTGGACCCGAGTTATTAGTACGATTTCAATGATCATCATTATACATCTAGATATGATCTAATAACTCATTGTTATAATCAATGGCGAGAATCGGCCGGATGCTGATCAGCCGATTCTTGCTCTAATTGATGATTGAACCATCTTCTTGCTATCAAATTAATTACATCCCATTAATAATTACCTTGTTTACATTTTATTCGATAATGCATCCTGCAAAGTCTTAATGATTTGATCGTTTACCGACGAAATCGGCTGCTAGCCACCGATCGCATGTTATAGCATCGGCCGATTTTCGTATAGTTTGTATCACGGTTCGTTTGCACTGGCATTTAATACATAAATGGATGGGCCGTGCTGCTCCCTGTCGATGGCCGATTTTGTCTATCTTACGCGAGAATCGGCCATGGCTGCACATCGGTCTATACGGGCCGATGACCGGAATTTTACACCTTTTATTGTCTTTGTTGGTTTGCGGGGAAAACCATCGCGCGCACCGAGCGCACACGAGAATCGGCGAGCTGAGCCGGTCCGTTGGGAGCACGGGACCACTGCATCGGCCGGGGTTTCGGTGGACTCTCAGGACAACGGTGTGTTGGCGACTTTTGACGTCAACACACTTTTGGCACGCCCGGTGGGACGGAAGCAACCAAGATCAAGATGTCGTACATGCGAGGCTGTCGGGGAGGACGGAACACCAATGGTCGATGCTGAAAATCGGCCGATTTTTGTTCCGGTTCCTCTTAGGACGGATGGCAAAGGGCATGGAGAAGTTTACGATGACAACGAGGTTTCGGCACTGGGGAAGATGACGACGAGAACAAAAGCTGCGGTACCAAGAATACCTGGCCGAAGCAATGAAAAAGTACTTTCAAGCCACAGAAAGTGACACGTGGCGAGTGGCCACAAAAGGAGACATCCCTCGGATTACGCATCCGGAAGAACTAGACCAAATCAAAGCCCGAGAGGCTGCCGGATGCCAACCAACTCGGTGATATGGTCAACTCGTCCGTTCATCGGGCCCTAATCAATCAATCGGGCGTGTTGACCAACACCATCGGAAATTTGATCAAGGACACGGTTGATGGCGGACTGTTCATTGAAGGATATTACGGACCTGCGTACACTCGGCCTTTTGGCACTCTTGTACGACCAATTCGGGGAGTTGGCCTCCGAGAATACCACACCGCCGGCGGGGTTTCAGCCCACTGTACGGCATGCCACCTCACCTATGGCACTGGCAAGGACAATGCAAATGCAAGTACCGGTACGACCCAGCCGGGCAAAGAGGATGACGGTGGCCCCAAGAAGTCGGTAACGGAGGAGGGCGACAAACAAGATGTACAACGGCCGACTTCGAATTAGGGGCGGCGACCAATGTGGCGGCGGTCCCGCGAGATGGCACTGACAGCCTAATTTCTTCTACGTACCAAATACCGGCCCGAGTAGAATTGAGAACTCACCCACTATAGTACGGCCGATATACGGTATTCCACGACTAACTGCATCGGGTGGGGGACGAGGATTCATGAGTCGGACGGCCGATCCAATCGGCCATGAATTATGGAATCGCTCACGCAGATCATTGTTCCCGACTACGCGCTGGGATTTACGGAAACGGCCGGTTGATACACCCGGCGGGGGCAGCCCAACACAGCTTATATGACGGGGACCGGATCGGCGGCTGCTGAACCCAATGATATGAATAGCCTCATGGCTAAGATCGCCGATATGATGAAAGATCGGTTCGATTTGAAGCCTAAGGAGAAAAGTGCATTGTATCGGCGACCTTACCCTGGTTGGATGGATTCCGTGGCTTTACCCAATAAGTATAAAATTCCCGAGTTTTCCAAGTTTTACGGGCAAGATAACACATCAACTATGGAGCACATCGGTCGGTATGACGCACGGCTTGGTGAGGCGTCTACTCGGGAGGCTTTGCGGGTTCGGCTATTCCCACTTGTCATTGTACGGATCGGCCTTTTCATGGTTTGCTTGACTGTCACCTGGTTCTATTCAGAGTTGGGCCGATACGGAGAAAAGGTTTCACTCGTACTTCTTCACGGGCATTACCGAGCTTAGTTTGTCCGATTTAATGGCGGTGAAACAGAAAGCGGGGAATCGGTGGCTGATTATATACGAGAGGTTCGGGACCACGAGGGGACGATGCTACAATCCGAACCTGACGAGCAACGGTTGGCCGAAATCGCTTATGCGGGGCTATTTTCCAACATTAAAGAAAAGTTTACCCCACATGAGTTTGATGGGCTGGCACGGTGACCCGCAGGGCGATCGGCCGGGAAGAGAATCTCCGGCTCACCGAGGAATCGGCGGTATCGGGTGACTTATGCTGATTTCGACGGTGAGGAAGATGAAGAGGGAATTAATGCGGTTGAGTGGACTAATAACAAACGGCCGATATTTTCTCCGCATGTCAATCCTAAGGAGAAGAAATATGATTTTGATTTATCTAAGGCCGACGAAATATTTGATCGAGCTGCTGCGGGAAAAGAAAATCCAGCTTTCCCCTCATCACAAAATTCCTACGCCGAGAAGAATTGAAGAAAATGGCTAAGTGGTGCAAGTGGCATGGAAATTCGCATCATAACACCGTTGATTGTTATGCTATGAGAGATGAAATCCGAGAAGGCGGTTGACGGTGGGATATTGCGAGCAGCCGATGTAAAGAAGAAGATGAAAGTTGATGGGCACCCTTTCCGGCTAATACGATGTACATCAACACCATCGGCGGTGGATCGGCTGGTTTCATACGCCGATATGAGAGGAAGAGGGAGAGGGAAGAAAGAGACCGGGTGGCACGTGAACGAGGAATCTATCGACCAAAGTCGGCGGTACGAGACAAGACGTGATCCGCCGAGAAGATTTTGACCCACGCTTGGGCTTGTCCTTTCTTTCGATGCTTGCTTGGGACCAAAACATGAAGCTTCCATCTATCGAGAGCTGCCCGAGTGCATTGGCCGGAAAGAGTATCGTGATGGCGGGTCATCAAGTTACCGGGGACGGCCGATTAGTCGCAACTATGAATCTCAACAATCGGCCCCCGGAAGAAGCGATCGGCTATGATCACGGATATGATGAACGAAGATACGTAGTGCCAAAGAGAACCTCCGTTCACGATCGGTGGGGCCAATCAATGATGAAGAAGAGTTTGATTACCAATACCATGAAGATTCGAGAGGTGATCAAACCGAGAACGAAGGACGGTGGTGCCCCGGTGGTTTGCTCGGCAAAACCCAAAGAGGAGGCTTCAAAGAATGCGTTGTCGGGAAATCAAGGGTGGACGGCATTACGAGAGATGACCAAGATGATGAGTCCAAGCCCAAGAAGGAATGGAGGCCGAAAGTGCGGTCTCAAGTGGTCGGGCTGAAGCCGCGGTGAATATGATATCCATGATGCCCGGGATTGTCGGATCGGCCGATGAAAATTCGAGTGAAGAAGAACCGGTTGGGGAGACTTCGGAGAGTTACGTGGACGCCGGAATCGGCGGTATTTGATAAGCCGATCAACTACGATCATTTGCATCTCAAGGCATTGTACATTAGCGGCTACATCAATGGGTCACCAATGAGGAAAATGTTGGTCGACGGAGGAGCGGCGGTCAATGTCATGCCGATTACTACATACGCAAGCTCGGGAAGACGCCGAGAAGAAATGATGAGGGCTAATCGACGCTCAAGGATTACGGCGGGAGAAGTCAAGATGTGCGTGGGGCCGCAATAATGGAGATCACTTGTGGGCAGCAAAACCATACCCACCACTTTTTTCATCATCGACGGGAAAGGTGCATACACAACTTTGTTGGGGAGAGGCTGGATTCATGCCAAGCTGTTGCATCCCATCAACCATGCACCAATGTTTGATTCAATGGGTCGGCAACAAGGTCGAAATCGTACGGGCCGATAAGTACGTAACCATTGCAACTGCCGATTTCGAGTTTGCCGGTGCGGAGAGCTTGCCTTGTTTATCGGGCACGTATTGGGATGCGGAGGCCATAAACATCACCGACGACGGAGTTATTGTGACCGGGGGTCGGGTACCCCGAGCTGCTCGATGGGCCCCACGGGAGAATTGACGGACAATCGGCCGATCGATACACGCAGCGAGGATATGATGAGTCGGCCGATTAACGAGCCGGAAGACGGGAAATTAGGTCACGGTTTTGTGTCGGCCGACGAGTTAGAAGAGGTAGACATAGGGGATGGAGACAAGCCTCGGCCAACATATATTAGCAAGAAATTGTGTAAAGAAGTAAGAGATGAATTAGTGGCCTTATTGGAGGAATTTAAAGATTGTTTTGCTTGGGATTATAGCGAGATGCCTGGACTCGGCCGATCGATCGTTGAACATCGGTTGCCCACCAAGCCCGGATATCGGCCATATAAGCGGGGGCTCGGAAAATTGACCCTAGGTATTATGAAGCCGTCAAAGAAGAGATTATCAGATTATATGAGGCCGGCTTCATTAGGCCATGCCGATATGCGGAGTGGGTTTCCGATATTGTGCCGGTGGAAAAGAAGAATGGAAAGATGCGGGTTTGCATTGACTTCAGAAATTTGAATAAGGCAACTCCGAAAGATGAGTACCCAATGCCAAACGCCGATTTGTTAGTTGATGCAGCCGCCGGCAACAAAATTTTGAGCTTTATGGATGGAAATGCTGGGTACAATCAGATTTTTATGGCCGAGGAAGATATATCGAAGACGGCGTTTAGATGCCCGGGGCGTTGGGACTATATGAGTGGGTTGTCATGACCTTCGGACTAAAAAATGCTGGTGCTACATATCGAGAGGGCCATGAATTTTATATATCACGATTTAATCGGCCGATTGGTGGAAATTTATATTGATGATGTCATGGTGAAATCAAGATCGGTTGGGAGTCATGTGGCTGATCTCGAGAGAAGTGTTGAAGAGGACAAGACAATACGGCACGAAGATGAACCCGCTCAAGTGTGCGTTTGGCGTCTCGAGTTGGACAATTTACTGGGGTTTATTGTGCATGAAAAGGGAATTGAAGTCGGCCCTAAGAGTATTGATTCTATCGAGAAAGTTGGAACCGCCGACGAACAAGACGAAGCTCCGAGTCCACGATCGGCAAGATTAATTTTATTAGGCGATTTATCTCAAACTTGTCGCAGTCGACTTGATGTGTTTACGCCATTGTTGAAACTCAAAGCCAATCAAGAATTTCGGTGGGAGCCGATCCATCAAAAGGCTTTAGAAGATATCAAGAAATATTTGGTGTCCCCACCGGTGATGGTTCCGCCAAAGCCGAGGCACACCCTTTAAGTTATATTTATCGGCCGATGATAGGTGCATCGGCTCGACATTGACTCAAGAACGGGGAGGGAAAAGAAGCGGGTCATATTTTATCTCGGCCGCAAATTAATTGACGCAGAAACACGGTATCCAGAGGTGGAAAGGTTATGTCTCTGTACGTATTTTTCATGCACAAAATTAAGGCATTATACGTTGGCCGAAGAGTGTCTTGTCGTTTGCCGGGCCGATGTCGTAAAATATATGCTATCGGCTCCGGTCCCCAAAGGCCGGTTGGGCAAATGGATGTTGGCAATTGCGGAGTTTGATTTAGGCTATGAATCGGCCAAAGCGGTAAAAGCACAAGTATTGGCTGATTTAATAGTGCAACACGGTGAACACTCGGCCGGATACGTTGAACCGGTGCCATGGACGGTATTCTTTGATGGTTCAATTTGCAAGGAGGGAAGTGGAATCGGCTTGGTTGTTGTGTCGCCTCGGGGAGCAATACGTGGATACTCTATTACGGTAGAGGCGCACACCAACAACCAAGTCGAATACGAGCGATATTAAAAGGATTTGGAATTACTCATCGATGCCGGGGCTGATTTTGTGGAAATTTTCGGCGATTCCTTGTTGGTTGTGAGTCGGTGGCCGATGAGTATGAGTGTAAAGATGAAATATTGTTGCAATATCATAGAAAGTGCCAGAAGTTAATGAAAAGGTTCAAGTGTGTTAAAGTCAGCCATATACCAAGAGAGCGAGAACTTTGAAGCAAATAACTTGGCTCGGTTAGCATACGGATATCGGCTCGCCGAAAACGAGCTTAGAGATAGGCTGATATTGAAGAAGCCGATTGGCGTACGGAAATTCGAAATTTTTTGAGCAATCCATCCCAACCTACGAGATAAGAAGATAAGATATAAAGCTTTGAAGTATGTTACGTTGGATGATCAATTATTTTTCAAGACAATTGATGGGGTGCTTCTCAAGTGTATTGATGACACGAGGCCAAAGTGGTAATGAGCGAAGTGCATGATGGGATTTGCGGAACGCATCAATCGGCCCATAAAATGAAGTGGCTGCTAAGGCGAGCTGGTTATTGCTGGCCGACAATGTTGGCCGATTGTTTTAAATATTATAAAAGTTGCCAAGATTGCCAGAAATTCGGACCTATACGAGAGGCGCTGCGTCGGCTATGAATCCGAGTAATCAAACCTTGGCCGTTCGGAGAGCTGGGCCATGGATATGATCGGCGAGATAAATCCAGCATCAAGCAAAGGACATCAATACATATTAGTAGCTACAGATTATTTCACGAAGTGGGTTGAAGCGGCACCCTATCGCAAAGTTTCGACGGCGACGTGATAACGTTTGTTAAAGAGCATATCATTTATAGATTTGGGATTCCGGAAACAATCACGACGGATCAAGGATCGGTATTCACGTCGGACGAATTTCAATCTTTTGCTTGATGAGATGGGAATTAAGTTGATTAATTCGTCGCCGTATTATGCCCAAGCCAATGGCCAAGGCTGAAGCGGCAAATAAGAGTACGATCAAGTTAATCAAGCGGAAAATACAAGAGTATCCTCGTAAGTGGCACATGAAATTGATGGACGCTTTGTGGGCTTATCGTATGTCACGGCATGGGGCCATGCAAGTTGCGCCGTATCAGGTGGTATATGGGCACGAAGCCGTACTTGCCATGGGAGACAGCTATCGGCTCCGGAAGGATTGAGTTGCAACAAAAGCTTTCGGCCGATCGGTACTACGGATTGATGATGGATGAATTAGAAGATGTAGTACAAAATCGAGCTGGATGCATTGGAAAAAATAGAAGCGAGAATAAGGCGAGGGTCGCCGCCATTATGATAAGAAGGTTGTGCGAAAGCAGGTTTAAAGAGGGCGATTTGGTGCGGAAGCTTAGGATGCCAATCGGCGTGAAGGACAATCGGTTTGGTAAATGGTCGCCTAATTGGGAAGGACCTTATTTGATTAGCCGATCGGCACCGGGTAATGCATATATTTTGAAAGAGTTAGAAGGGGAAGAATTCGGCCGAGCACTTAATGGAAAGTATTTGAAGCGGTATTATCCTAGTATTTGGATTAACTCATAGTGTTCGGCCTAAAAGAGACTACGGCCGATGTCGATGCACATCGCCTTGAGACGGCCGATGCGAGAGTATCGCCCTTAGCCCAAAAAATATGAAAGTAAAACGAGAGGAGTCACCGATAAATTAGTCGATGTTTAAACATCGCCTTCGGATGGCCGATATTATGGTATATCGCCCTTAGTGCAAAAAATATTCGCAACAAATTTTGTTCAAAATCCTATTACACCTAAGCATAATCGAGCGCCTCGGCACGGGACAAGAAGTCTTGGACGGCGAGATAGTGCGCGGGCCGGCATGGAGTCGAGTTTAGCCATGACCAACGAGGTCATCCTCGATGGGGCCGACATCGGCGTGCGCCGCGGCGACCATCTTCTCGGCCGTTTGAATTGCTTCGTCCGTCGTCTTACGTTGAGCCGCCACGTCGGCCGACAAGCGTGCAATGGTGGCTTCCAAGGCCGCCGCCGCCTCCTCCTTGAGAGCCGGCGATGCTCTCAAATCGGCAATCTCCTGGTTGATTACCTGCGGTTCATCCTGCCGATTTGAGAGTTGCTCTTGCATCTCCTGGGTCTTACGGGCCTCCTCCTCGGAGCGCTTGATGGAGTTCTCGGCGAGTAACGCAGCTTGCTGCTGCTCCGCGTGGCGAGCCGGACGCTGCCGGGCACGAGTGAAGTCCATTTGCCGGTACTCCATGTATGCCACGCGGTGCGGAGCATCGCGCACATCCTCCGGGAGCTCGGTCCAGGACCTCCAAGTCTCGGGCCCTTATGGGGTGAGCGTCGGCCACCAAGCGATCGGCCGAAGAGGCCTCGAGCACTGCGCGCGATTTCGTTCATGGTGGTAAGACCGAGAGGAAGATACCAAAATCGGCGCGAGAACGAGGGAAGCTAAGCGCACGAAATACCAAGAAAAATAAAATGAAGCTAATAATCGAGAGGCAAATCAAGAAAATAAAAAGGAGATAGTAAAAACAAACACTGCGAAGCGTCGATGCGGAGCGGGCGGACGTCTATCGGGCTGTGCCATTGAACCTACGAGGTTCGTGTGTTCCAATCAGCTCTCGGCCGGCCGATTCCCCTTCACCGGCGGCATCTTCGGAGGCGGCATCGGGTACATGGCCAGCTTGTTCGGCTTCGGCGGGCTCATCGGCGGGCTCATCGGCAAGCTCATCGACGGCGGTGCCTACGGGAGAAGCCGCGGGCGGCTCTGGCCGACCGATTCTTCGTCGGCGGCGGTGCCTTTGGGAGAGGCCGTGGGCGACACACGGCCGGCTTGTTCGGCTCGGCGGCGACCTCGGGAGACGCGAGGCCGATCCAAGCGAGTTGAGCTCTCCGTAAGATTTGGATCGGCCTGGCTTGAGTACGATTGCCGATTCCGGAGCTACGGGGGTCGGCCTTTCGGGTGTCGGCGTCCTGGCCCGTGGAGGAGTTGATAGGCGGATCGGCCTATCGAGGCGTTGGTGTCCGGGCCCGAGGAGGAAGAACCGCCGATTCTGCAAAGAACTCATAGTTAGACGGTATGTAAAGTGAAAAGGGAATCGGCGATCATGCAATAATGACTGACGCGGCGGTGATGGTTCAGCGAAGTAGTCCGGGTCGGACGGGCGCACTGAGCTGCTTTAGCGGCGCGCGGTGTCGCTTCGGGGCTTGAGTCGGCCCTGCAGGTGGCACATTAGCCTTCCTCTTTACGAGGGCGGCTGTTTTAGTCTTGGCCTTGCGGGCGGCTGGTGCCCTCGACTCATCGCCGCAAAAGCTTGGGCGGGAGTGCGATCGGTGAAGCCGATATTTGGAACAATTGGGCTCGGCATTAAGTATGCAATCGGCCGGCCACGCGATGCTGCGGGTCGGCGGCTCCTCCGTGTCCGGCTGAAAAAGAATATACAAGGGTGAGCATTTGGAGTGGCCGATTTCATTTATAAAATCGGCCTTACGAGAAATAAATCGGCTACACGTACCTCGGCGAAAGCTTCGCTCGGGACTAAGCCGGAGAAGAAGGAAACGGTGTTCCGGCTGCGGAGGTGCCGGTTCCACTCGCCCCACCGGCGGTCAAAAGGCGGGTACTCGGGCGCCGGGAAAATCCGGCTAAGTCGCCGGTGACGACATCGGCGGTGCGGCCGACGAGCCAATTCCGCTGAATGGCGTTGTCGACGTTAGCCAGCGCCTTTATTTGCCCCACATAGAAGAGGCTGGGGAGCAGGCGGCGAGCCGAGTTGGCGGGCCGCCACCAGACGGGTGGTAGAACTCATAGGAGCAGAAAGCCTTGCTCCCGGCAATGAGTCCCGTCGGCGGCGGACGAGGGCGGAGGCGGGTGGTGAAGATCTTGACCGCCTCCCCGTCGGCCGTTGGGAAGGTGGGATCGATCGGAAAAGGAGTGTCATATCCCTTCTCGAAGAAATCGATGTACGGGTACCAATCCGTACTTTCGTTGTTGAGGCCCTTGTAGAGGGCGGCGAACCAATACGCCGGGTTGTCATCGACATGGCCGCCCACGGTGCCATGGATAACGCTTCCCCGAAAGAGATACATCGGCTGGATCGGGCGTGGCCGGTTCGGCATAGTTGCCGGGGAAGGAGAGGACAACGAGGTCCAAATCGATGGCCTTGGTGGTATGAAGGGACAACCACATTTGGATGAACCACCAAGGGCCACCCAAGTTTTTGGCGATCGGCGGAGCGCAACTCCACCGAAACCTGGTGAAGAAGGAGGTACGCCGATCCCGAGAAGGTACTTGCCCATGGGAAGGGCATAGGCTGTCGGCCGACCTATCGGCTATCGGCGAGGAAATTGTTTGTGGGGCTCACGGCGACCCCACGGAAGAAGAAGTGGTCAAGCCACATGTTGAGGAAGGCAACGTGCTCGCGGCGATCGGCCGTGCCGTGCCCCTTGTTGTAGGTCCGGATGTAGACCTTCCAACCCCTGGTGTCCTTAGGGTTGATCCGATGGGAGGACTTAATGCGGATGGCATGCGGGGTGGCCTCCGCCGTGATATTCAAATCGGCCAACATGACCGTATCCGGGAGGGTCATGGTAGCCGGGCCGTGGCCGAACATGAAGCGATTCGGGGCATCGACCGAGAGATAAGAAGCTGCCGCCGGCAACGGTTCATTCTTGTGGTGATCGGCCGAGAGAGAGTTTGATGGCGTGGGCGATGCCGATATTGGCCCAACCTTGCGGATGGACGGCCGATGCCGGTTATACCAATCGCGCCATCCGGCAACGGGAGTCGGCCATGACCGAAAGCTGTTGGCCCACTCGGCCGATAAAGGAGATTGTTGCCGAAACGGAACCCGGTTCGTTTCGGCACTGAGATGAGATACTGTGGGGTCGGGATCGCCCATGGGGCCCAAAAGAAGTGAGTTGGGATGTTGGATGGGATGACGACTTGGTTCGGATCTCCTAAAAACAAGGAATAGGGCTAAAATAAGAAACGGAACGGAAAGAAGATAGATTGTGAAAATGAACAAGAACAAGAACGCGAAGAAAGATTGCAAAGGTAGAAAAGAGGGGTGCTCGAATGTACATTACCTCCGGAACGGCGTTGGTGGTGGCGGCAGCCGCGGCCGGCGGCGGCGGCCGCAGCAGCGGCAACGGCGGGATTCATGGTCACCGGAAGAGAAAAACGACGGCGGCGCGGTGGGAAGTTGAAAGGGCTCGAAAAGGCAAAAGTCGCTAGAACGGGGGAAGATGAAAGCTAAGGAGAAGAAACGGATGGGAAATGACCGGGGGTGACCCTGGGTTTTATGGAGAGGTGACGGGCGATAAAACCGGCGCGATAAAAGAGGATAAATCGGTCCAGACGCATGCGTTGCATACCCCAGACCGGGGGGACATGTGTTGACGCCGGTTTTTGACCAAGGGACCCATTGTCGGCGACTATAGGTCAAAGAGGGCCGGTGGGCGGAAGGCCGACGGCCGCTTGAGGCGAGTAAAGGCGCGTCCCTCCCGAGAATCGTGCGCGGACGCCAACGAGAAGAGCATAACATTGATGGGCCTGGCCCACGTTGTAAAATTAGAAATAATAGTTTAATTTTGGAAAAGGATCCTAGTCGGTTAGGAAATCGGCCCGAAGAGGGTCCGAGTAGGATTCTTTGTGCCGGGTATAAATTTGTACTCGGATGTAACACTGTAAACTCGATTCACATCCAATACAACTTTCGGCGCATCGCCAAACCCTAATTTTCTGTCAAGTCTTTCTTGTTTTCGCGCGGGGATCTTCGGGGCTCCGGTCGACAACAAGTCGGCTTGACAAGGTAATTATGTCGTCTAATTCTCGGCGCATTGTTCGTAATTAGATGGCTTAATTGCTAGTTATCCAGCGACCGGATCTGTTTTCGACCGTCGTAGTGAGTATCGGCGGGATGAGTCAAGTCGACCTGGTCGGGCTCGTGGTGGAGGTAGTTTGACTTGTCCTGCCTCCCCGTCCCGGCCTTTGCTCACAACGCCGATTGGCTCGGATCTGGTCGTTCGAGTCACGATAGCCGCTATGAAATTTCTCTTACATCTTAGCCGATTCGATCTGTGCGGATTCGGTTGACGTGTCCTGTGTTTGCCTTTGCGATAGTTGACTTGTCCTAGGCGCATGCAGCCGATTGGATAGGATGTAGATTTACTTTCATAGTTAAGGCGTTTATGATTATGCTTGTCCTGAATCGGCCGAGCGTGCGCGGCCGTTAGACCTGGTCCGATCGTGTGCCATCGGTTGACTTGTCTGTTGGAGCGGCGGCCGATTCGGGATCTGTGTGGTTGTATTTGTCTTCTTGTTCTTTCGGAGTGTTTAGCCGATTGCTTATCACGTTCATTAGCTGTTTTATGTTCAATTAGCTAAATCTGTTAAAGCTGCCTTTGGACCCGAGTTATTAGTACGATTTCAATGATCATCATTATACATCTAGATATGATCTAATAACTCATTGTTATAATCAATGGCGAGAATCGGCCGGATGCCTGATCAGCCGATTTATTGCTCTAATTGATGATTGAACCATCTTCTTGCTATCAAATTAATTACATCCCATTAATAATTACCTTGTTTACATTTTATTCGATAATGCATCCCTGCAAAGTCTTAATGATTTGATCGTTTACCGACGAAATCGGCTGCTAGCCACCGATCGCATGTTATAGCATCGGCCGATTTTCGTATAGTTTGTATCACGGTTCGTTTGCACTGGCATTTAATACATAAATGGATGGGACGTGCTGCTCCCTGTCGATGGCCGATTTTGTCTATCTTACGCCGAGAATCGGCCATGGCTGCACATCGGTCTATACGGGCCGATGACCCGGAATTTTACACCTTTTATTGTCTTTGTTGGTTTGCGGGAAAACCATCCGCACGCACCAGCGCACACGAGAATCGGCGAGCTGAGCCGGTCCGTTGGGAGCACGGGACCCTGCATCGGCCGGGGTTTCGGTGGACTCTCCGGACAACGGTGTGTTGGCGACTTTTGACGTCAACAATACTACTGTTCCCTTTTCAGGTCCACTATACGCAAACGACCAGGCCGCACCTTCTAGAGTTCATCCCTAGTGATGCCCAAACGGGCTGCCTGACACGGCCTGAACCAAATGGTCCGGAAAATTTAGTTTCGGGACATTTCCTTAAGAAATTTGGGTTTACTTCTTTCGATTGGTTGAATAACGGAAAGTACAACAAGGTTTATGAGTAGCTTGTGGCACCAAGGATAAGAAATTATATAAAAAAAAAGACACCAAGGATAAGAACAAAAGCATGCCTATCTTGTGGCAGGACTGATGGCCTACGTGGCTACGTGTGGCAACTGCGTTGGTAGGTGCACCGATTTCCGCAGGACAAAATTTTGGATTTTTTTAAGATAATGGAACCTCGGTCCCAGCCTCTACAAAGACAAAATTTTGGATAGCGGCACATGCAGGCAGTAGCTATATTTCCTCTCGATTCTGGATTTGAAGGTATTCTGAAAAATAAGTTGGGACCTTTTTGGGGCCTCTTGACAACTTTTTCTTAACTCCATATATTTAAATTCAAATTTGGTGTTTTTATAGTGCATTTTTTATGCTCCTCGTCGGCTCTCTAAGCTTAACTTTCCTTAGAAGAAGAGCACTTTTTTTATAAAAGAAAGATCGGTTAATCTATCTATTTAATAATAAAAGGAGATGACATTCCTACCACAGAGCTTAGAATAAAAGAGAAATAGATCAGAAATTCTGAGGAAAAAAATAAAACATCTAGTCATTGATCATGAGCACACATAATCTCCAATAGACATCCAAAGCTTAATGTGAATCTTGGTGTAATCCCTACGTTTCCTCGGTCCTCTATACCTCACATCTCGTAACCCCCACAATCAGATAAAGAAACTTCTCAATGCACCTCACATCTCGTTACCCACGTAGATCAGATAGAGAAACGGATGGACCGGGCTCCTATTTGATCTATAAACAACATCAATAGTATTGTCGCCGGCAGGGAGTCGATCAACGACACTTTTGTGTTAACAACATGATATTCCTCTCTACGTGCGCAACCAGATTGCAGAAAGATTGACAGCCATTGGTGAGTCTCTCGAACATGGCAACCATCAAGTGCAACGAGTGCACCACGGCTTTACATCTAGCAAGGAGTCCATCAGTCCAAGAAGGCTCTACATCTAACATCCATTTTAGGAGTTTGGCTCTAGTGCAGGGTGCCCTGCACCTATAGGATTAAATTAAAGTGCACCAGAGCCGAACTCCCATTTTAGTGCATGCTATGCTTTGTTGGCTGTCAGCTTTCTTATTGTGTCATCTGATCTTTTTTGCAAACACTTTTTATAGAAGAAAAGCGCTCAAAATGAACCGGCAGATATTACAGATTGTTGTGATTTACAGAGAAAACACAGGTCAACTTGAGCACAAACATGCAAAACGCGGTAGGCTAACATGCTCAAACGGTCAATCACGTGAAGATACATACTGGCATAGCTACAAAATTGCACGTAATTAAGCTCTACTGCCTATTGTAATATTTTATCCATGATATCGAAAACTAAAGATTCTGCCTCAATAATCTTCTTGCCTTAATGTTTTGGAATTTCGCTTGTAACAATCTATAGTTTATCAGAATAATACAATCAGTTGGGTTTTTCCACGTACACCTATCTATGTCAAGCATAAGTTTCAATAACAGATGGCTGAAACTATCACCTCTTAACTTATAGGATAGCTAAATTATTTAATAAGTAATCTACTTCTTAATAAATATCATACTATTACATTATAATTTTATGAATGAATTATCGTGACCGTCATCATATACGTCACTAAACTTACTTAAGAAAAAAAGATAAGACTGCCCTAAAAAAAAGAAAAACAACAGATAAGACAAGGTGGGATGTCCCATTGGAACAAACAGTTAACATGGTTCATAGATGTTCCATCTTAAGTATTGTAGGCTTCTCAGATGCTCTATTAGAAAAAAAATATTATTGATACAGGATTCACACAAGAGGGGCATCGAGAAGTTCGAATTTCAGATTGGAGCAGCTTTGTTAAAATTCTAAAGGAGTTTGTGCATACTCATTTTATTACGTATTTGATATGTCTAACTTTTAAAGGCACTGTAAATTGACATCAAAGAACATTTTATACAAAACGTGTGTTTGGATGTTTAGCCTTGCGCAACTGTATGGACAATTGGACCAATTAAAACTAACAGTTCAACGAACAAAGCTGCGCCGCGGAGGCCCGCAATCCGACGCTCAACAGTGGTCTGGGTATGGTCCTCGAGATCGATCAAGGCAACGGTGGTCAGGAGGTGTTCGGGCTAAAGTGCTAAAGTGTGCTAATGGGCTAAAATTTAGCACCGAGAAAACGAACGGGTATGCCAAAAGGTGCTAAACTTTAGCACCAAGTGCTAAAATGTGGCAAAATCTTTAGCACCAAATTTGGTGCTAAAATGTGCTAAAGTCACCTGCTCCTCCACTTAGGACACCACCTACCCCTAATTCTCTCTCTCCGCCAGGGTGGGATAGAAGCATTAATTAGAGGTATGGGGTCATTTTGTAGGAAATAAACTAAACTTTAGCACAAGAAATGAACACCCCATTGCTAAAGTTTTAGCGCTAAAATTTAGCAGGCTAAACTTTTAGCACTAGAGGAAACGAACAGAACCGGTTAACACGTCGACAGTGTTGTATTGAACCGAAAAGTAATCTTCACCAAGTGCAATGCAATTTCATCTCAGACCACATCAGGACCGGGAAGTGAATTCCTAGGGGTGTGGATGAATGGAGGGTCCATGTCGGTCAGCACACTTGGCTGGCTTCCCCAGCACCAGCGATCATCCGTATCACCCACTGCGGCCGTGTGTGACGAGTCCATGTCATTGTACACCTCCCTCCCGACGTCGGAATGGACAGTAGTACATGCTTCCTGCTTCCGGGTCCTGGCACAAGAAAACAAGAAGCCTGCACTGCCTAAGGAGAACAGAGTAGCAGGGCAATCAGGGTCAGCAGGTTCCTCATCGACACACTGGTTCTTCCCGTGCAGGTCAGCTAACGGTGATCCAGTACTCCACACAGACAAGGGTCGTTCTGTGTATGTGCGCGCGCCAGCGACACAACGATAGGAAGTCGTGTCATCTCATAGTTCATCTGCTCCTGACACGAAGAACTGATCAAGAGACTGAGAGTGAGTAACTATCACCTGCAGCGACGACACGCAAGGTCATCATCATGCTGTCAAACTTTTGTGCTCCAGTGTGTAATGAAAGAATCAGCGTCAGGCCATTGTTCGACATGGCGGACAACGCCCCTCACGATAACGACGCCCTCACGATCTGCCACATAAAGTAGCATCATGAACAAATATTCTAGCCATCACGGCGCCCACACAACATCCATACTATTGTAAGGGATAAATATGCTTGCATAAACCATGTCATGCTCTCCACCCGGCAAATCACCAAAGGTATTGTAATTAAGCAATCATAGATAAAGTGCGACTAGTACCATCATGTGGTAAAAAGTTGTGAACATTCTTTTCGTTATGCTAAATGTCTCATATTTCTTAGTCTCTTAATTAGATTATTTATCCTCGATGCTAGTGATTTAATTCGTCTAAGCTCAATGTTCAGCATTGTTTGATCCCAACACAATTTATCACGAGATCCCATCGTCTACATTGCGGTCTTGATCTTTAAATACAAAATGAGTGGTTTCCAATACATGTTACTTAGTACATTACAGAATTACATCTCAAAGAATGGTTGGCTGCATGTACTTTATTTGAAAGAAACATTATATCTCCTTAATTTATAAATATTCATGATTTTAGTGTAAGCTACAAGTTAATGCATACTTAGGCTAGCTCAATTTTGAAGCAATGTGGCAGGTGCTCTTCCGTTTCAATAGAAGAAGAAAAATACCAGCATTTCGCCTTGAGAGGCTACATATAGAAAAAAAGGAAAGGACAACTACAAGCATTTCTTTGGATGCACCAACTCTATAGATTGTGCATTGGCTTGAGGAGCAGCGCACGATGCGGAAGGCAACGACATGGCCTCAACTCACCCACAGTCAGCAGACCATGCTGGAGGGAGAGAGGGGACCAAGAAACATCAGGCTGTAGTTTCTTCATTGCTACGTCGATGGTGTCAAGGCCCATGAACAACTGTAGTGGACGGGCATCGATGACTGCAACCAAACCACCACCCATGTGACCTTGCTCCTTCAGCAAGGTGCACAGATGTGTGGTAGTGGAATACAAAGGGCGTAGAGGAGGCGTAGAAGTTGCTGGTGGAGAGGAACTGGAGCCATGCAGGCGATGGAGCTAGCTCGACGTTGGGAAGAAGTCGATCGACTGGTTGCATGTTAGCGCTCGAGATCTACATGCTCGAGGCGATGGCGACAACGCTGGTGTGGGTCAATGGAGAGAGCTTGTGGAGGGGAGTTCGGATCTGCAGGCAGTGGGGGTTGCTGGAGCAGGGAGATCAGGCCAGCCGCGGCGCTAGGTCAAAGATATTTCACAATCTCTCTGTCGCGTCGAGATTTCCAAGTGGTCTCTTGGGTAGCTCAATTTCTTGAAATATAAAATTAGTATCCAATACATGTTATCTTATTATATTAGGGAATGTTCATTTCAAAGAGTGGTCGGCTACACTTTTTTTGAAAGCAAAATTATATCACCTCAATTTATAAAAATTTATGATTTTAGTGTAAGCTACAAGTACCTCAATTTATAAATATTTATGATTTTAGTGTACGCTACAAGTACCTCAATTTATAAATGTTTATGATTTTAGTGTAAGCTACAAGTTAATGCAGACTTAGGCTAACTCAATTGGTTAGGTTCCCTATAGTGAAACCATGACACCTGTGAACACTGGTGTTTATTTTGAAGGCCGTTTCAGAGATAGGGTGTGTGTACATGTATGAATAGGGTGCTTTGTGCTATAGTAGTGTTCGGTGTGTTTAGAGTTGTCATGAATGCTGGACTATTGCATGATGCAATGACAGATTTTGTTACCGACTAGCAGTTTTTGCGCCGTCACTTGATATCCATTTAGAGCTGAGCCAACCAAGCTCTAGAGGAACAGCGACTCAAGAGGACTGCTGAGACTTTTAAATTGTAAGAACATGTCAAAATTAAAGATTAAATTAGAGTTTGCAATAACAATTTTTTCCTTAAAAAAGATATACCAACTTTATTTTTTTTGTGAATGCACATATGCAAATAGAATTTTAAGGAATTTTCTAGAAGTTTTGTCAAAGGAAACATGCCCTAAATCATTAAATAAGTGGTAGAAATTAGTCTATATTACAGCAATTTTAGTAAATTTAAGCTTGAATTTGAACTTTTGTAATTAATAAAAGCTGTTCACAATATCGTGATTCGTTCCCACAAAAATCGGCGGATGTTACTAAGGCTTTTAGATAAGTTTCTGATCAGAAATTCTGAACAATGAGGGTGAAAGATATTCAACTAGGTGGGACCCACGAATCGTAGCTTCTCCTCCTTTTCTTCTTCTTTTGCCCAAGGAAGCCAGCCGCCATGGCCGCTGAACAGAGCTCGGACTCGTCAGCCGCCATTCCTCCGTTCAAGCCAAGATGCTCAGAATAAAGCTGTGCAATGACGTCACCGAGCTCTCCGCATCGTCCGTTTCTCTCTTCCCCAAATTCCGGCCACGAATCGAGCTCGTATTTCCCGAGCCCGGCCTGTCGACCGCCGCCGCCATCTTTGTCAATCCCCGAGGTGACAGTGCGTTTCCGGCTGCAGCCTCTCACCCACAGAGGGACTAGGCTTTATTTCGCGTTTCCCTCACCTTTTTCAGGCCTGCTACACGACCCCAGCCCCAGGATCACTGAATCCGTTGCCTCCGTTCACCGCCGCAAACCATCCCGCCGCCGGCCGGCTGCTTCGGTTCAACCCCATCAAGATATTCCTCGAAGACTTTGTCGAGGTTGTTGCGCTGGCCACGCCACCGTTGGCTTAGCCGAGAGCTCCTCGGCGAGCTCCGGTGTTCGCCACTGATCAGTTCAAAAATAAATCAGGAATTTAGCAAAAAATTATTAAAAAGTAACTTCAATAGTTAATACTATCTCTAAAACTATATCAGATGAAACTAGACAACCTATCCGACTGTCGACTTATCTTGATATTTAATTAAAAATAAACTTAAGATTATAATAAAAAAGTACTATGTGAAAATTATGAAAATTTAAAATTGTTTCGAATGCTTTCGTAATTTTTTAAAGAATCCAATATAATTGTAACCTAGAGTACTACTCAAATTATTTCTATCATTTCTACTTTTCGTATCAATTTACTTATTTAGAAAGTTTGCTACACTATTAGAAATTTAACATTTAAGTTAATTTCTTACATTAATGTGACTATATCATGCACCTAGTTAATGTGTTACATGCTGTTAATTTAATAGTACTTTCTTTCATAACAAAACCTATCAAGCCACTTCCTTTTCTTGTAAGAAAAAAATCGATTGTCTTTTTTACTGAACTAGGGATTTCGGGAGACAGAGAGGGGTAATGGTGGGTAATGTTTTGAAAATATAGAAGGGTATTTTAGTATTATTTTTTGTAATGCCAATGGTATGAACTTCTTCCTTCTTATTTTATGAATTAACTATTTCCTTTTCATAATTAACCATTTTCTATTTGTGTAAGAAAACATTCATTGTCATATGACGTTAGGATTTAGAGAGAGGGGGAGGGGCAATGGTGAGAAATTTATTAAAATATAGAAGGATATTTTAGTATCACTTTTAGTGAAAATGGTGTGTAACTTTTTCCTTCTTATTTTCTGAATTAACTTCTTTTCTTAGTTAACCATTCTATATTTTTCTAAGAGAAAATTCAAGTCATATGACGTGAGGATTTAGAGAGAGGGGGAGGGGTAGTGGTCGGTAATTTCTTATAATATAGAAGGGTATTTAAGTCTTACTTTTTTAATGATAATGGTGGGTAATTTTTTCTTCTTATTTTTTGAATTAACTATTTTACTTTCTTAATTAACCATTCTCTACTTTTTTAAGAAAAAAATTCATGTCATATGATTTGAGGATTTAGAGAGGGGGAGGGGTACTGGTGGGTAATTTCTTAAAATATAGAAGGGTAGTTAAGTCTTATTTTTTGTAATGGCAATGGTGGGTAATTTTTTCTTCTTTTTTCTATGATTAACCTGGTGGCTCTTTTTCTTGGTCATATAAAATAGATTGTGAAACAAACTTTGATAAAATCCATGTCGGAGCAACAACAACAAAGCCTTTTATCCCAAACAGATTGGGGTAGGCTAGAGATCAAACCTAAAGGAAATACGAAAAGGAGAGATCCATGAAGAATACAAGACAAAAGGTAGAGATCACGATACGACGCGCCACCAAAGGGGTGGCGGCCCGGCCCTTGCCCATTTAACACCACACCCGGGTTTCGATGTGGCGCGTCGCTAGAGGGTTATGCCCCCAACGAGTTTCTTATGGGTTTCATATCAATTAGAATGGCTAGTTTTTACGTTGGTTAACCAAATCTAACACAACCCGTAAGGGGCCCTTCTCCTTTAACTAGGCTTGGGAATGGCTATGTTGAGACGACTCAAAAAGTCTTCTAGTCAACATAGGCAGAGTTTATTATTTGATATTCGTATCTGGAAAAATGTAAATATGGTACAAAATATGCATGTTCGATTAATATATTTAATTATTCGTATTCATATTTGTATTCATTTAGAAATATGGATATGAAAGTGGTTCAGGATTTTAACGTCCGATATCCGAGTTTCCGTATCTATTTGTATCCGTATTTGCATCAGTCATGGTATCATAAATTTATATTTATATATACCTGAACTGCTAGAAAATATGTTCAAATTTGATGTGATTTGGTGACTCCTAAAGTATAATATATGAAATGAAATGATTACTAGTAATTTTAAGATGAAGAAGTGTAGATAACTATCTTCATAACGTATAAAGCTAGATGTATACGTATCCGTCCGAATTAGGGAGTTATTCGATTTGTATTCGTATTCGCATCCGAACAATATCCATATTTATATTTGTATCTGTATTACAATATGGATACAAATACTATATAGGTCTTATTTGAACCGTATTTGATCCGTTTCCACCCCTACTTGGAAACAACATAGCAATGCATATACTCCTACGATACCAAAGAAGACAATGCATCTGAAGAAGATGCCACTACATTATTCAGAAAAAAAAATTGGCACCACCTACAGCGGGGCTAGACTAATCGGGCCATTTCTCATATTGGGCTTTAGTTGCATGACTGACCTTCTATTTATATTCCTGTTCCTTTTTCTAGGTCCAGTGTGCGCAAACTACCAGGCCGCATCTTCAAGAGTTTTGAAAATTAACCCTTAGTGATAACTTCTTTGGTCTACTAGCACTTCAACCTCATTAAATTTATTAAAGTTTGCCATGTAAATCAACTTTAATTTGACGCCTTTTGTGTCACTGCCCCTGCATTCATCATCTCCCTCCCATGGTTTCCTTCCCTTGGGGAATTTTTTGTTGTTCCTAACAATGGAATTGTGCTGGCTGTTGTTTTAGAATAACCAAACAGAGGGAGTATGCATTATATTTTCAACAAGGCTTGCGGCACTTTTTTATTTTGAAGAAATTGGGCGTGCTTCTTTTGATTGGTTGAATAACGGAAGCTCGCGGCAGTGAGGATACGAACGAAAGCAGCGAAGGCGCGACAATGACTACCTTGTGGCAGGATGGATGGACTACGTGTGGTAACGGCATCGGTAGGTGCACCGATTTGCGCGCGACAAATATTTGGATAGCGGCACCGGCACACGCGGTAGCAATATTTCCTCTTGATTCTCGGTTTGGAGGCATTCTGAAAAAGACCTTAGTGTTGATAGACTTTTTTTTACCAAACACTTAAAATTAAATTTGGTGTTTTTAGTGAGTTTTTTGTGTCCTTCAGCTTAAAGTGTTGGCTCTCTAAGCTTATAACTTTTATAAAAAGAAGACCGATTAATTTCATCAAACAATTAAAACAATTTATGCACACTTACATGTCAACACATATATATGATTGTGTGGATCCAACGAAAAATCATTTATTTTCCTATGCGTATTACATTTAGTCGATGCCTCAAACATATGTGAAACACTAGTGGGATGGGGATTTAACAAGCCAAAAACTCTGTGCACTCGATCTGCTCCACATGAAGTTAGGCCAGCCCAACGGTTGTATTCTGATTGGCAGCCTGGATTTTCTCATAAGGGAGATTAAGGGTACCTACCAAAGAAAAAATCCGGTCCTTGAAATTCCAAGATAAGGCTAACACTCAAAGGATCGACAGACTTTTCCAAAAGAGGGTTCCGGTCCAAATATGGATTGGCATTGGCAGGATAATTCGCAGGACGACCGTAGGTACAACATAACCGTCTTTTAAAAGCCCAATTCTCGTACACCATTAATCAATTATCCCAGAGATGGATTCTTGTAAACAACGCAGCAATGCATACCAAAGAAGGCAGTGCATATGAGGAAAATGCTACTGCTACATTACTCAGAAGAAAATAAATAAATAAATTGGCACGCAGCACCTACATTAACAGTTTCCAATATGCTAGAGCAGGCGATTGTTCAAGGGTAAGTTACTTCCTCCTTTATGCAGATGAAATACTTGCTTAAGCGTGAGGCTTAGCAAAAGTGCTTTGACACAGTAGGAAAGGTCAGTACTTATCTTTGAAGAAAGACCTAGGCCTTATGATCGATCCTATGGTAAGATGTTTTCCCTTACTTAATTAATAAGCAGCCATAGTCCGTGCTAGGAAGACTTTCATTTTCAGAATTCTTGCAGTCGGACTTTGAAACAGAAAAAGCCTTAGGAATGGAAACCCTACCCTGCTCGCGCATGTGCATCATTGTGGCAATGATAGGTGCGTGCCATGTCGGGCCACCGCAAGGATCCAAAGCGGGCCGAATTATTCCCCTCAAAAGGGAAGGTTTCGGATGAACAGTCCCCTTCGCGCATGAGCCGAAGCTTCACAAGGTTCCAAAGCACGGCGAGCATGGATTAGCTTTCTGGAGAATCCCCGGCCAGCTTTTCCGGCTCGTCGCAAAGCTGCTGTCAGAGAAGCGAACCTTCTCCTTCCCGTGCCCGATCCTCCTCTCCTGCGAACGTGAGTAGTTTATCAACTACCACATGGATCAGCCAAGGGTTAATAAACAAAGAGGGAGTGTCGAGCATATGCTCCGTATGTTAATCTCAACTTGGGCAGGAGATTCCACTAGAAAATTTCCTGCGAAAAAAGGCAGCGGCGAGACGGATCGGCTTGTCCGGGTTCAGGCCGGAGTGATTGGACCGTCGTGCGATGTTTTCTATCCGGGTCAAATACTGACAGTTCTTGGCCATTCCTCGCTCGGCGCCGATCCAGATGCCGGTTAACTACCTCCCTGTAGGTGCAGTAGTAGTATACACCTCCTCCTCACATGTCACTACTCACTTCACTAGCGGCAAGAAGTTGCCACATGAGACCAATCAATCGAAGGTGGTGTTGTCCAACCTGTATGTAGCTCACTGCTGTCGTCCATCTCCAAGTGCTGCTGCTCCTGATGTTGCTAAGCAGGGGAATATGTAGCAGATGATTGTAGAAGCCCATATTGGCGCACATGGTGGCATGTTCGTCCCAGCTTGACGTGTAAAGACTAACTACTAGTAGTACTAGCAGAGAGCGGTGGGGGACAGCAGAGACAAGAAAACAAAGTATGCAGCACGTTGAGAGGTGCTTTGGTGCCAGATGCCCTCTGGCTCATGTGCTGTTGCTCGAGCCGGAATTGGCTCTGCTTTCACACACATGCGAGGTCGATACGGTACGGTAACAGCTGAAAAAGATGCTTTGATTCACACTAGTACTGTTGTTCGTTTTCCTCAATGAACAAATCAATGAAATGTTTGCTCGGTTTGGAGTACCGAGCACTTGTCCCTCTCGCTGTCTCTTAGTATGTTACAAACATGGTGCTAGATGATATCAGAGGATGTACAGTTAAGTACAGGTGCCTTTGGTGTAGAACAGAATTGATGAATCAATGGGTGGGCAGGCAACTAGTTCACTTTGTTGCATTGGAGCCTGACCTCCCCGGGCGGCCCGGTGAGCACCTCGATGGTGCCCATCTTGACCATGGCGTCGGCGAAGCGCTGCGACCAGAGCTTGCGGTTGCCGGCGTAGAGCGCGACGAGCGCCGCCGTGTCGTTGCGGTCGACGAGCGCCTGGTCCGAGGAGAAGACGGCCTCGTGCGCGAGCACGTTGCTGTAGTACTGCGTGTCGAGCTGCAGCGGCGTGACGTCGTCGAGCTGCACGACGCGGTCGTGGCGGCCGGGCGCCGCCGGGCACTTGGCGCGCAGCTTCCGCCCGAGCGTGGCGTTGAGTGCCGGGTCCAGCTGCGGGTAGAGCCGGGAGGTGAAGGAGGAGCAGTGGGACCGGCCGATGGAGTGGGCCCCGGAGAGCGCGACCATCTCGTCGGCGGTGAGGTTCTTGCTCGCGAAGCGCTGCGCGAGCTGCGAGACGTTGAAGGAGGCCGGCGGGAGGTTGGCGAGCGCCTCGGAGGCGTTGGAGACGCGGCCGTCGAGGCGGCCGGCGGGCATGGCGAAGCGGACGCCGCCCATGATGCGCGCGGCGTCGCGGGCCGCGAAGGCGAGGACGTCGGCGCAGGAGACGACGCCGGGGCAGCGGCGCTCGACGACGCGCTTGGCGCGGTCCACCACGCCGAAGCCGCGCAGGCTCAGGTTGGGCGGGGACGTCTTCTCCACCGTGTTGTTGGTGTTGCCCGTCGGGTCGTCCAGCAGCACCGACGCGTCGCACCCCTGCAAATATTTATTGGTGATGTCGAAATTGAGTTCCAATTTCGCTCAGAAATTGATCAAGATGGGGAGAAATGTACCCTGACGAAGCAGTCGTGGAAGAAGAGGCGGATGAGGCCGGGGCCGTTGCCGGAGTCCATGCGGATGGCGCCGTGGACGATGGTCTGGATGAGGTCCTCGGCGCCGGGGCAGGTGGCGTTGTAGTACCCGACCTGCAGCTGCGCCTCCGCCGACAAGCAACCCAACAACAATGCCACCACCATGCCGGCCACGCCGAGCTCACGGAGCTCACCTCTGCCCATCGTGTCTCTGCTCTCCTCTCTGTGCCGCACCAGGCACCACCGGTACAAAGTACTATCTTGCCAACTACGGATAACTTGCCGCTTGCCTGTCAGAGAGAGAGAAGCCTAACCAAACAGTATGGAAGGCAACTGGTATTTATACGCGGCAGGCAGGCAGGCAGGCCAGAGAGACGACACTCTCGCGGTCCGGGTGGTAATCAGTGAAGCGAGGACCTGCATTGCAGTTGCCACTATACTAGAGTAGACCGCATGCAGTAGCTATACCTACCAAATAAGGTAGCGAGTGGAAGAACATGGCCAGCCAAAGTTAGAGTGACAAGAGAACATGGCATCGAAGCCGCGTGGTTTTGACCAACCAAACCAACCTGCTCAAATGGATCCTGCACTGTCTCTACTCTGCACACGACAGCGGCGGCGTCCAGTCTGACCGGCACAGACACCAGTGTGCCGCCTGCTCATCTCATTTCCTCATGGCGTGTACTAGAACAGCGGTGGAAAAGGAAATTATATGACAGTGTGATGCGGCCAGGAGCAGCGGCGTCAGGTAATTTGGCGCGCGCCTCATGAACACGGGGGAAGTGATGCCGTAGTGCTGCCCTCTCATTTACCCAGGATCCTTGGATCCAGGGCTTACATCCGCTCATTCCATCGTCAGCGGCAGTTTCAGTTCTTTACTGGCTTCGGATCCAACGCCACCTACCTACCATTTGCCTACGACATGCTACTCCCTCATTTCACATTTGCCGAGAATGAACGCCATACCTATACCTATGTGCATACTACTTGTGTGATGTGGAACATAGATATATAGATATATATAGATAGATAGATACGTGGAATATAATTATATTTCGCATGAATAAATAACATATTTGCTAGTTTCCAGTTGAGTGGAATTTTTTCATTTGCTCCGGTCATATTTCCGGAACAATGGAAATATACCGCTGGAATAATGAAATTGTACTACTGGAACAATTTATTCTTAGGTGGAATATTTTTATTTTTTCAGAGATTTTTTTTTGCCACGAGTGAATGAAACATTTGAACAGTTGGATCAAGATCCAAAGATGAAAAAATTGACCCGAAGCTTTGCAATTTCCACTCAGGTGAAAACTAGACATACCCATAAATAATGGTTACGTCAACAGGAACAAGATCCTACAAAATCTCTACTACCTGTACAAAGAAGTTGTTTTGACAAAATATAATCTATTCCCCCGTTCATTATTACATGTCGTTTTAGAGTTGGGCACGGGAATTAAGAAGAAGCAAAAAAGGTGAGTGCACTGAAAACGAGGAGGAGAGAGATAGAGATAGAGGTGTAGTGGAAAGAGATAATATTGTATCGAGAAAGAGAGAAATGTGTATTGGAAAGCGAGAATGACATGTAATTGGAGAAAAATAAGGAAGGCTAGAATGACATGTAAATGTGAACAGAGGGAGTAGCTAGCTAGACGGAAATGGAATGGCTGTCAACAATATGTTGTTTTTAAGAAAAGGGAATACATATTTTGTTCTACCGATGAGACTATCCATCAACTTTCTTCTTTTTGCAAGGGAACTTTTGTTTTTTATTGCACTATTCTAAATTTCTGTACATATTAGTTCAAATTACTTTCTTTTGTAACCACAACATGAATGCATGATGTTACTCTCATATGTGTTGGTGATTGGCTATCATAGACACAAAAACTATGGCTATTGGCTAAGGAGTACCGCGTTGATGTGAAAGAGTACATTAAAGAACTCAGATGCTAAAATAGGAATGGCAAGAAGTACCATTCAAGTGTCAGATGAATAGAGCAATATATTGAATTAAGAAAAAAATTCCCTAAAGGGTTTGTCTACTGTGCGAACAATGGACTACCCTCTTGAAATGATTCATATGGAGTCAGTTGGATGAGATACGTAGCTAATTTTCATTGTTTATTTGTTATACTTTGAGTTTTGAGTTGCATGTATGAACTAGATGTATACCTTGCGGGGCAACTTTTCTTTTAGTACATGACTATTACTAATAATCAACTTCACCGAAGATGTAGCCGCGATAATGAATGATCGATACATATTCCAGCAGTGTTTTTCAATCTGCATTTCCCTGAAGTTTATCTGATCATACTCTCCGTAGTCATCATCATAGTCGTAGTGGAGTATTGATCAATTTTTTTTGTAGAGTAAATTTCACATAATCTCAAGTTTTATGATCTTTATGTTACACAACCCTATGTATTATGATCCTTGTTACGTAACTCAATGTTTTTTTTTGTCATATTGTTTCACATAATCGTACCCTTATGAAAATAGTATGAATATCAGAGGTGGATCTAACTCTCTTTCAAAAGATAACTTAATCGTATTCGACTTGATGATTTGTGTATTAAATTGATTGAAATATATGTGTCATGCAAGCATAAAGTTAGAATTCATATATCATATTCGTAACCAGTTCTTCCTAGAGGTGAAGTTTTGTGAAAAAACATGACCACAAAATCTGTGCTTGTGTGATACAAGTCACAATACTTGAGATTTTGTGATAAAAGAATCATAAAACATTGGGTGCTGTGAAATTTACTCTTTTTCTTAAATTAATTCGATACGGTGCCTTCTCCTAGAAGTCCTCTTAAATCTAGCATTAGGCATGAAAATCCAACCAAGATAGGCAAGGCAACACATAATATAGTCCATTCATTTTTAAATTCTTGTTGCCGTTGATTTTTTTTTTTAGTTATATTTGATCGTGCATCTTATTCAAAACATTAATTTAATTATGTACAATTATAAAGTATGTTTCAATTTTCTATAGTGATAGTTTTAATATTTAAATAAGACAAATGTATAAATTTAATTCAAAATGTCAATGAAGACAAATATTTCAGAATTGAGGGAGTAGATGTTTGCAGCATCTCAGGGTTGTTCTCAAATTATTGGGCTATAGGCCCTGGAGAGCAAAAGGCAAATACGACCTTTACATTTCTCTTGCTCCATGGACTGCAGCCCACGGCAAGGCAATGGACGGTGGCCCATGGTCTCTTTCAGGACCCTAATCTTTGTTAAAAAAAATTTAGGACAAAAATAAAGTAAATTTCACCCTAGCCCTTTCCGAGAGCCTGATCCTTTGCAGATCGACTACAAATTTTTCGGCCCATTACCATGTCTCACGTCCTATTTCACTTGAGTCTGATTTGGGACGCGGGACTTGTCTCATACGTCGACCAAATCCTAGGGTTCCGCTTCCTTCTTCTCCTACAACGGCAATCATCTCTGCGTCGAGTCGCGCGATCGCCGCCGATGTTGCGCAACAGCCACTTTGCCGGCCGGGCTAATGACGCCCGACGGGAAGCTCATCCATCGTCATTTCGACTGCAAAGCAAAGGAGGGAATTAAACCGATTCCTCCGACGAGCTTTTCGGGCTAGGGACTGGAACCCGCGACGTCGTCTTTAATCGCGCGAGGTCGATTCCTGTCTTCGTCTTCACCCACGCGAGGAACGAGAACCCAGTAAGGTATACCCACCAACTAGTAATTGTTAAGTTTTGAACACAGGAAAGGTATTTTTTCTAATCTTTGTACTTTCACACAGCCAGGAAGGATGTGGATACAGTCTCCAAGAGTGTCAACAATTATGGTCCGGGACTTTCCCCGTAATGTCAACTGTGACAACCTGTAAGATCACCCGATCTACGTACGTGTCATTAAGACCAGTCTCAATGTATAGTTTCAGGGCATGTACAACCCATAGACGGTCGGTCGTCTGTAGAATCTCAAATTTATCATGCAGACAGATATAAAGACAACTCATACAACTCAAAGACAGAGACTCCATCTATAAGCTATTTAATGCTTTACATGTAGCTTAAGATCAACTATAAATGCATTTGTGTATACCATCATGTGGTTATTAGATAGAATAATATCAAATATAAATAATATAAACTGATCACATGACTGCTCCTTCTATCACACACATTTGCATCGGTGGAGTTCAGTAAACAAAGAAACAAAGTAGTGCAAGACATTTGCATCTGCCCAACTCAAAAGAGATGGCATTCATCAATCTAACAATGCTATTTTAACTGAACATTGGCCGCACACTGCACCATAAAACTGAACATTCACTCAACAATTCATCTATGTACGACTCAATTCAAGCATATTCAGGCTTGTTTTAGCACTTTTAAGGAACAACAAAAAATAGCATAAAAACAGCACTTTTTAGTACCATATCGGAGAAGAGGGATTAAACATGTCCACACATTCTACACTAAACAAATGAAAGGAGAGGTTAAACAGATATCATGCTGCAAAAGAGCAGCAGAGGCCACCGACGCACACATTGATTAGGAGTCACTGATGCAGCAGCTCCGTCGGTTGATGCAGCAGCTCCGTCCGTTGCTTCGGCTCCACGGACGAAAGGCAGAAGCTTTCTTTTACCTCACCCACCGCGTCCGAGTGAGTGGACCGGAGTTGCTGCCCCGTCACCACGACCGCGATCCAGGGTACAGCCAAGGACCGCCGGTGCCACATCCATGGATCCCGTTGTCTTTATAGCTGCGGCCGCTATCGACATTAATGAGGACATTCCTAGCATTCACTCATCTCCAAATGAAACTACACTTGATATAGCTGGTCCAATTACAAGGAGTAGAGCTAAACAATTGGAGAAGGAAATTCATTCTGAGGTGAACGCTAACCTTATGCTTAATAATCAGATTACATTGAATGAACCTATGCTTTTGAGTACTTGTTTCAATGTTCTTAGGAATGGTGGAGTGCATGAACAAGCATGGGATGATGATGGATTCTGCCCACCAAATATATGCAAGGAACCTGGACGTGCATGAGAGAGGAAAGGTCATTCAGCTACCATGAATATCAGCCGTTGAAGTGCAAGCAAATAATTCGGGAATTAGGAATGCATGCAACCAGCAATTGGGTTGCTGTCCACACACGCTCCAGCATGCATGCAGAGAATACCAACCAGCCAGGTGTTCCACTAGGCTTGGTTATTAATAAAAGTAGTGCTGCAACTTCCCACTACATGTTCTCAATTATTTTCCACTAAACTGAAACTCCACTAGTGCTATATATCCCTGTAATGGATTACGTGAACAGTAACTCGTGATTGCAATTTCAGAAATACCAACTCTTGGAATTCTTGTTCCAGCGTGAGTCTTGAGAGGCTTGCAAACTTGTTCTTTCGATTCCTGAGGGAGTTGTAGAACGCCGAACTGCGGTTCACCCAGTTTGTGCCTTCACGTCTATACGGCGTGATTGCGTGGGCTGTTCGTCGGTACGTGGAAGGGTGATTGTCTCGGTAGTTCGTCGCGTGGACAGCCTCGCGGTGCATTGCCTCTTCACCAGGTCACGCAGCGACAATTTATCAAGTTCGCAGATCCTACGAGAAGATCGGGCCACAACAACTTGCCACACGTGCTGCATAGACGTGAGCATATCATCTGGTATCACAGCCTCTGTTGACTCGGTAGGATCTTTGTTGCTTTTGGTAGGATAGATTATTATATACCTACAGTCCACAAATAGCCAAAAAAAAAATTATATAGACCTATAGCCTCCCACTTGTGCAGCTGATTCGTAGTTTGCATTCTCGAGTTTTCAATCCTCGGTGACTTGGCTAGTTGCTGATTTCTACTGGTCTGATTTCTCCTGATCTGAATTTTTTTTTTCTCCACGTTATTCTGACCTTTACCCTTGATCTGATCTTCTTTTGCTCTCTGAAACCTATACATAAAAAAAAAATTCCCACCCATCCCACCCTTGATTGCTTCCTGTTTAGCATAACTTTCTCCATATAGTTTTTGCACCTGTTCTGCATCACGTTATCGTTAAAGTTCTGTGATAGTTTGTCAAGTATAAAAAAAAAAAGGCAAAGAGTTGAGATTCAGTGTCAAAAAAAAAAAAAAAAAAAACAGAGATATCAGTTTTGCTAGAGAAAGGAGATTTTGAGCTGCAGTTCAGTTGGTGCAAATTTACCTCTCGTTCACTTTGTTTACCATTCTGCATTAATGTCCTTTTCTTTTCTTCCTAATCAGCAACTACAACTTGTGTCTCTCTTGGATTATTATTCGATTTTGCATTCCTACAGTCAGCTTGCAGTACACTAAAATTTACCCCACCAAGCTCCACCTAAAGCATTCGTGAGTTGTACACCGTCGACGCTGTGACAATCATTCTTCCACTACAGATTGCAGCCACGGTTCTTCCTCTTTTCAGGGAGAGAAAGAACTTGTTTTGTAAGTGGTGAGGGAGTGATTCCACATATTCATTGTCTTATTATTTTTGTCTCCTTATTACTAACATGGAAGACCAAGAAGGTCCTATTTCTGCTGCAGCATTTCAGGACATGCGTGAACAATTGAACCAATTAACACAACAACTACAAGCACTCCAAAATAATCTACGCCATGCACCAAACAGGGAGGATCAACAGGATGACGGAGAACATGTCGATGACGATGATCTTTCTGCCTTGGAGGCTGAGGCTGCACGTCGTGCCGCTGCAGGAGGCGGTGGCCGTGGACGTGGTGCTGGTCGTGGTCGTGGTGCTGGCTTTGGAAATTTTTTTGGGCGTGCACGGCGTGTTCCTATTGGAGGTGCTGCAGGTTTTGAAGGTGATGCTGATTTTGTTTATCAAGATGACCATCGAGCAGGCCACCGTGGTCACCGTGGTGGTTACGACGATAGTGGAGGTGGTCACTTTGGTGTTTTTGGTGACCACCAATTTGCTGGTAATGATGGCCACCGTGACCGGCGTCGTGGTGATCATGAACGTCGCCGCGATGATGATGGTTTGGGCAAAGTTAAAGTGAGCATACCTACATTTAATGGCAAGGAAAATGCTGATTCTTATTATGAGTGGGAGACCAAAGTGGATCAGATATTTGATTTATATGAATACCCAGCTGAGAAGAAAGCAAAATTGGCAGCAATTGAGTTCAAAGGTTATGCTATCACATGGTGGAATCAAGTACGTGCAGAATACCACCGTGTGGGACATGATCGTATCACTTGGGAAGACATGAAGAGAGAAATGAGACGTCGTTTTGTTCCTGCATATTATTCTCGTGATCTACATTTGAAGCTGAAACGTCTTGTGCAAGGTACTCGCAGTGTTGATGAATATTTTCAGGAATTGGAAATGTGCTTACTTCGTACAGGGATAACTGAGGATGAGGAATCAACAATGGCTCGGTTTCTGGTTGGCCTCAATAAACCCATTGCTGATAAAGTGGATATGACAAGTTACACATGTCTCACCGATTTGGTTCATTTCGCAAAGAGGGCTGAAAGGCAAATTGCTACGTCTTACAAATACAATGCTTCATGGCGTCATTCCCAACAGCAAGGGGATGTCACGCCTCAATTCCAACAGCAAGGAGCTGCAACGTCCAAATCCTCGTCTCGTGGAGCAAATAAATCTATTCAAACTTCTTCCAAACAATTGGATGTGAAAGGTAAAGCTTTGAGTTCAAATCAGTCCACTTCTTCTCCTGCAGCCACCCAACGCAAGACAAGCAAGATTGAGTGTTTTAAGTGTGGTGGTCATGGACATAAGCAAGCTGAATGTCCCAATCGTCGTACTATTATTGCACTTGCTGATGGTTCTTATGATTCACAAAGTGAAGAGGAGGACGAGTTTAACAATGTATTTGCAGATCTTAATCTTGACACTTGTGAGTATTCAGCAGAGGATGGTACATTTGAGCTAGGTCTGAATTGTTTAGCCATTCAACCTATTCCAACTTTTGCTCACAATGACATATTACACGATGTAGTTTCTCCATCTTCTGACGAAATTACTAGTGCTGATTTTGATGAGCTGCTTGCTGATTTTCCTGATTTGAAGCCTTCTATAATGTACACACCATCTCCTTCTTTGGTGGTTAGGCGAGTTCTTTCCACTCAATTTGTTGCTGCTGAACAAGGACAACGCCATAATTTGTTTCAATCCCGATGCAAAGTGAAAGGACAAGTGTGCCGTTTCATCATAGATGGTGGGAGCTGCAATAATATTGTTAGTACTTTGCTTGTTGAGAAGCTTGGTTTGCAGCCACGTCGCCATCCACATCCATACCATATGCAATGGTTGAATAATTCTGGGACAGTTAAGGTTTCAGCCATGATTCGTTTGTCATTTTCCATTGGTGATTATCATGGAGAGGTTGATTGTGATATTGTCCCCATGCAAGCATGCCATTTGCTGCTTGGTCGGCCCTGGCAATTTGATGTGGATTCGGTGCATTTTGGACGGTCTAACAAACACACTTTCATTCACAATGACAAGAAGGTGGTTCTTGTTCCATTATCTCCGGAGGAGATACATACTTCAGATATGGCTCGGAAGAAAAGAGAGGAATCTAACAAAAGAAAATTAAGTGAGATCCCCAACCCAAGTAAGGGAGAGAGTTCTAACCCATCCAGCCACATAAAGCCTCATGCCAATCCTAAACAGCCACACCACACTAAGTGTCTCTTTGTGAGCAAGAGTGATTTGAGAGAAGTGCGAAACACCACAGCCCCATTCTTTGTGCTCTTGCACAAGGAGGTCCTACTTTCAACTAACGATTTACCTTCCTCGCTGCCTAGTGTTGTTCTTGATCTCTTACGGGACTTCGAAGATGTTTTTCCTAATGAGATACCAGCTGGACTTCCTCCACTCCGTGGAATTGAGCATCAAATTGATTTGGTACCAGGTGCTTCTCTTCCAAATCGTCCTGCCTACCGCACCAATCCCGAAGAGACAAAGGAAATTCAGCAACAGGTAAAAGAGCTTTTGGACAAAGGGTATGTTCGTGAATCCTTATCACCATGTGCTGTTCCCGTTCTTTTAGTCCCAAAGAAAGATGGCTCTTGGCGCATGTGTGTTGATTGTCGTGCTATCAATGCTATAACTGTTCGATATCGCCATCCCATTCCACGACTTGATGACATGTTAGATGAATTGAGTGGTTCCATCATTTTCACCAAGATTGATTTGCGTAGTGGCTATCATCAAATCCGCATGAAGCTTGGTGATGAATGGAAAACGGCGTTTAAAACTAAATTTGGTCTCTATGAATGGCTTGTGATGCCATTTGGCTTGACAAATGCTCCTTCAACTTTTATGCGCTTAATGAATCATGTTTTACGCGCTTTCATTGGCAAGTTTGTAGTTGTTTATTTTGATGATATTCTGATCTATAGCAAATCATTTGATGAACATCTTGATCATATTCGTCAAGTACTTGCTGTTTTGAGGGAAGAGAAATTGTATGGCAACATTGCTAAGTGCACCTTTTGCACTGAGACAATGTTGTTTTCCTTGGCTTTGTTGTTTCCGCAAATGGTATTCAGGTTGATGCAGATAAGGTTAAAGCAATAAAGGATTGGCCCACACCGGTAAATGTGAGCCAAGTTCGAAGCTTTCATGGTCTTGCAAGTTTCTATAGGCGTTTTGTCAAAGATTTCAGCACCCTCGCTGCACCCCTTAACAATCTCACAAAGAAGGATGTTCCATTCAAGTGGGGATATGACGAAGAACAAGCATTTCACACGCTGAAAACAAAGCTTTGTGAAGCACCGCTGCTACAACTTCCGGATTTTGGTAAGACATTTGAGATCGAATGTGATGCAAGTGGTATTGGCATAGGAGGTGTACTGCTGCAAGAAGGTAAACCTGTTGCCTACTTTTCTGAAAAGCTACATGGTCCACATCTGAATTACTCGGTTTATGACAAAGAGCTTTATGCCTTAGTTCGTGTTTTGGAAGTTTGGCAACATTACTTGTTACCTAAAGAATTTGTAATCCATTCTGATCATGAAGCTTTGAAATATCTTAAAAGTCAAGGCAAGCTGAACCGTCGACATGCTAAATGGATTGAGTTCATTGAAACGTTTCCCTATGTTGTCAAACATAAGCGTGGTAAAGATAACGTTGTTGCCGATGCCTTGTCTAGAAGATGTGCGTTGATTACACAACTAGATACAAAAGTGCTTGGTTTGGAATCCATTAAAACACTTTATGCTGCTGATGCTGATTTTAAAGAACCTTTCACTCGTTGCATTGATGGAAAAGGTTGGGATAAATATTATGTGCATGATGGCTTCTTGTTTCGGACTAACAAAATATGCATTCCAGCTTGTTCGATTCGTCAAGTTCTTTTGCAGGAAGCACATGCAGGTGGACTAGCTGGTCATTTTGGTGTCAAAAAGACATTGGACATGCTCTCCGATCATTTCTTTTGGCCACATATGCGACGTGATGTCCAGCGGCACGTTGGGTGCTGCATCGTTTGCTTGAAAGCTAAGTCCCGCCTCAATCCCCATGGTTTATATACTCCATTACCTATTCCACATGTACCTTGGGAAGATATATCTATGGACTTTGTTCTAGGGTTACCTCGGTCTCGAGAGGGGAGGGATTCTATTTTTGTTGTTGTAGATCGTTTTTCTAAAATGGCACATTTTATCCCATGTCATAAGAGCGATGATGCTTCACACGTTGCTGATTTGTTTTTCAGGGAGATCGTTCGTTTACATGGAGTTCCAAAGACTATTGTTTCAGACCGGGATGCAAAATTTCTCAGCTACTTTTGGAAGACATTGTGGGCTAAGCTTGGCACAAAGTTGTTATTTTCAACCACTTGTCATCCACAAACGGATGGGCAAACTGAAGTTGTCAACCGTACCTTGTCAACCATGTTGCGTGCTGTGTTGAAAAAGAATTTGAAGCTCCGGGAAGACTGCCTTCCACATGTTGAATTTGCTTATAACAGGGCAGTCCATTCTACAACAAACTCTTGTCCATTTGAAATTGTTTATGGGTTTAAACCGCATACTCCCATGGATCTTTTGCCTTTACCATTACAGGAACAAGTTAACTTGGATGCCACGAAAAGATCGGATTTTATCAAGCGGTTACATGCGGAGACGAGAAAGAATATTGAGAAGAAATCAGCACAATATGCAAACCAAGCAAACAAAGGTAAGAAGAAGGTTACATTTCAGCCAGGAGATCTTGTATGGTTGCATCTACGAAAGGATCGCTTTCCCCAACAGCGCAAGAGTAAGTTATCTCCTAGGGGTGATGGTCCGTTCAAGGTTTTACACAAGATAAATGATAATGCTTACAAAATTGAGCTGCCACCTGAATATTCCAATGTGAGTACAACATTCAATGTCAAAGACTTGCTTCCATTTGTTGGTGAGCCTGAGTCGAGGACGACTCCTTCTCAAGAGGGGAGGCTAATGAGGACATTCCTAGCATTCACTCATCTCCAAATGAAACTACACTTGATATAGCTGGTCCAATTACAAGGAGTAGAGCTAAACAATTGGAGAAGGAAATTCATTCCGAGGTGAACGCTAACCTTATGCTTAATAATCAGATTACATTGAATGAACCTATGCTTTTGAGTACTTGTTTCAATGTTCTTAGGAATGGTGGAGTGCATGAACAAGCATGGGATGATGATGGATTCTGCCCACCAAATATATGCAAGGAACCTGGACGTGCATGAGAGAGGAAAGGTCATTCAGCTACCATGAATATCAGCCGTTGAAGTGCAAGCAAATAATTCGGGAATTAGGAATGCATGCAACCAGCAATTGGGTTGCTGTCCACACACGCTCCAGCATGCATGCAGAGAATACCAACCAGCCAGGTGTTCCACTAGGCTTGGTTATTAATAAAAGTAGTGCTGCAACTTCCCACTACATGTTCTCAATTATTTTCCACTAAACTGAAACTCCACTAGTGCTATATATCCCTGTAATGGATTACGTGAACAGTAACTCGTGATTGCAATTTCAGAAATACCAACTCTTGGAATTCTTGTTCCAGCGTGAGTCTTGAGAGGCTTGCAAACTTGTTCTTTCGATTCCTGAGGGAGTTGTAGAACGCCGAACTGCGGTTCACCCAGTTTGTGCCTTCACGTCTATACGGCGTGATTGCGTGGGCTGTTCGTCGGTACGTGGAAGGGTGATTGTCTCGGTAGTTCGTCGCGTGGACAGCCTCGCGGTGCATTGCCTCTTCACCAGGTCACGCAGCGACAATTTATCAAGTTCGCAGATCCTACGAGAAGATCGGGCCACAACAACTTGCCACACGTGCTGCATAGACGTGAGCATATCAGACATCTTGAGGATGAGGTTGTGAGGAGGACGCCTGAGTGAGATTGGGAGAGATTAAACTATATGAGCTGCAAATGATTTGGTGGGCGAAGGAAGTTTTGGCGCCGGAATTCTTTTGTGACGATTCATTCGATGTTCTCTCGAACAAGGATGTCACACACGGAGCGATTCATATGGCATGGACGTATCGCCCGACAAGCTATTTGCACGCCATGGCTCCACCGGCGAGGACTCTGTCCAAGACGCACGCAGGAGAGGCGAGCGAGCTACGGCGGCGGTGGATTTGGGGAGGAGCAGGGCAGGGTCGAGGGAGAGGTGCGCGAGCTCCAGCGTCCACGAATTTGGAGAGGAGCAGGCCGGGGTCGAGGGAGAGGCGCCTCGATGAGGTGCTGCAGGTCTGATTTCGCGAGTGAGATTGGCGGGAAAGAAGGATTTGGCACGAGGATTCCCGCGCTCGCGCGCACCCCCACGCGGGATCCGTTGGCATCGTCGCTCGGGGAAGACGGCTCCTACAACCCTTGGTCGCGCGTCCGCTGGCGTCGGAGAACGGGATGGAGGCGTGCTCGGCGAGGCGACGCGGAGGCCGTCGCTGGGTAGGCGCAGGGGTGAAATTGCAAAAATACCGATATACGAGACGGGGCAAATCGACGGGTTGTATATGCCCTCATCTCGTACTTTCTACGAGAGTGCCACGTCCGAGATTCAGTTTGATATATATAAAATAATCTTTCTTTAATACATAGCTTCATCTCACAATTTCATAGATAAGTTATTGTACTAAATTAACATCTACTTATAGTATTGAGATTGGTCAAAATATATTAGAATAAAACTTTATGTTCTCAATAGGAGTTTCAATAGAGTTCTATACCTATGAAATAGTGTCTAATGAATTTCATTCCTATGAAACCCATTTGTCCAATTTCATATTAATTGTTACTCCCTCCGTCCACAAATATAGTGCATATAAGGGACAACAAATTTTCTACAAATATAGTGCGTATTATGGTTGAGATCCTTGTTTTTCTGTGCAACCATTAGACTTAATTAGAATTAAATAGTTATGCACCGCAAAAGATGAGCATGCGGGAGGTGAGGCAGGGGAGATGATTGGCTGCATGATAGGACCACAATGTGAGATTTGCATGCATAATTAATTAGCACGACTATTAAGCCACTAAAATGAAGAGTTTAATTGGAATTGTATGCACAATTAAGAGGAGCAGTTTTCTCCTTGGTCTTTGCACAATGAGCTAATAGGCACTATATTTGTGGACGGAGGGAGTATGCCACATGATCTCTTTTACTTACGTGACACCTCATTTAATGCTAACGGGGTTCCATTGAGATTGGCCTAAATAACGATAAAAAATTTATTATTTTTTATTTAACTGTTGGCCTTTCGTTTGCCGGTTGGTTCTGCAGGAGGTCTTTCTTTTAGGAGGTGGATGGAATCCTTGATGTTTTCTACAGCAGCTTCAGGCGTCTAATGCTTGTTGATTTCGTGACTTGCTAGATTTGGTACCTCAGCATTCCTGTTGATTTCCAATAAAATTCCTCAAGCATCTTTCAATTGCACAATTATTTCTAATATTTCATTCTACAAAAGCCCGTTTCGATTGTACTTTTCCTTATTTCCAATTAAGTTGATTCACACGTAATGTAAATGTAAGCACATTAGAAGATCTAGACATCAGGATCCACTAGTCTAGAACCATGAACACATAGCCATCGGAGAGGGTGAAGGAGCGGCGTCGACGGCAGAGCTCGAAGTAGTCGTTCGGGGTAGCATCGGCTTTCAAGGCATTCGTAGTACTGTCCAGTCACTGGTGCACTCACCGACGTCGGTCAATGATCGGCGAATGTGGGGGATGATTAGGTCACACAAGGAAAACATTGGCCTCAATGTGTGGGGCAGTGACCGCTCCCCCTCCCCCCCCTCCCGATCATGGTGCTTAGAATTAGTATCCGTAATTTCTTTATAAAAACATGCCCTTTAATTATTTTCTTAAGTATTTGTTTCTGAATATATTTGACACGTTTTCTGTGCCTTTGCCTAACAGATCACATCCCAACAGTAAATTTATTTATAGTGCTTTATGAGCTACACTCATTTTTTGCCGTCCATCATGAATGATAGCCGAGGCCGTGTTGTGCGTTGGCTGAACTTGGCTATGCACCGTCTTGCAGTTTGGTAGACTCTAGGCCCATGTGGGAGGCGCGCACACACCTAACGGGTCAGGCGGAATGCAACATGGTTTCATTGGTTTAGTAATTTTGGTCCAAAAATTTCATTTGAAGGCCATGTTTTCTAATTGTTTTTATTTTTCTAGTAATTTATTTAATGTTTTACTCGCAATTAGTTATGCTATAATCTTTGTTGTTATTTAAATTGTGTAAATTTGTTAGAAATTTTCTGATGATGCCTCTGAATAAATGGAACAAGCAATTAATTTATTTGGAGATTTTACATATGAATAATTTCTGACAAAAAAGTTACCTTTATTTATATGCTTTAAACATTAATTCCATTTATTTCATTTCTGCCTAACAGTGACTCAAAATTAATTTATTTAATTCTATTGCAGGAGAGATGGGGGAAGACGAGTATGAGAGGTTGAAGACAACCAGCTAATTTGGTCTCATTGCGCTAGCTAGGCTTTAATTTTCGTAGCTGGCCCATATGTAGCCATTACCGCACGGTCAATAGCTCAAGGCCTCAAGCCTAACTTGGAGTCCTAATGGGCCTAGTCGGCCTTACCTGCAAGCACAGCAATGTTGTCACGTCATATGTTCAAGTCCGAAATTCCAATCTTTTTATTTATTTTAGTCTCACGGAATATTGATGAATCAATTTTGCCTTAAATGAATAGATTTAGCAACGGTATTATGGACATTCTTTCTCTTTTACCCTACTTCCAAAATTATGAGAATCTGTTTTGCCAAACATAAGAATCCGTTTTACCAAACACTTCAAGAATTCATTTTTATAGATAAGTCGTTTTTTGAGGAGCCCTAACAAATTAAGGAGCCCTAAGAGCATCTCCAACAATTCTCAATAATTTTACTCTAAAAAAACTGGTTTTAGAGAGTTGTTACATCTATTGAGAGTAAAAAAAGAAGACGCACACTCCAACGGTTCCTAATAACCATTTCCTAAATAGTTTAAATATCTTTTGAGAGTGACAATTAGATTGCTAAATGTAGCAACCTCCAGGCTACGGGTTGGGAGTTGGTAAATTTAGCAACCTCATTTAGAAAACGATTGGATTTTACTAATCACATCGTAAATTTTGATTTAGCAACCTTATTAGAGAACAGTTGGAGATGCTCTAAGTTTCACGTGCCACAGATTCTTGATCTCAGTTCGTCATTAAAGCAGGCTTCTACTCCGCACAAACCGGAGAAGCAGCGAGTGCCAGCAAGATTCAGGACAGCTAGTGCATTGTTGACGTCAAAAGTCGCCGACACACCGTTGTCCGGAGAGTCCACCGAAACCCCAGCTGATGCAGGGTCCTGTGCTCCCAACGGACCGGCTCAGCTCGCCGATTTTCGTGTGCGCTGGTGCGTGCGGATGGTTTTCCTGCAAACCAACAAAGACAATAAAAGGTGTAAAATTCCAGGTCATCGGCCCGGATAGACCGATGTGCGGCCGTGGCCGATTCGGCGTAAGATAGACAAAATCGGCCATCGATCGGGAGCAGCACGGCCCATCCATTTATGTATTAAATGCCAGGCAAACGAGCTGCGATACAAACGATACGAAATCGGCCGACGCTATAACATGCGATCGGTGGCTAGCAGCCGATTCCGTCGGTAAACGATCACATCATTAAGACTTTGCAGGGATGCATTATCGAATAAAATGTAAATAAGGTAATTATTAATGGGATGTGATTAATTTGATAGCAAGAAGATGGTTTAATCATCAATTAGATCAGTAAATCGGCCGATCGGGCATCCGGCCGATTTTGCCATTGATTATAGTAGTGAATTATTTAGATCTATCTAAATGTATAATGATGATCAATAAAATCATACTAATAACTCGGGTTCAAAAAGCAGCTTTAACAGATTTGGTACTAATTGAACATAAAACAGCTAATGAACGTGATAAGCAATCGGCTAAACACTCCGAAAGAACGAGTAAGACAAATACAACCACACAGATCCCAAATCGACCGGTCGCTCCAACAGGACAAGTCAACCGATGGCACGCGATCGGACCAGATCTAACGGCCGCGCACGCCTGGCCGATTCAGGACAAGCACAATCATAAACGCCTTAACTATGAAAGTAAATCTACATCCTAGCCAATCGGCTGTATGCGCCTAGGACAAGTCAACTATCGCAAAGGCAAACACGGGACACGTCAAGCTGAATCTGCACGATCGAATCGGCCAAGATGTAAAAGAACTTTTATAGCGGTTACTTGTGACTCGAACGACCAAATCCGAGCCAATCGGCGTTGTGAGCAAAGACTGGAACGGGGAGGCGGGACAAGTCAAACTACCTCCACCACGAGCCGGACCGGGTCGACTTGACTCATCCCGGCCGATACTCACTACGACGATTAGGGACAGATTTGGTCGCCGGATAACTAGCAATTAAGCCATCTAATTACGAACAATGCGCCGAGAACTAGACAACATAATTACCTTATTAAGCCAACGTGTCGTCGACCGGAGCCCCGAAGATCCCGCGCGAAAACGAGTAAAACTTGACGAGAAAATTAGGGTTTGGCGATGCGCCGAAAATTGTATTGGATGTGAATCGAGTTTACATGTTACATCCGAGTATGTATTTATACTCGGCACAAAGAATCCTACTCGGACCCTCTTCGGGCCGATTTCCTAACCGACTAAGATCTTTTTCCAAAATTAAACTATTATTCCTAATTTTACAACGTGGGCCGGGCCCATCAATGTTATGCTCATCTGTTGGTGTTCGCGCACGATTCCGGGAGGTACGCGCCTTTTACTCTCCCAAGCGGCCGTCGGCCTTCCGCTCACCAGCCTTCTTTTGACCTATAGTCGCTGACAATGGGTCCCTTGGTCAAAAACCGGCGTCAACACATGTCCCCCGAGTCCGGGGTATGCAACGCATGCGTCGGACCGATTTATCCTCTTTTACCGCGCCGGTTTTACTGCCCGTCACTTCTCCATAAAACCCAAGGCCACCCCTGGTCATTCCCATCTGTTTCCTCTCCTTGGCTTTCGTCTTCATCTATCCTAGCGACCTTTGCCTTCTCGAGCCCTTTCAACCTTTCACCGCGCCGCCGCCGTCTTTTCTCCTCCGGCGACCATGAATCCTGCTTCGTTGCTGCTGCTGCGTGCTGCCGCCTGCCGACCGCGTCGTCGCTACCACCAACGCCGTTCCGGAGGTAATGTACATTCGAGCATCTCTCTTTTCTACCTTTGCAATTTTCTTCATGTTCTTGTTCTTGTTCATTTTCACGATCTATTTCCTTTCCGTTCCGTTTCTCATTTTAGCCCTATTCCTTGTTTTTAGGAGATCCGGAACCAAGTCGCCATCCCATCCAATATCCCCACTCACTTCCTTTTGGGCCCCATGGGTGATCCCGACCCCACAGATCTCATCCGTGCCGAAACGAACCGGGTCCCGTTTCGGCAACGATCTCCTTTACCGACCGAGTGGGCCAATAGTTTTAGGTCATGGCCGACTCCCGTCGCCGGATGGTGCGATTGGTATAACCGAGTATCGGCCGTCCATCGGCAAGGTTGGGCCAATATCGGCATTGCCCACGCCATCAAACTCTCTTTGGCCGATCACCACAAGAACGAACCGTTGTCGGTGGCAGCTTCTTACCTCCGGTCGGATGCCTTGAACTCGTTTCATGTTCGGCCACGGCCCGGCTACCATGACCCTCCTGGACACGGTCATGTTGGCCGATTTGAATATCACGACGGAGGCCACCCCGGACGCCATCCGCATTAAGTCCTCCCATCGGATCAACCCTAAGGACACCAGGGGTTGGAAGAACTACATCCGGACCTACAACAAAGGGCACGGCTCGGTCGATCGCCGCGAGCACGTTGCCTTCCTCAACATGTGGCTTGACCACTTTTTCTTCCGTGGGGTCAGCGTAAGCCCCACAAACAACTTCTGCCGATGGCCGATGTACTGGCCGACGGCCATGCCCTCCCTTTGGGCAAGTATCTTCCGGGATCGGCCTACCTCCTCCTTCACCGGGTCTCGGTGGAGTTGCGCTCCGGCCGATCGGTCAAGAACCCGGGAGGCCCTTGGTGGTTCATCCAAATGTGGTTGTCCCTTCATACCACCAAGGCCATCGATCCGGACCTCGGTGTCCTCACCTTCCCCGGCAATCATGCCGAATCGGCCACGCCCGATCCAGCCGATGTATCTCTTTCGGGAAGCGTTGTCCATGGCACCGGGGCGGCCATGTCGGATGACACCTTGGCATATTGGTTCGCCGCCCTCTACAAGGGCCTCAACAACGAAAGTACGGATTGGTACCCGTACATTGATTTCTTCGAGAAGGGGTATGACACTCCTTTCTTGATCGACCCCACCTTCCCGACGGCCGACGCGGAGCGGTCAAGATCTTTACCACCTGCCTCCGCCCTCGTCTGTCGCCGACGGGACTCATTGCCGGGAGCAAGGCTTTCGCTCCTATGAGTTCTACCACCCGTCGGTGGCGGCCCGCCAACTCGGTTTCGGCCGATTGCCCCCGGCCTCTTCTATGTGGGGCAAATAAAGGCGCGATCTATCGTCGACAACGCCATCCGGTGGAATTGGCTCGTCGGTCGCACCGCCGATGTCGTCACCGGCGACTTAACCGGATTTTCCCGGCGCCTCGGAGTACCCGCCTTTTCGACCGTTGGTGGGGCGAATGGAACCGGCACCTCCGCGGCCGGAACACCGCCTCCTTCTTCTCCGGCTTAGTCCCGACGGAAGCTTTCGCCGAGGTACGTGCAGCCGATTTATTTTTATAAGGCCGATTTTGTCGACGAAATCGGCCGCTCCAAATGCTCACCCTTGTATATTCTTTTTAGTCGGACACGGAGGAGCCGCCGACCCGGAGTATCGGTGGCCGGCCAATTGCATACTTGATGCCGAGCCCAATTGCTCCAAATATCGGCTTCACCGATCGCACTCCCGCCCAAGCTCTTGCGGCGATGAGTCGAGGGCACCAGCTGCCCGCAAGGCCAAGACAAAAACGGCTGCCCCCAGCAAGAGGAAGGCCAATGTGCCAAGCTGCAGGGCCGATTCAAGCCCCAAAGCGACACCGCGCGCCGGTGAAGCAGCACTGTGCGCCCGTCCAGACCCGGATTATTTCGATGAACCTTCTCCGCCGCGTCGAGTTATTATCGCATGATTGCCGATCCCTTTTTCACTTTTCATGCTTGTCTAACTATGAGTTCTTAGCAGGAATCGGCGGTTCTTCCTCCTCGGGCCCAGGACTCCAACACCGATAGGCCGATTCGCCTGTCGACTCCTCCACGGGCCAGGACGCCGACACCCGAAAGGCCGATTCAAACGGCTCCGGATCCCGAAGTCACACCAAGCCAGGCCGATCCAAATCCCACGGAGAGCCCAACTCGCTTGGATCGGCTCGCGTCTTCCGAAATCGCCGCCGATTTTGAACAAGGCACCATTGCTTTGTCGAAGAACCGGCCGGCCAGGAACCGCCCGCAGCTTCTCCTGTAAATACTGCTGCCGATGAGCCTGCCGATGAGCCCGCCGAAACAGAACAAGCTGGACATATGCCCGATGCTGCCTCCGAGGATGTCGCTGGAGAAGGAGGATCGGCCGGCCGAGAGCTGATCGGAACACATGAACCTGTGGGTTCCATGGCGCAGCCGATAGACGTCCGGCCGCTTCGTATCGATGCTTCACGGGTTTGTTTTTACTATCTTCCTTTTGATTCGCCGCTGTTCATTAGCTTCACTTTATTTCTCTTGGTATTTCGAGCGCTCGGCTTCCCTCGTCTGCGCCGATTTTGGTATCAGCTTCGGTTTTACCACCATGGCCGAAATCGCGCGCAGGCTTGAGGCCTCTTACGTTGACCGCTTGGTGGCCGACGCACAACCCATAAGGGCCCGGTACTTGGAGGTCCGGACTGAGCTCCCGGAGGATGTGCGCGATGCTCGCATCGCGTGGCATACATGGAGTATTGGCAAATGGACTTCACTCGTGCCCGGCGGCGTTTGGCTCGCCATGCGGAGCAGCGGCAAGCTGCGTTACTCGCCGATAACTCCATCAAGCGCTCCGAGGAGGAGGTCCGGAAGACCCGGGAGATGCAAGAGCAACTCTCAAATCGGCGGGATGAACTGCAAGCAATCAACCAGGAGATTGCCGATTTGAGAGCATCTCCGGCTCTCAAGGAGGAGGCGGCGGCGGCCTTGGAAGCTACTATTGCACGGTTGTCGGCCGATGTGGCGGCTCAGCGAGAAGACGACGGACGAAGCCATTCAAACAGCCGAGAAGATGGTCGCCGCGACGCAAGGCGATGTCGGCCCCATCGAGGATGACCTATTGGTCATGGCCAAACTCGACTCCACGCTGGCCCGCGCACTATCTCGCTGTCCAAGACTTCCGTCCCGCGCCGAGGCCGTTGACTATGCTTAGGTGTAATAGGACTTTGAACAAAGTTTTTGGTTGTAAACATTTTTTTTGCACTAAGGGCGATATACAATCATATCGGCCATCCGAAGGCGATGTTCAAACATCGGCTAATTTATCGGTGACTTCCTCTGTCTTACTTTCATATATTTTTTGGGCTAAAGGCGATACTCTCGATATCGGCCGTCTCAAGGCGATGTGCATCGACATCGGCTGTAGTCTCTTTTAGGCCGAACACTATGAGTTAATCCAAATACTAGGATAATACTTGCTTCAAATACTTTCCATTAAGTGCTCGGCCGAATTCTTCCCCTTCTAACTCTTTCAAAATATATGCATTACCCGGTGCCGATCGGCTAATCAAATAAGGTCCTTCCCAATTAGGCGACCATTTACCAAACCGATTGTCCTTCACACCGATCGGCATCCTAAGCTTCCGGACCAAATCGCCCTCTTTAAACTGTTTATGCACAACCCTCTTATCATAATGGCGGGCGACCCTTGCTTTATTCTGCTCTATTTTCTCCAATGCATCCAGCCGATTTTGTACTACATCTTCTAATTCATCCATCATCAATCCGTAGTACTTGATTGGCCGAAAGCTTTTGTTGCAACTCAATCCTTCCGGAGCCGATAGTTGTCTCCCATGGCGATGCGGCTTCGTGCCCATATACCAGCTGATACGGCGCAACTTGCATAGCTCCATGCCGTGACATACGATAAGCCCACAAAGCGTCCATCAATTTCATGTGCCACTTACGAGGATACTCTTGTATTTTCCGCTTGATTAACTTGATCGGACTCTTATTCGCCGCTTCAGCTTGTCCATTGGCTTGGGCATAATACGGCGATGAATTAATCAACTTAATTCCCATCTCATCGATAAAAGATTGAAATTCGTCCGACGTGAATACTGATCCTTGATCTGTTGTGATTGTCTCCGGAATCCCAAACCTATAAATAATATGCTCTTTAATAAACGTTATCACGTCGGCCGTCGAAACTTTACGATAGGGCGCTGCTTCAACCCATTTTGTGAAGTAATCTGTAGCTACCAATATGTACTGATGCCCTTTGCTCGATGCTTGGATTTATCCGGCCGATCATATCCATGGCCCAACCTCCGAATGGCCAAGGTTTGATTACTTGGATTCATAGCCGATGCGGGCGCCCTCTGTATAGGCCCGAATTTACGCGCAGTCTTGGCAACTCTTGTAATATTTGAAACAATCGGCCAACATTGTCGACCGGTAATAACCAGCTCGCCTTAGCAGCCACTTCATTTTATGGGCCGATTGATGCGTTCCACAAATCCCATCATGTACTTCGCTCATTACCACTTTGGCTTCGGTATCATCAATACATTTGACAAGTACCCCATCAATTGTCTTGAAAAATAATTGATCATCCAACAGCACATACTTCAAGGCTTTATATCTTATCTTCTTATCTGTAGGTTGGGATGGATTGCTCAAAAAATTTCGAATTTACGTGCGCCAATCGCTCTTTTCAATATCAGCTATCTCCAAGCTATTTACGGCTAGCCGATATCCGGATGCTAGTTGAGCCAAGTTATTTGCTTCAAAGTTCTGCTCTCTTGGTATATGGCTGATTTTAACACACTTGAATCTTTCCATCAACTTCGGCACTTTTCATAATACTGCAACAATATTTCATCTTTACACTCATACTCATCGGCAAGCTGACTTACGACCAATAAAGAATCGCCGAAAATTTCCACAAAATCAGCCCGGCATCGATGAGTAACTCCGAGTCCTTTTAATATTGCCTCATATTCGACTTGGTTGTTGGTGTGCGCCTCTACTGTAATAGAATATTCACGTATTGCCCCCGAGGCGACACAACAACCAAGCCGATTCCGCTTCCTTCCTTGCAAATTGAACCATCAAAGAATACCGCCCATGGCATCGGTTCAACGTAATCGGCGAGTGCTCGACCGTGCTGCACTATTAAATCGGCCAATACTTGTGCTTTTACTTGCTTTGACCGATTCATAGCCTAGATCAAATTCCGCAATTGCCAACATCCATTTGCCCAACCGGCCTTTGGGGACCGGGGCCGATAGCATATATTTTACGACATCGGCCTGGCAAATCACGGTGCACTCTTCGGCCAACGAGATAATGCCTTAGTTTTGTACATGAAAAATACGAGACAGAGACATAACCTTTCCACCTCCGGATACCGTGTTTCTGCATCAATCAATTTGCGGCTGAGATAAAATATAACCCGCTCTTTTCCCTCCTGTTCTTGAGTCAACGGCTGAGCCGATGCACCTGTCATCGGCCGATAAATATAACTTAAAGGGTGTGCACGACTTTGGCGGAACCATCATCTGGTGGGGACACCAAATATTTCTTGATATCTTCTAAAGCCTTTTGATGGATCGGCTCCCACCGAAATTCTTGATTGGCTTTGAGCTTTAATAATGGCGTAAATACATCAAGTCGACCGGATAAGTTTGAGATAAACCGCCTAATAAAATTTATCTTGCCGATCGGGGACTGGAGCTTCGTCTTGTTCGTTGGCGGTTCCGGTTTTCGGATAGATTCAATATTTTTAGGGCCGACTTCAATTCCTCTTTCATGCACAATAAACCCCAGAAATTGCCCAGTAGAGACACCAAAAGCGCACTTGAGCGGGTTCATCTTTAGACCGTCTTGTCTTGTCCTCTTCAACACTTCTCCGAGATCAGCCACATGACTCTCGGCCGATTTTGATTTCACCATAACATCATCAATATAAATTTCCACCAATCGGCCGATCAAATCGTGATATATAAAATTCATGGCTCTACGATACGTGGCACCAGCATTTTTTAAGCCGAAGGTCATAACAACCCACTCATATAATCCCAACGCCCGGGGCATCCGAACGCTTGTCTTCGATATATCTTCTTCGGCCATAAAAATTTGATTGTACCCAGCATTTCCATCCATAAAGCTCAAAATTTTGTTGCCGGCGGCTGCATCAACTAACAAATCGGCGTTTGGCATTGGGTACTCATCTTTCGGGGTTGCTTTATTCAAATTTCTGAAGTCAATGCAGACCCGCATCTTTCCATTTTTCTTTTCCACCGGCACAATCTCGGAAACCCACTCTGCATATCGGCATGGCCTCGATAAAACCGGCTTCATACAACTTGATAATCTCTTCTTTGACGGCTTCATAATACCTAGGGTCAATTTTCCGAGCTCCACTGCTTATACGGCCGATATCCGGGTTTGGTGGGTAGCCGATGTTCAACGATCGATCGGCTGAGACCAGGCATCTCACTATAATCCCAAGCAAAGCAATCTTTATATTCTTTCAATAAGGCCACTAACTCATCTCTTACTTTTTACACACTTTCTTGCTAATATATGTCGGTCGAGGCTTGTCTCCATCCCCTATGTCCACTTCTTCTAACTCGTCGGCCGACACAAAACCGTGACCTAGTTTCCCATCTTCTGTTTCGTTAATCGGCCGAATCATCATATCTTCAATCCGTGTATCGATCGGCCGATTATTCGCCAATTCTCCTGAGGGCCCATCGGAGCAGCCGGAGGTACCCGACCCCCGGTCACAATAACTCCGTCGTCCGTAATGTTTATGGCCTCCGCATCCCAATATGTGCCCGATAAACAAGGCAAGCTCTCCGGACCGGCAAACTCGAAATCGGCGGTTGCAATGGTTACAGATTTATCGGCCCGCACGATTTCAACCTTGTTGCCGACCCATTGAGCTAAACACTGGTGCATGGTCGATGGGATGCAACAATTAGCATGAATCCGGTCTCTCCCCAACAAAGTTGTGTACGCACCTTTCCCGTCGATGATGAAAAAAGTAGTGGGTATGGTTTTGCTGCCCACGAGTGATCTCCATTATTGCGGCCCCACGCACATCTTGGCTTCTCCCGCTGTAATCCTTGAGCGTCGGATTAGCCTTCATCATTTCTTCGGAGTTTTCCCAAGCTTGCGGTACGTGGTAATCGGCATGACATTAACCGCTGCTCCTCCATCCACCAACATCTTCCTCATCGGCGACCCGTTGATGTAGCCGCTAATATACAACGCCCGAGATGCAAATGATCAGAGTTAAGCGGCTTATCAAATACTGCCGATTCCGGCGTCCAAAGAATCTCTCGAAGTCTCCCCAACTGGTTCTTCTTCAGCCGAATTTTCATCGGCCGATCCGACAATCCGGGGCATCGGGGACATCATATTCACTGCAGCTTCAGCTCGGACCACTCGAGACTGCACTTTCGGCCTCCATTCCTTCTTGGGCTTGGACTCATCATCTTGGTCATCTCCGTAATGCCGTCCACCCCCGATTTCCCGACAACGCATTCTTTGAAGCCTCCTCTTTTGGGTTTTGCTTGAGCAAACCACCGGGGCACCACTGTCCTTCGTTCTCGGTTTGATCACCTCTCGAATCTTCATGGCATTGGTAATCAAACTCTTCTTCATCATTGATTGGCCCCGATCGATCGTGAACGGAGGTTCTCTTTGGCACTACGTATCTTCGTTCATCATATCCGTGATCATAGCCGATTGCTCTTACGGGGGCCGATTGTTGAGATTCATAGTTGCAACCAATCGGCCGCCCCGGTAACTTGATGACCCGTCATCACGATACTCTTCTTGGCTAGTGCACTACGGACAGTTCTCGATAGATGGAAGCTTCATGTTTCGGTCCCAGCAGATCGAAAGAAAGGACAATCCCGGTGTGGGTCAAAATCTTCTCGGCGGACCACGCTTTGCACTGTCTGCCGACTTTGACCGATAGATTCCTGTTCACGTGCCGCCTGATCTCTTTCTTCCCTCTCCCTCTTCCTCTCATATCGGCGTATGAAACCAGCTGATCCACCGCCGATGGTATTTATGTACATCGTATTAGCCGGGAAAGGGTGCCCATCAACTTCATCTTCTTCTTTACATCAGCTGCTCGCAATACCCCATCGTCAATCGCCTTCCGGATCTCATCTCTCATAGCATAACAATCAACGGTGTTATGATGTGAATTTCCATGCCATTTGCACCACTTAGCCATTTTCTTCAATTCCTCCGGCGTAGGAATTTTGTGATGAGGTGAAAGCTGGATTTTCTTTTCCGCAGCAGCTGATCAAATATCTCGTCGGCCTTAGATAAATCAAAATCATATTTTCTCTCCTTAGGATTGACATGCGGAGAAAATATCGGCCGTTTATTATTAGTCCACTCAACTGCATTAATTCCCTCTTCATCATCTTCACTTGTCGAAATCAGCATAAGCTACCCGATACCGCCGATTCCTGGTGAGCTGGAGATTTTCTTCCTGGCCAATCGCCCTACGTGTCAGCTGCGCCAGCCCATCAAACTCATGTGGGGTAAACTTTTCTTTGATGTTGGAGAATAGCCCCGCATAAGCGATCTCGGCCAAGCTGTTGCTCTGTCGGGTTCGGATTGTAGCATCGTCCCCTCGAGTCCTGAACCTCTGTATATAATCGGTCACCGATTCCCCGATTTCTGTTTAACCGCCATTAAATCGGACAAACTAAGCTCGGTAATGCCCGTGAAGAAGTACGAGTGAAACCTTTTCTCCGAGATCGGCCCAACTCCGAATAGAACCAGGTGACAGCGAAGCAAACCATGAAAAGGCCGATCCGGACAATGACAGTGGGAACAGTCGAACCCGCAAAGCCTCCTGAGTAGACGCCTCACCAAGCTGTGCGTCATACCGGCTGATGTGCTCCATAGTTGATGTGTTATCTTGCCCGGAAAACTTGGAAAACTCGGGAATTTTATACTTATTGGGTAAAGCCACGGAATCCATCCGATCGGGGTAAGGTCGCCGATACAATGCACTTTTCTCCTTAGGCTTCAAATCGAACCGATCTTTCATCATATCGGCGATCTTAGCCATGAGACTATTCATATCATTGGGTTCAGCGAGTCGCCGATCCGGTCCCCGTCATATAAGCTGTGTTGGGCTGCCCCCGATCGGGTGTATCAAGCGGCCGTTTCCGAAATCCCGGTGCGATGGCGGGAACGATGTACTGCGGAGCGATTCCATAATTCATGGCCGATTGGATCGGTCGTCCGATCATGAATCCCTGTCCCCGACCGATGCGGTTGGTCGTGGAATACCGGATATCGGCCGTACTATAGTGGGTGAGTTCTCAATTCTACTCGGGCCGGTATTTGGTACGTAGAAGAAATTAGGCTGCTTGTGCCATCCGTGGGACCGCTGCCACATTGGTTGCTGCCCCCAACTCGGAAGTCGGCTGTTGTACATCTTGCCTGTCGCCTTCTTCCGTTACCGACTTCTTGGGGCCACTTGTCATCCTCTTTGCACTGGCTGGGTTGCACTCGGTACCCGCATTTGCATTGTCCTTGCCAGGCCACGGTTGAGGTGGCACGCCGTACGAGGCTGAACCCCTGCCCGGGGTGTGGTACTCGGGAGGCTAATTCCCGACTCGTCCGTACAGGAGTGCCGACGAGCTGAGTGTATGCAGGTCCGAATACCCTTCGGTGAACAGCCTGCCATCAATTGTGTCCTTGATCAAATTCCCGATGGTGTTGGTCAACACGCCCGATTGATTGATTAGGGCCTCGATGAACGGACGAGTTGACCATATCACCGAGCTGATTGGCATCCGGCGAGTCTCGGGCTTTGATTTGGTCTAGTTCTTCCGGATGCGAGAATCCGAGGAAGTCTCCTTTTGTGGCCACTCGCCACGTGTCACCTGTCGGGGCTTGAAAGTACTTTTTCATTGCTTCGGCCAAGTATTCCTGGTACTGTAGTTTTTGTTCTGTCGTCATCTTCCCCCAGGCCGAAAGCGTGTTGTCATCGAAACTTCTCCATGGCCTTTGCCATCCGTCCCGAGAGGGACCGGAACGAAAATCGGCCGATTCTCCGCATCGACCATTGGTGTTCCGTCCTCCCCGACCGCCTGCATGTACGACATCTTGATCTTGGTTGCTTCTGTCCCACTCGGGCGTGCCAAAAAGTGTGTTGACGTCAAAAGTCGCCGACACACCGTTGTCCGGAGAGTCCACCGAAACCCCAGTCGATGCAGGGTCCTGTGCTCCCAACGGACCGGCTCAGCTCGCCGATTCTCGTGTGCGCTGGTGCGTGCCGGATGGTTTTCCTACAAACCAACAAAGACAATAAAAGGTGTAAAATTCCAGGTCATCGGCCCGGATAGACCGATGTGCGGCCGTGGCCGATTCCGGCGTAAGATAGACAAAATCGGCCATCGATCAGGAGCAGCACGGCCCATCCATTTATGTATTAAATGCCAGGCAAACGAGCTGCGATACAAACGATACTGAAATCGGCCGACGCTATAACATGCGATCGGTGGCTAGCAGCCGATTCCGTCGGTAAACGATCACATCATTAAGACTTTGCAGGGATGCATTATCGAATAAAATGTAAATAAGGTAATTATTAATGGGATGTGATTAATTTGATAGCAAGAAGATGGTTTAATCATCAATTAGATCAATAAATCGGCCGATCAGGCATCCGGCCGATTTTGCCATTGATTATAGTAGTGAATTATTTAGATCTATCTAAATGTATAATGATGATCAATAAAATCATACTAATAACTCGGGTTCAAAAAGCAGCTTTAACAGATTTGGTACTAATTGAACATAAAACAGCTAATGAACGTGATAAGCAATCGGCTAAACACTCCGAAAGAACAGTAAGACAAATACAACCACACAGATCCCAAATCGACCGGTCGCTCCAACAGGACAAGTCAAGCGATGGCACGCGACTGGACCAGATCTAACGGCCGCGCACGCTCGGCCGATTCAGGACAAGCACAATCATAAACGCCTTAACTATGAAAGTAAATCTACATCCTAGCCAATCGGCTGTATGCGCCTAGGACAAGTCAACTATCGCAAAGGCAAACACAGGACACGTCAACTGAATCTGCACGATCGAATCGGCCAAGATGTAAAAGAACTTTTATAGCGGTTACTCGTGACTCGAACGACCAAATCTGAGCCAATCGGCGTTGTGAGCAAAGACTGGAACGGGGAGGCGGGACAAGTCAAACTACCTCCACCACGAGCCCGGACCGGGTCGACTTGACTCATCCCGGCCGATACTCACTACGACGATTAGGGACAGATTTGGTCGCCGGATAACTAGCAATTAAGCCATCTAATTACGAACAATGCGCCGAGAACTAGACAACATAATTACCTTATTAAGCCAACGTGTCGTCGACCGGAGCCCGAAGATCCCCGCGAAAACAGTAAAACTTGACAGAAAATTAGGGTTTGGCGATGCGCCGAAAATTGTATTGGATGTGAATCGAGTTTACATGTTACATCCGAGTATGTATTTATACTCGGCACAAAGAATCCTACTCGGACCCTCTTCGGGCCGATTTCCTAACTGACTAAGATCTTTTTCCAAAATTAAACTATTATTCCTAATTTTACAACGTGGGCCGGGCCCATCAATGTTATGCTCATCTGTTGGTGTTCGCGCACGATTCCCGGGAGGTACGCGCCTTTTACTCTCCCAAGCGGCCGTCGGCCTTCTGCTCACCAGCCTTCTTTTGACCTATAGTCGCTGACAATGGGTCCCTTGGTCAAAAACCGGCGTCAACATGCATGCAGAAATGTTCTTACTTAAATCCATTCACATGGTCTCTCAAGTCAGAGCAGCAACAGGACATCGAAATAGCGAGGAATACAACAGGAGATCGAGACACAACACAACTGATGAACAGCTTATTATTTACAGGACATTATTCCCAAGACATGGTATGTTTATTAGAGTTACCGGCGGCAAGCTGTGACTCCTTCACTTATTGGTGACGCTGCACTTCTTCCTGACCTGACCGTTGGTCCCTGCGAGCACATTGATGTTGCCCATCTTCACCAGCGCGGCGGCGAAGCGCACCTTCCATACGAGCGGGTTGGCGGCGTAGAACTTCACCTTGGCCGCCGTGTCGTTGCGGTTCATCAGCGTCTGGTCCGACGTGAACAGCACCTGCCCGGTGAGCATGTCGCTGTAGTACCGGTTGCTCAGCACGTACACGTCGTCCGTCACTTGGTTGTTGTACACTGCCCGGTTCGTCTCTTCCGCACACAGCTTCTTGAGCTTCTCGGCGTAGGTGGCGTTCATGGAATCGTCCAAGAACGGATACATCCGGTTAACGAACATGCTGCAATGCGCCTTCCCGAAAGAGTGCGCGCCGGAGAGGGCCACGAGGTCGTCGTAGTCGAGGCCCCTGTTGGAGAAATAGGTGATGAGATCATCGACAACCATGGATGTGTGGGGGACGATAAAATTGCCCGTGCCAGCACTGCTCAGTGCGTCGCGGCGGCCCGTGGGAATGGCGAAGGTGAAGCTGCCGGCCATGGCGGTGGAGTCGCGTGCCGCCAAGGCAAGGATGTCGGCGCAGGAGACCACGCCGGGGCAGATGGCCTCCACGGCCGTCTTGATTCTGTCGGTGGCGTTGTTCAGCTTGATCACGGATGGGAACCCATTCTTCTTGAGCACGTTCACCTCCGCCTGTGGGCTGCCATCGTCAAGGAGAATTGAAGCATCGCAACCCTAAAACAGGAAATTTTTATATTTGTTATTAGAAAGTCTAACTAGATGAACTCGAACAATTTCACTACAAGCTATGTGAAAATGCCAAGCAAAGCAAGGAAATATGTAAATGCAGTAGTCCATCACCGTAATGACGCAGTCAAGAAAGAAGAAGCTGAGGAAGCTAGCTGCCATGTCGGGGTCGTCAGAGATGATGTCTGCAACGGTTTTGCTGATCACCGCCTCGGCTTTCGGGCATGATGAGCTGTAAAAGTCGTATCGCAATGGCCCTGTCATCGTCGTTGCCCTGCTGAATGCCGAAGCCACCAGCACCAAGAACATCACCACGACAGTCATACATTTTGCCGACGTCACCATCACCTTCTTCATCTTAACCTAATGGCGGAAGCTATACGTTGCTGCTACAAAGTGATGTATGATGACGATATATGGCGTGGGTTTTTTAGGTATTTATAGGCAGAATTTCACTGCATCTATTAGCATTAATAATTCTATGAAACACTGCAACATGGATACCTCATTCGCAAATAATAAAAGGGAAAGAAAAACCCATCTACCTGGTTTGCAGTTTGTGTTATATGTGCTCGATCTGCCTGGGTTTTAGATCCATTTATTTGGGTAAGTTTCCAGATCGAAGGTGTTTGACTTCTTTAGTTAACTATATCTCACAGTCCTAATTTCAATGCAGCTATTAGCATTAGCTTTATGAAAAAGTGCAACATGGACCGATCTACCTCATTCGCAAATAAAGGGAAAACCCCGATCTACCTGGGCGTTGCAGTTTGTGTTATGCTGGATCTACCTGGATTTTAGATCCATTAATGTGGGTAAGTTTCCAGATCGATGGTGTTTGACTTCTTTAGTTAACTATCTCGCAGTCATAATTTATATTTTATCAGAGCAAGTGAATGTGTTGGGTGTTTCTGTTTTCTGTCGGTTCCAAGCTCCATAGGCTTGTTATAAAAAAAAAAAGCTCCATCTGCAGACTGTTGAAATTAGAGGCAATATTCTACTATATTTAATCCAGAAAATAACGGCATAAAATATAAGCATGACTAGAGGTACGGATCGATCATAAAAAACTAGCAAAGACATCATCATGTCTTGTTTATCAATTGAGAATAAAAGGAACAAGAGGAAAGAAGTGAGAACATACGGAGTTGGAGCGGCGAGAGTAATTGCGTTTAGCACACCATCTCCATTTGGGACAGTCATCTGGAGTTAGTTGATGTGGTTGTTCTCTTGATGTAGCGGGAAGTAGTCGTTCACTTGTCGTAGACGAACACCACCACTGGAGAGCTATCGACGTACGTGATGTAGATGAACACAAACGAGCAGTCGCGACGTGCGCTCCCCAAAAACCTTATCGCCCTCCTATCCCGGTACAAGAACGCAAGAAGGACAAAGTTTCGGAGGCCTGCTCTCCCAACACTTGTGTACGCAAATGTCGGGACGAGGATGCTCACTTTGCAACTATAGAAGTGAAATGATTTGGATGTGATATCTTTGGTGAGAGCCTTGGGTCTCCTTTTATAGTGATCACATGAGAGCACTAGGGAGGTGAAGCAAAAGAGTTACTCACGAGAGTAACTCATGGGAGTTACGTGCATGAAGTAACTCACAGGAGTTACGTGCATGAAGTAACTCACGGGAGTTATATTTCATGAAGTAACTCAAAGGAGTTACCATGCTCCATGATGAGGCTCTTTGATTAAGCAATTGCTAATGGAATATGAAGAGAGAGGGTCACCACTTTACATGTATGTATACGTTACTCTCCCTTCTCTCCTCATCTCTTTAATATTTCATTCACCTCCCAATATTCATCAATTAAATAGGCTTTTGGAATTTCTAATTTAAATGAGTCATTACTCATTTATTCCAACACAGACATGCTGTTTGGATCTACCCACGTTTATTACAGGCTGCACTAATTGTTAGTAGGGCCCTTTTTGGTACAGCTTATGCATGCTTCACTAGCAGCTTAGAGCGTCCCCAAAGGTAGAGATGGCACTAATTCTCCACGTCATCTAAAAGTTATCTAAGAGTCATCTAAGAGTTCATATCAACTCTAAAGTAACAATTGGACCCACATGTCAGTGCCTCAATAAATGTTAGAGGCTGCCTCTTGAACAAGAGCTAGCAATCTTCTCTCTCTTCTTTTTCTCTAATAAATAATTCTAAGAGTTAGCTAAGAAGCAACCATTGGGGATGTTTTTATAGCTAAAGCTGTACCAAAGAGTTAGATTGCAAAATAGATTATAGGCATATAAGCAGACATAAGATGTTTTCCATTTTGTGCCGGAGAGGCCAATCGCTGCTCACATCCTTACACAACGCGTGCAAAGTGAAAAATACCGCAGCTGTCCCATCCATTCGCATCTTTCTTCTACCATCTATCTCCTGTGCTATCACGCGAGAGCGGAGAGCGGGTGCGGTAGCACGCCTGCACGCAGGCCCTGGATGCGGCGGGTACGAGCAAGGGTGTGGGCCTCGGCACGGTGGACAAGACCTCAACGATCCGCCTGGGTGTGGCTTTGAAGCTACAGGGAGAAACGAAGCAGAACATTATGGTGGAGAAAGAAGAAGATAAGGCTGTAATGTTCTCTATTTCATATTGGCTCTTTGTACTTTGCATACTTATTAAATAGTCTTAAGTAATAACAATATTTACCCACTACTTTGAACTAAAGTATTGTAAAATCACGTAAAATATGTGTATTTCGACGGTCTCAAATGCCAAGGACAATATAATCTTTTGACATATCTTATCCATTTATAAAATTAAGGATAAGTTGTTTTGCCAAGCGGTTTGACTGGATAAGTTACATAAGCTAGAATAAGTCAAAAAGTTATTTTTGACTAATAATTCAGACCTAGAGTTATTTTCTACATGAGTTGAAGCTCTAGCAAATAAACCCTTAGTCTCATCTACATTAAAATATCTAATGGGCCCCTGAATAATTAATAATGGTTTTTGATCTAGAAGGAATTGTTGTGGAAAAGATAATAAGGGCATTTATTATTTTTGCTTCCTATGGAATTGTTAGTCCGAATTAGCACCTCGGAACTAAATACAAAAACAACTAGCCCTCTACCGAACTAAAAGTTAGTGCATTCATCTGTCTACCTGTTTGGAGTGTTTAGAACTAATGTTTTTAGTCAGCTAACATTATTAGTTGGATTGGATGTATCTAAACATGACCATATACGTTGCTCTTTCTCATGTGTTCATTCATCCATCGCTTGGTCTCCCACTACGTCGGTGCAAAACTACCACGCAGATGGATCATATACGTTGCTCTCTATATATTGAGTTTTATTTTAATGGTTACCGGGGAACTCCTTTGTCGACCGCATGGACATGCACCGGAAGAGGCGTTCTCAAGCACGTTAGGGGACTAGTTTGGCAGTAGGAGATATGTTTAGATTGAGTTTTACAATTCTAGGAAGGCAACGTATTCTATGATAGTTTGTATTAGGGAGATTTTTATCGAGAGAAGAACTTTCCTAAGGTGGTGGGTGGGGGGGGGGGTGCTTCTCCTTTGATCGACGAGTAGTACTACAATTCAAGCTATTACAGTACATCCGGTCGGAGCAAAATTGGACATTCGGGTTGGACCTACAGTAATCCCTTGATTGACTTGCCCTGGATCTCTAGAGGTTATTTAGTTTATATCCCCTCCGCCTAATCGTTATTCACGTGTCTCCTATCCTCCCTGCGCTCTTCTCGTTTCCCCATTGTAAGATATATCACCAGATTCATTATTCACGATTGGTCGCACAGTTCGGAAGTAACGGCCATGCGAGTAAACCTACTCGCGCATGTGCTTCCGACAGGCACCCCTTAAATTTTTTTATTTTGAAATATTTTACTCTAAATGTTCAAACAAACTTTGTAACTAACTTTTAAGTAAACATGTAACACAAACTTCATGAAACTTTTTGAATTTGTTTTGGTAGATTTTTGAAAAAAAAAATACAATAGCGGATCCACCATATGTGTTGCCCCATTGTCATAGGCCCACCATGTGGGATCCACTATTTAGGCCCAGGATAATACCAAGTGGGGCTAGGCTGACAGCCGGCGGGTTCCACCATGTGGGGTCACGTGAGGCCCCACACGGTTGGTTCCCGAGAAGAGCCCCCCCTCTAGGCTAGACGGGGACCAGGAAATCCGATAAGTTCCCTCGGGCTTTTGTTGCTACGTTATTTTTTTTTCTATAATCCCCTTCTACTGTCATGCTCCCACGGTCGGTCTAAACCTTTTATGTAATTTATATGTACAAATTGTAGATATAAGTTACTATCAAAATTATATATTTAAATCATCATCAAATTTATGATTGTAAGAGCATCTCCAGCAAGGTCCCTAGTTGGGCCTCTACTCTAGATTTAGGGTCTTTGGACAAAAAAATTCACTCCAGCAAGGACCTTATTTGAGCCCCTATTTTCCATGCCACCTCAATTTGCAAGCCCAAGACCCCATTCCTAGGGGCCTCCAAAGCGGCTCCCATCTGTGGGTCCCACGAACTTTTTCATTTTTTTCTTTCTTTTTCTCTGTTTCCTCCCCGACCGAGCAGCACATCGGGTCAGGCCCGAGCGCCGCGTCTTCCCCGCCGCCGGCCCGCGTGCCGCCTCTCCCTCCGCCTCCGGCCCGCGCGCTGCCGGCCTGCGCCTCCGGCCTGCCCTGCGTCCTCCCGCATGGAAGATCGAAGGTCAAATCCGGCGGTGCGAGTTGCCCTGCCGGCGCCGCCTACCGTCTCCAGTACGTCCGTCGGCCCCGCCTACCATCGCAAAGAGGATTGGAGGCACGAGATCCAGCTTCAACCTCCTGTGGCGGCGCTCGACCTCCTCGGCCGTCCGTGGCTCCACCGGCGAAGAAGAAGTGTGCCCCATTCGTCGCACCGCATCCTCGGTCCAGAGCCCCTTCGTCCAGCTCGAATCCGCCACCCCGACCATCTGTGCTTCATCCCGGCAGTGGTCTGTCCCATGTTCAAGCAGGAAGCTATCCCGGCGGCACTCAAGAATTTCTACTACCAGCTACTACCGCCACTGTCGCCTGGGATGACGATTTCAGGTGCCCCAGTTCACCAATCTTTGACTGGAGCCTCACTGCAAGCATCGATGTCGAGGTAATCTTGCCCTGTTTTATTGAATTAGTAGTGCTACTATAATTTCCAGCAAGCACTATAATTTAGGATGTTCGATTGTGTTTCACTGGTCTGAAATTGTTGGGATGTAACCTGAGGTTAGTTATCGAAGTCAAACCTGCCACCTTGTAGAGCATAGGAACTTAGTCTTTTGTTCTCAAGTTGTATGGTTACATTGGCAGAAATTAGTGTCATGCAGTCTGGGGTGGAAGTGGGCACGTGTATGGTGCTAAATGTGGAATTAGAAGTAAATGTGCTAAATGTGCTCCTCTCATATAATGTGTTAGTTCTACTAGTTATTTTCTCAGTTGAGTTGTACCTGCGGTGATTAGAAGTAATTTGGTGCTAGGATGAAGCATGGTATCCTCAATGACTCGAGCCACATATTGTTCTTCTTCCCTTTTTTGGATGTAGCTGCTTTTAGTTTCCTTCAATTGAAATTTTGATATATCATCATGATCTTTTAATTCCATTTTCTTGCACGAAAGAGTGAAAGTTTATTTGGTTCTGCCTATCAATTTGCCTAGAGTAGAGAACTCGTATTCGGTTCTGTTTGGTATTATAATTCTGAATCTTGTCCTGTTGAGTTGGGTTGTGTTGCTGTTGTTAGTGTTGTGTCGTCAGTCCTGTCTGTCTTAATTAACAAGTATCTGTTGCTTCTCTTTGATTGGTGATTATTTCGTCTGATGTGAGTCAGCTAGTAGCTACTGTCCTTTTATTTATGAGACATCTGTGACCTTTTCTGGATTCATGTTCCAAGATATAAGCTGTCTACATATAATGGTGATTGTTATTCATGCCACTTTTGGTGTTTTTTCTATAGTCAATGTTGCAATTGTAGCTAGTTTATGTAAGTGGTGTTATGGTACACACTGCTTGTGACATGTCTGTTTTGTAGATTGATTTTAAATTTTCATGTTTTCAGACATCTTATGTCAGTTCTGTTTCTGAACTGAAATTGTGAATTCGCAGGTGTTATCTTGTGATAATGATATACCTCGCATTGTTTAGGATTTAAAAAAGAAAACCTTGTGAAATGTATTACATTTTTTCCTGCTCTCAACAATGTGGGTTAGTTTCTTAGTTTGATTTTCAAGAGTGTGAAACCAGCTCTCTGCTGTCTATAGTGAAAATTGCGCTATAGTTGTCTGTTGCCTGAATAAGTGAATAGTGGTCTCCTTGCCTAACATAGCTAGCACTATTACTGATTTTCAGGAGTGTGATACCCTCCCTGTTTTTACTAACCTACTCTTAACTGACTTCACATGTCAAGTGAATATTAACAGTGATAAGATTACAAGCAGTTCCTTGTACAAACAGGAGTAATAGTACTGCCTTCACTAATTTCTTTCAGTCATGCATTGTAGGATCCAAGGCCTTCTTCTACTTCACAGTCATTCATGACTCTTCTCACCCAGGACAAAGAGGATGACTTGCAATTGTTGATGCCAGTGGATGAAACTACAAGAAAACGTCAACCGCGGCGAGGAGGAAACTACAATCACAACGAAGACATTCAAATATGCAAATCTTGGTCGAATATCAGCAATGACCCTATCGTAGGCAATGACCAATCCGGGAAGACATATTGGAAAAGGATAGCTAATGATTTTCATTCAAACAAAGACTTTGAGTCGGATAGGACTGCCAATTCTTTGGAGCATCGATGCCGGTGCATATTGAAGGATTGCATGAGTTTCCATGGCTTCTTTGAAGAAATTGAACGTTGTCATCCAAGCGACGTCCCTTTTCAAGAACATGTACTTATTCTAAAACTACTCCTATCACTTGGTTCATATTTTATCATTTCTTTGTATCTAATCATGCTCTTGACCTTTGCTGCAGATGCTTCAAGCACAAACTCTCTACGCCTCCAAAAACAATGGAAAGAGCTGCCAATTCATACATTGTTGGCTCGAAGTCAGGCATACTGAAAAGTTTGCATCACTATATAGCCTCCACAAAACCAAGAACAAGAGGTCTTCCAAGTCAACAAACCTGAACCTCAACATGCCAGTAGGATTTGAAGGTGATGATGGACAGCAAGAGAGCTCTTCTATGGCTGAATCCAAGAAACCCCGACCTCCGGGTAGAAAGCAATGCAAAGACAAACTTAAGAGAAGTGACGCTGATGATGAGTACAAAGATATGATGAAGAGTTTGATTGAAATGAAGGCAAAGGAAATGAAGCGGAGGGACGAGGCGGATCAACGCAAGAAAGATATGGAGCAACGCAAGATAGATCTCGGGGAGCGTAACTTGCGGTGGAAGCGAGAGGAAAAGATCATGTTCTGTGATGTTACCAAAATGGACCCATATCAGCGGGAGTATGACATGGCCGAGAGAGCCGAAATTGCAAAAAGAAAATCGCTCAGTGCTAGTTTTGGCGACAGTGGCAGCTTGAGTGGTAGTGCAGGAGATAGTGTCCATTGTAGCTCTGTGTGATTTATGTACTGGTGGTCATTGCTCTGTGTGACCAATTTTTGCTTTACCTGTTTACTTAAATACTGATTAAGTATCGATGAATCTGCCTGCTATATTACCTGTTCACTGAGATGGTTCAATGACATGCTGTGTGCACTGAGTACTTCAAGCAGCTTGAGATGGTTCAATGACATGCAGTCATCCAGTCTTTTAATACCTTCAATAATGTCAAATAGTACATGTAATAGAATCTGGTGTGCAGCAGAACATCCAGTCTTACTCAATGTTGATGCATCGTGCAGATGGTTCTAGTGTTTGGCATAAGTTATTTTTTCTTGGCATGGAATGGACCTAGGATTTTGGTTACTGAATGTCAAATAGCATTGTCTCATATTCTTGTTTTTTAAGGTTTCTCAAGTGTTCTGTTATTGGTTTCTTTAATAAAATGGTATCCTGTCCTTTCCTGAATGGTGCCTGCCTGTGTATGGATAATGTGATAAAATGTACAAAAGAATCTCAAGTTTCTTTAATAACAAGTTTCTATTACAAAATCTGATGTCTATTTTCTTTGGGGTTTATATCTGATGATAAATGATTTTGTGTTACTGGAAGACAGAATTTGGATGAGTTTAATGGTGCCCTGTTCAGAATTGAAGATTGTACCTGTGGTAAGATGTTTAAGCACCTGTGGTTTAATAGGGAATTAGATATTAGAATTAATGAATAACTTGAACTTCAAAGTTGTTGACCATGCAGCACAAAATATTAGTAGCAGCAACTAGCTCTGCACAATTGTTGAGGATTTAAAAGTCTTTCAAAGATCATTTCGGAATTCAGTAGCTCCAATTAAATAAACCAAGAGAAACTAAACTCCATAGATAATCTTATCTCAATATTCATAGGATACATAAATAAGCCAAGAGCCAGGTTTGATCTCAATAGTACAATGATATGAGAAAATCTTATTTCAATAAATATACATGGATACATAGATACAACTATCTAGCATCGTGGATTGCCCATAAGTGCTCTACCAGGTCATCGCGGAGTCGCTCATGTGACGACTTATCTTCTATCTCTTTGTGTATCTTCAGGAAGTTCTTGAGCACGAATGGATCACGGCGTTCATAGTCTTTTGGTTTCAACACTGGAATTCCGTTTTTCTCTTGATGATAGTTGAAATCTTCCTCTTCTTCTCGCTCGTCCTCAATTATCATGTTATGCAACACTATGCATGCTTGCATTATGTACCAAAGTTCGTCTTTACTCTACATTCTCGCCGGACCACGCACCATAGCAAAACGAGCCCGAAGCACCCCGAACGCTCTTTCAACATCTTTCCTCGCCGATTCCTGTGCTGCCGTGAAGTTCATTTTCTTGTTGCCCTGTGGACTCCTAAAAGCTTTGACAAACGTTGCCCAAGATGGATATATTCCATCCGCCGGATAGTACCCCATGGTGTACTTGTTTCCATTAACCATGTATTCTACTCGGAGGTGATGTCTCGGTCTTCGGATTCTGGAACAGTGGAGATCGGCGCAGGACATTGACATCATTCAGCGAACCCGGGAGGCCAAAGAATGAATGCCAGATCCTTAGATCTTTAGATGCCACAGCCTCAAGTATCATGGTAGGACCATCCTTATGGCCAGTGTAAGCACCCCTCCAAGCTGTAGGACGGTTATCCCACTTCCAGTGCATGCAGTCAATAGAACCAAGCATCCCCGGAAATCCCCTTGAACTATTAACTGCCATCAACCTTGTTGTGTCTTGAGCATTGGGGGCCCTCAAGTATTCTTCACCGAAGACATCGACAACAGCTTGAACAAAATGCTTCAAGCACTCCATGATGGTGCTCTCACCCAGCCTGACATAGTCATCCAAAGAATCGGCCGACGTACCATAGGCAAGCATCCGAACGGCAGCAACGACCTTTTGAATAGGAGATGCGCCAAGAACTCCAGCAGCATTGGGTTTCTAGCGGAAATAGTCATCATGAGCCTCCACTTTGCTCACAATCCGCAAAAAGAGAGATGTTGACATCCAAAATCTCCTTCTAAAATGCTTCTTACTGTATACACATTGGTCGGCGAAGTAGTCTCGATAGATGCGATCGTGACCACCCGAAATATCTCGCGGCAAGTTGTGGCGGCCAGGGAGTGATCCACGAAACTTCTTGCGCTTGCTTCTCCTCGATCCTTCACGAAGAGCAGCAAGGATCAAGAGGTCATCAACATCAGAATCTTCCTCTTCCTCTTCCTCTTCATCCCAAAGTCGATGACCTCTCCTTTCAGGACTTGACGGTTCAGAACTTGACATCTGCCATAGGAACAAATTCAATGTTAGATTTTGATTGACAAATATATAGTTAAGAAGGTACTATGGCAAAGAACAGTAATGTACACACAAGCATTATATGAACCTCATCGATGTTCAGATATGCTAGTATAACCTAAGCTTTTCATGTTAAAGAATTGAATTACAATGGCACACAAGTAGGCATCTACCACATGGTTCATCCGGTGCAAGTAAAAGACAATGTTTGTGCTCCATATGAAAGAAACATACACTTTAGTGACAAAATTGTGTATGCTTCTTACCGTCATTGCACCATATGAAGAAACATACGCTCTCCTTTCCAAATTGCAGGATCACATTTTGGAATTGCATTGGACCATGCTGCCAAGAAAGGTCTTGAGCAGACTGTGCATTTATTTGCCAAGATAGGCCGTGAAATACAAGAAATTGAAGCATTTCATTGGACACACATGATCTATAGCTGGCTAGCTAAAAACAGAAGCCATATACATCTGATTTTCTTGTATTTCACTAGAAGAAAGAAGCTAAATTGGCAAGCTAAACAAAATTATGAACAATTTAGCAAATTTAGCTAGCAATTTAGCCAGCCAGTTATAGGCCTCCAGTACGCACCTCCTGACGTATGGCGTCTTGATGTTCTCGCCGAGGCACCACACACAGCTATAGGAGACTTGCGGCGGGTCGCGGCGCACACCCGGATCAGCAGGCCGCTGCTCAGCTTGTCACACACGGAGGTGGGTTGCAGCAGCAACGGCGGGCGGAGCCGGGGCGGGGTGTCGGAGCAGCGGAGCTCGTGGGAGAGGCAGCCGGCACTGGAACGATCTGATCGGAGCACCGGAGCTCCTGGGAGAGCCTTGACGCGGGAAGACGGCAGAGGCGCTCCGGTACAGGGCGGCGGCGCTGCCCGGGCCGTGGCAGCTAGCGCTTCGAGGGCGGCGGCAAGGAGCAGCAGACGCCCGAGGAGAACGATATCGATGCGATTTTTGGTCTGACTGGTGGGTCCCATATGAAATAGGGGCTTGGACCAATTTGTTGCTGGAGTTGAGAGTAAATTTTGGGCCTCTATTTTTACATGCCGGCCTGCAAATGAAAAAATAGGGGCTTCATTTGTGGGATGTTGCTGAAGATGCTCTAAAGTTATATGGATTATAAGTTATCTAAATTATAAATAGATATGCATATAAACTTTCGGTAAAATAATGAACATAATTTATCTAAAATTTATCATGATAGGTTTTATTAGTAAATCGTGGTGCTTTAAAGCTACTAACACCATATTAGCCTAGCTCACTCAAGCGGGGCAGCGCGCTGATGCTTGCAGTGCCACACATGAAAAAGTAAGTAGGCCCACCGCCCACGCTGAAAACGCAGGCTGACACGATACTGGGAAGAAAACAACCGCGAATGCAGGTATACGACCGCAAGGGCGACGCACCGGAAAGGGAAAGAAGGGGGAGCGGACCCGAATCGTGTGGGTCCGATGAATATGGTCGCATAAATAAATTCCATGCGCCCGGTCCGCACAACGCCTCTCGTGCGACCCGGTCTCGATGTAGTCCACGTGGAGATAGAATCGGCGTGGTCCACCTTGGCTCCGCTCTAAGAGCTGATGTTGGTCTGGCTCCCAGCGTTGAAAACAAGTCTGGCTCCGGCTCCAAAACCGTGGCCCATAGAGGAGGTCGTCTTCACCACCACTAGAAGGTACGTTGACAACGGTTCTGGCAGGAGATTGACATCGCCGTTGTTCGAAGGAGCGTCGTCGATGGCGGCTCGAAGAGGAGGTGTGCTTCGCCGCCGTTGGGAGGAGCATCGTGGGCTCTAGCTTGGGAGCAGGTCACCATCGCCGGCGTCGGGAGCAGCACGAGATCGATCTGAATTGTGGAGAATTTATTTTTCTTTTGACTTACGAGATTGAGTTTTGGAGCCGGAACCGGACTTGTTTTCAACGCTGGGAGCCAGACCAACATCAGCGCTTGGAGCCGAGCCAAAGTGGACCACGCCCTCGGAGCCACGGTTTCCACGTCCGGAGCAGCGACCCTCGGATGCGATTCTATCTCCACGCGGACTACATCGAGGCCGGGTCGCACGAGAGGCGTTGTGCGGCCCGAGCGCACGGAATTTATTTCCCGCATACTGCTGCCGAGACAAGGCAAGTTTGTTGCAGACGGCTGGTCGCAAATCAAAAATTAGCATGGCCCCGATATATCAGGGGTTCAGTAATACAAAACAATTATTATGCGTAAATGACAACTCTACACACATTCTACATTAACTTCAGTACAACAACAAAAATCAGAACGTAGTTTCATTAGCATTAAATAAGGTGTCCGTCGGTTGTGTGAGTACACCTCCAAATGAGGCCTGTCGAGGCTCCCTTAGGATAGGCTCGGGAAGAACGGATTTGCTCGCGTGTTAATCATAGATGATTCAAGTGAGTAAGAACACGGAGAGTTACCCAGGTTCGGGCCGCACCGGGTGCGTAATACCCTACGTCCTGCTAGTGTGTGTATTCTCGGATCTCCTCGCTTTACACTGGGATCTCCCTCCTTTTATAGGATAAGGAGAAGATCACCGTACAAGTACCGGGTACCCGAACACCCGGTGGGGGTCCGGTCCTTCTTGAGATTTCCCGACACGATCCCGACTAAATCCGTTGCGGTCTCTTCTCCTCGGTTCGCGTTCCGAGTCTCTTCCATCCTATTGGACGAGAGCCTTCCCGGCACCGTGGCCGCGCGGCTTCCCGAGACGCGGCGCACGGGGAAGACGCGCGCACGTCCTGTCGGGCTGCGGCGTCGCCACGGGCACTCGAGTGCCGCATTAACTCCGGGTGGTTGGGGCGTCGGAGGAAACTACCGCGAAGCTTCGTTCTCCCCCGACGCTCCCGCTCCTCCGGCTTTCGCGGGCCTCGTGGACTTCGTGGGCTTCCCGCCCTGCGGCCTCCGTCTTCGTTTGTGGGCCGGAAGCAGCCCACGCGCGGTTAGGGGACCCCCGATCCCCCTACACCGACAGTGCCACATAAGCAAAAGAGGTGAGGTGGCATAGCAATTAATATGAAACTGGGCAAATGGGTTTCATAGGGATGAAACTCATTTGGCACTGTTTCATAGGTATAATACTCCATTGAAACTCCCATTGAGAGCATAGAGTTTCATCCCAACACGTTTTGACCAATCTCAATGCAACAAATAGATATTAAATTAATGCTATAACTTACCTATGAAACCGTGATGACACTATGCATTGAGAGAGAACGTTTCATACATCAAACTAAATCTTCAAATCTGATGTGGCACTCTTGAAAACAGTGAAACAAAACTTTGCATTGAGACTGGCCTAAGATGCTGCTATATATATGCTTTTTCAGTCTCATACCTTCAAGGCTCAAGTGTCGAGCTCAGCAAGTATCTCATAGTTTAGCAGTAGATCCCTTCCTTGCCAAGCCTTTCCATGTAACAACCACAAGCACGTACAGTCATCTTATCAATGATGCCGTAATAAGCAACCCTCCATGCCTTCTTGAACAACAGGACACAAAACACAAGCCAAAGTCCCAGCGTAAACCCTGAACCAAATCCAAAATAAAATGATATTGGCTCAAAACCATGCCCATGGACATGTTGCCTTGACGAATTGTTTCGTGAACAGATCCTATGAAGAGTAGGCCCACATAGACCACTGTTGCCACTGTACATAGATGGGTACTCTGCGTAGAGGGTGTCAAGTTGCTGTCCATAAGGTACCGCCCCTGTTAAATTGTTATTAGATAAGTCCAAATAGCTCAATCCTGATAGATCTGATAAGCTGGAAGGAATTTCCCCAGAAAGCAGGTTGTTTGAGAGGTCCAGTGAGAAAATTGACTTCATGGCCCCAACCTTGTCTGGAATTTCTTCATTTAAATAGTTTCTTGAGAGATTCAAATTAAGTAGTGCATCAAGAGAAGATATTTCTTCTGGAATTCCACCCGTCAATTCATTGCATGATAAGTCAATGTTCACCAATTCAAAAATTGTGACATCGTAATACAGTTCTTGCCCCTTGGTGACCACGGAGAAGTACAGCCCGATTACACGGGAGAAATACTCATAGCCTCCATAAGGATCTTCGTCAAGATAAGGGTCCTTTACATATTTTTGTGTCATTGCTGTTAGACTTGACATGCCCCAGGGTATAACACCTGACAATCTGTTGCTGGCTAGATTCAAATGATGAAGGTGAGTAAGATTTGTGATGCCGATTGGAATATTTCCAGAGAATTTGTTCTCGCTTAAACGCAGGAACCTGAGTTCGACCAAACCTCCAATCCAGTGTGGTAAATTTCCAGAGAAGTTATTTCGCGATAAGTCTATGAACTCCAGTTGCTTGCTGTTCTGTAGGAACACTGGGAAATCACCTGAGAAACTATTATTGCCTAATAATAGAAAACTGAGGGTTGTAGCATTAAAACATCGAGGAAGCTCCCCTCAAAAAGATTGTTACCTAAATACAGTTCACATAACCCTTGCGCTTCACAAATCGATTCAGGAAGACCACCAGTGATGTGATTCGAGAACAAAATTAGAGATACTAGTCGTCGATGTCTGAAGAACTTTTTTGGTAGGTTTCCAGACAAAGAGTTTAGAGAGAGGTCTAACATGCTAATATTTCTTGGTAACAATGGAATTTCACCAGTTAAATTATTTGAACTCATATAGAACCACTCCAAGGACATAAATTCCATGTCTTTTGGCAACGTACCATGAATTTGATTCTGGGAGATGTCCAAGTAGGTGGCCTTTGAGAATGTAGTACTGAACCAGTCTGGAAGCTTATCGACTAGACCTGTGCTTGAGATATCTACCCAACTAATATTCACCTGGGATCGAAGCCAACTAGGGAACCGAGGACCTATTTGGCAAAGGGAAAGACTTGCCTCTTCTAAACTGAACGGAGGGAGCCATTCAGAGGAAACTGTAAAGTTCAAGGAATTTCTAGATAAGTATAGGTACTTCAATTTTGCTAATCTCGCAAAGTGTTTTTCTGTGATGTCACCACTCAAGTCATTGGACCTCAGGTCTAGACCAATCAAATCAGCAAGCATACCGATCTCTGATGGCACATGTCCAGAAAGGTGGTTGTCAGAGAGGTAAAGATACTGCAGCTTTGAGAGGTTACCAAGGTGTGGAGGGATTCTACCCGAGAATGAATTGTTTGAGAGGTCGATATGTATCAAATTCACCAAGGAGCTCAAGGACTCAAGTATATCGCTGCTCGATCCGTTAAGGTAGTTATAACCGAGATCAAGGTAGACTAAATGATCCAGCGAGAGCAAGGAATGACTTATCTGGCCTGCCAGTGAGCCAAAAGGAAGTTGAAGCTCGAGGACATGGCCGGTTCGGTTGCTGCACCGGACACCTCGCCACCGGCAGCAGTCTCCGTCCTTTTTCCAAGAGGCGAGGAGGTCCCTGGGATCACTGCTTATGCCATGTTTAAAGGCCAGCAAGGCGTCCCGTTCTTGCGGTATGCAGCCTGCACCAGCTGCACCTCCACCGGTACCTCCAGTTGGCCATGGTGGCAGCGCATTGGATGTCAGGAACGTGGCAGCCAAGACGTGGAGGAGGAGGAGCTTTACAGCAGGATGCATATGGTGGGAAATACAATGAGTTCGTCTCTGTGTTGAAGACTGAAGAAAAAGGTATTGCTACTTCTGGACTTTTATTGCAATTCTAAAGTGATGATCCCAACAACTTAGTTTTGTACACTTAGTCAAAATATTGACTGTCTAGCCGCCAGTGCAACGTGCTGGCAACGGGTCAAGTATCAACTGCTGGCAGACTGAACAAAATGTTTTGTTCTGTAATCAAAATATATATACACTTTTTTTCTTGGATGGAACCGAGTGGAAACGTCATGTTCTTTGTGTGTGTTAGGAATAATACCGCACGATTACCTCGATGGGTCTCGTGGTGTTCATTATATAGAAAGTCGGTACAGAGTTTGGATTACAAAGGTGATGCAGTCCGAGTCACATACGATCAAGGACGCAAGTATATCTCTAATACCGTATCACATGCGATCACGGTTACGTAGCTTAACGTACACATTATTATCTCTAAGAGAGATTCTAGAAGCTTGTTTAACACCCCCCCCTCAATCTGTACTTCACGTAGGATGCAAGTTCAGATTGGTGCGGAACCGATGATGCAGCGGAGCAGATAGTGCTTTTGTCAATATATCAGCAACTTGATCTTTTGTAGAGATAAACCGAATTTCCAACTCCTTGGAGGCCACTCGTTCGCGAACAAAGTGGTAATCAACCTCAACATGCTTAGTGCGAGCATGAAAGACCGGATTAGCTGCCAAATATGTAGCCCCAATATTGTCACACCATAAACTCGGAGGACGTCGAAGGGTGATGCCCAGCTCACGAAGAAGGACCTGCAGCCAAATAACTTCAGCAGTAGTGTTGGCAACAGATTTATATTCGGCCTCCGTACTTGATCTAGAAACAGTGGGATGTTTCTTCGATGACCAGGAAACCAAATTGGGTCCAAGGAACACGGCAAAACCTCCAGTACTACGACGGTCATCCACATCACCAGCCCAATCGGCATCAGAAAAGGCACTAATAAACGGAGCCGAAGATTTCCGAATGAGAAGACCATAGTGAGATGTATCATGCAGGTAGCGAAGGATCCGTTTGACAGCAGTCCAGTGATCTTCAGTTGGACAAGACATGAATTGACACACCTTATTGACACAGAATGCAATATCAGGCCGAGTCATCAAAAGATACTGAAGGGCCCCTACGACACTGCGATAATTGGTGGAGTCAGCAGCAGATAAAGGTGTACCAGAATGTTTCGACAGTTTAGTAGGGACAACCATCGGTGTGACAGCCCTAGAAGCCTTAGCCATGTTTGTCCGTGAAAGCAAATCATTGATGTACTTCTTCTGTGATAAGACCAATCCATCAGACGTGGTATGAACCTCAATACCCAAAAAATAATGGAGATTGCCCAAATCTTTGACGGCAAAGTCTGAGGTTAACTGCTGCAACAATTTGTCAGTGGCCGTGGATGAGGAACTGATAATAATGATGTCATCAGCATATATGAGGAGGTACATCTTAATCCCAGCCTGGTTGAAGATGAACAAAGAAACATCAGCTTTGGACGGCACAAATCCCAAAGCAAGTAGCTTGGTACTGAGGCGGGAGAACCAGGCCCTTGGAGCCTGTTTAAGACCATATAGTGATTTATCAAGCTTGCAAACGTGATTAGGAAAAGCAGGATCAACATAGCCAGCTGGTTGCTTCATATAAACATCCTCTTGCAAGACCCCATGTAAGAAAGCATTCTGCACATCAACTTGACGAAGATTCCATCCAAAAGAGACAGCAAGGGAAAGCAAGACACGAATAGTGGTAGGCTTGACAACCGGGCTGAAAGTATCATCGAAATCAATGCCTTCCCGCTGTTTAAATCCCTTGGCAACCAACCGTGCTTTATACCGCTCAATAGTCCCATCAGCATGCCTTTTAATTTTAAAAACCCATTTAGAGTCAATAAGATTAATACCGGGTTTGGGAGGAACCAAATGCCAGGTCTTGTTGTGCTGCAGCGCAGAGTATTCAGCATCCATCGCCTGGCGCCACAATGGATCCTGCGCAGCAACCTGGTACGAGGAGGGCTCCAGCGATCCGCGGACAGTGGCGCTGAAAGCCACGGTTCCGTCGGTGCGCTTCTTCGGTTTCACGACGCCGTGGCGTAGCCGCGTGCCGTGTGCAGGTGGGCCATCATCAGCTGCGGCGGGATGTGGCAAGGCCTCCGGTGGTGGATGTGACAACGCGGTAGACACAGCAGGCGTTGCGTCGCTCAGCGATCCCGATGCTGATTCGATCTGCGCACGATCCGAGGAAGATCCGTCCTGGTGTCCTGCAGGCAAAAACAAGCGATCTGGGCGCTCCGACGCACTGTTAAATGAATTATTAATCCCCTTGTCAAGATTAGGCATTGGTAAATAAATTGGAGACGGGGCTGGCTGCGAAGAAGGGACATCGGCCGGAGTGGATTTAAACGGAAAAAGAGATTCAGTGAAGATGACGTCGCGCGAAATATAGACGCGATCAGAGGTAGGATCCAGGCACTTATAACCTTTATGGAGTTGACTATAGCCAAGGAAAATACATTGTTTGGATCGGAACTCAAGCTTGTGTTTGTTATAAGCACGTAAATGGGGCCAACAGGCACACCCAAAAATTTTGAGGAGAGAATAATTGGGTGTGATATGAAACAATCGTTCAAGTGGGGAAAGATTATCAAGCACACGAGTAGGTAGCCGATTAATAAGGTAGGTCGCGGTTAAAAAGGCTTCGTCCCAAAAACGAAGAGGCATGGAGGCTTGGGCTAGTAGAGCAAGACCAGTCTCAACGATGTGACGATGTTTACGTTCGGCAGACCCGTTTTGTTGATGAGTGTGGGGACAAGAAACTCTATGGCCAATACCCATGGAAGTAAAGAAACGATTATGGAGTTTTTGATATTCACCGCCCCAATCAGATTGCACCACCTTAATTTTCTTATCGAGGAGTCGTTCAACATGCGTTTTAAATTGAAGAAAAACTTTTTGCACTTCAGATCTATCATGAAGGAGATAAATCCATGTGAACTTGCTATAGTCATCAATAAAACTGATATAGTAGCGAAAACCACTAGAAGACATGGTAGCAGGCCCCCAAACATCAGAATAAATCATCTCTAAAGGAGCAGTAGAGTGGTGAACAGAACTAGAATAAGGTAATTGATGACTCTTTGCAAGCTGGCATGCATTACGGATGGATTGAACAGACTCACCACGAGAAAAAGAAAGTTTATGAAGACTCAAAATAGAGCTAACAATCTGACGAGAGGGATGTCCTAAGCGGGCATGCCATTGATCCTTGGTGGCTACTAGAGCTTGCTTGGTGGAGCTAATCAGGGATGGTGAGATTGGGTAGAGGCCATCACGACTGCGTCCCTCCAGGAGCTTGGTCTTGGTTAGAAGATCCTTAACAACAAAAGAATAAGGGGCAAATTTAATCGAAACATTGTTGTCGCGGGTAAGCTTATGGACAGATAAGAGATTCTTAGAAATTTCAGGAACATGTAGAACATTATTGAGGGCTAAAGATTTGACAGGGGTATTAATAAAACATTGACCAGTGTGTTGAATGCACAAACCTTGCCCGTTGCCGACTTGAACCTTGTCGTGGCCATGATACTGCTCACGAACAGCGAGGCGATCAAGATCACTAGTAATGTGATCTGTTGCCCCAGTATCCGCATACCAATCCGGCTCCAACTTGTACGAGGGGTTGTAGGCAGCTCCAGCAAACGGCGCCGGTGACTGGTAGTTGGAGTCCATCCGGTACCAGCACTTGTACGCAGCATGGCCCCTCTTGCCACAGATCTGGCAGATGAGCGGCGTGGACGACGAGGAACCACCAGTGTTGTGGTTCTGCTGAGGAGGACGGGGTGCTTGCCGCTGAGGTCGGCCGCCATTGTTGTTGGTGCGTGGAGCAGAGTTGTTGCGGTTGTTGGAGTTGCGCTGCTGCTGGTTGTTGCCACGACCAGCAAAGTTCGCTGAGAACTGTGTTGGTGTCGCCTCGGCAGCATCCTGTTCGTCGCGGGCTTCTTGGGCAATCAAGAGATCGTAGAACTCATCGATGGATAGAGATCCAGCGCGAGTGGTAATAGCAGTAACAAAGGAGGACCATCCAGGACCAAGACCACAAAGAACATATGAGATAAATTCGTCATCTTCCAAAGGCGTACCGATGGCGGACAACGTAGAGGCGAGGGTCTTCATCTTGCGGTAGTAGGCAGCGACCGTGAGATCGCGCTTCTTCAACGTGGTGAGTTGTTGACGAAGCTGCACTTTCCTGGCGCGGGTACGTGACTGAAACAAGGAAGCAAGTTTGTCCCAAGCTTCCTTGGCCGAAGTAGCATCAGCCACGTCCGCCGAGCATCTGCTGTGAGGGAGGCGAGGATCCCGCTCAAGACCAGTTGATCCTGGGTATACCAGGTGGCATAGAGCGGGTTTGCGGTCTGTGAAGCGCCATCATCTGTGGTCGTCGTCACGAGGGCAGGTGGAGCGGAGATAGATCCGTCGACATAGCCAATAAGACCGGTGCTCCGTAAATACGGAAGGAACTGTGCCTTCCACAGAGCGTAGTTGTCTTTGCCAAGCCGTATTGTTACGGCGTGGCTGATCTGAGCAGGAGCAAGGTGGGAGGGAGAGGACATGGCTTGAGAAGTCGTCGACATGAAGGCGACGAAAAATTTCTGGTATTTTTGTTCTAGGCTTTGGATCGGTGGCTCTATACCATGTTAGGAATAATACCGCACGATTACCTCGATGGGTCTCGTGGTGTTCATTATATAGAAAGTCGGTACAGAGTTTGGATTACAAAGGTGATGCAGTCCGAGTCACATACGATCAAGGACGCAAGTATATCTCTAATACCGTATCACATGCGATCACGGTTACGTAGCTTAACGTACACATTATTATCTCTAAGAGAGATTCTAGAAGCTTGTTTAACAGTGTGGTCATTTGACTTGGACCAAACTAGAGAGAAATCACGGCGGCGGATGACGTGAGGTGAGAACCATGCTCACCGCATGCGCGAGGATTGGCAGGGTTGACGCGAATAGCTCTGCTGGGGTGAGTATTTCAGCACCGCATGGCGCGAATGGAGGGCAGTGACCCAAGCCCTTCTCGCCTGCACGCGGGGCATCTCTTGCATTCACCATATTTTCTGCCTGCACGAGAGTGCGCTCGTCCTTGCATCGCTCGGCTCCGAAAAACGAAGAAAATATCTGTATTTCGGGAGCCAGGCTACGAGGCGTCTCTTGCATCCGTCGGACCAGACCCAACAGGTCATACATCCATCCAAACACGAGAAGGTTGCATCTCGCGAGCCTGGTTCAGCCGCATACAACCAATCAATCGCACCCAAAACAACAAATCAGGTGTCCTCTGGTGGTAAGTTCGCAATAAAAATCCCAGGTTCGAACCCGGCATCCTTGGTTTTGCACAATTTCTACCCTATTTTGCATTAACGGAATTTAATATGTGGGCACAAAAAAATCAATTTTGTGTCGGCTGGAATGGCATTATTTTTTGAAGAAACTAGAGGGCAAAACGCCCTACAAATTATATTTAGTTATAACATAAAGAAAGTACAAAAGAGTACATAAAAGAAAAAAAATGTGCCGCCTTTACTTGCATCTAGAGGTGGCCAAATGGGTCGTGCTTCGTGGGCTACCCGAAAGCCCGCAAAAAAGCCCGACACGAATCTGGCATGGCCCAAAATAATTTCATGTCGTGCCGTGCTTGGGCCGAGACCTCGGCCGGTGGACGGCACGACACGGTTCGAAATATAGATATTAAATAAAGTGCATATCGACCTCAACTCAAATGAATGAACCTAGTCATGTGGTACCGCGGTTTCCTCTCAACCAACAGGTTTGGTTTGAATCCCCTAACCTCCTTTGAGGTTTTGTTCCTTTTTCTCAATTTGTGGATTAATGGGCTGAATATTCTATTTCGGGCCGTCATTGTAGTGGGCCTAACGGGCTGGGACGGCACGCTTAACATATTTTATGCCGTGCCGTGGACCATCACCTCCTCCCGTGGACTGGCACGGCACATCTCGATAATAATTTTGTGCCGTACCGGCCTGATATTAAACGAGCCGTGCTTTCATGGGCCTAGGCTGTGCCGTGACGGGTGACCCGTTTAGCCACCTATACTCGCATCAAGAACCCACGATACTCAATTCTTACATCTGATTTGTAGCACTCAGCCCACCGGCCAATTAATCGAGCAGTGGTCAGCTCATGGGCAAAAGAAAAAACAAAAGCCCTTCTTTTTATTGAGGTAAGAATAAAGCCCTTGATCCTAGCTTGGATATTTATTTGGGCTGTCAGACTTCACAGATGCTAAACAGAAAAGCCCATAGTAAGAGGCCTAAAAAGACTGATATAGTGATACCTTTTTGTTTTGCCTGATTTCATCTTCCTCCTCCTATAGTTACGAGGTTGCTCAGCTAGCTCGTCCGGGTCCGTCACCGCTGGGCCCAGATTCCTGCTTTGTCTTGACCGCGGCGTTCATGGTCAGATTCCTCCCGTCCTGGCAGTGCGAGATGCCGAAGGAGTGGTGTGCTCCGAAGAGGGCCACCATGTCGTCGACGTCGAGACCCTTCATGGCGAATATGTGAATGAGATCCTGGAGCAAGGAGGTGAGCCCGGCCGTCGTGGGCATGGGGAAAGAGAAGCAGCCGGATATCTGCCAAGGCGAGGATATCGGTGCAGGGGTCGGTGGCCTTGCGGACCACATGCTCGGCTTTCGGGCAAGACGAGCTGTAGAAGTCGTAACGTAATGGCCCTGCCATCGTCTACGCCCTCACTGCAGACATGAGGAGCATGAGCCCAACGGCCACGCATGTCGCCATCACCGTCTGCTTCAGCATCTTAATATTTGTGCACTCCCAACAAGCTCAGCTATATGTATGTGTGCTATGTATTGGTGATGTAGCAAATGATCTTCATGGCGTCATACCCTTTGCTAGTGTTTGACTTTCAGCTCACGAACGTAGTGTAATAACGAGCCATTATTAGGCCAATCAAGTCAAAGAGTGCTCTTTCTTGGTAGTATATATAGGTACTTACAGGGTACTACTATACACTGCATCTGATAAAGGAATTAAACCAACGCAGAAGAGTATTAGTAATTTACATTTTCGTCATGGGAGATCCACAACGAACATATATAGGGGATGCTGTGTTATAATTATCTGCCACGATATACATTGCCACAATTATAGTAAATCCTTTTGGGACAGGCTCCTCCACATGGGTTCATTCATATTTGTCTCCTTGTTCTCTTCCATCGTCGGTGTAAATATATGTCTTAATTTGTAGACCACAGAGCATTATCACGCAAAGGGACTACGATAGAGTTGAACACTAAGTTCGAAGATAAGAAAATTTTAAATTAAGACCTGGAAGTAAATGCATTAACACGGCTCACGTGGGTTTGCAAAAGTGAGGGGGCAGTCTCCTCGTCCGCTGCACCATCGAAGCATGATGAGGAGTACAAGTACAAGGTGATGTGATTACCGTGTTTGTGTGGAATCAAGGTTAATCCGTCTACCAAACTGAACATAGTTCAGTTGGCCTATCAACAACAGCGAACAAGACTTGTGTAGATGTCATGATAAAACCGATTCGGTCTTTCAGATGAACAAAAGTATAGGATGCCACTAGTACAGGATGAGCCGTTGGAATTCAATACCAGTGGTGGTTCTTGCTGACATCATCTAGAACAGCCATTGGAATTTCAAATTTCACTTGTGGTTCTTGCTCATAGCATCAAGAATTATTAATAGCTCCTTCTATAATGACATGGCAGAGCACCTGCCTTATTGCTTCAAAAAAAATAAAGAATATCATTTGGAGAGCCCACTAAAGCGCAGCCCATTAGACTCAATTCATCGCAAGCAGTAATCTCTATATACCAGGAATAAAGGTCCGATAGGAGCAAGTGGTTGTTCTCTTATGTGTTTTAATCTTTGTTTTTTCATATTCTATGTTCATCGCCTCATCCAAGACTAGCTCGCGGCAGTGTCGTTACTTCGAAGCTGAATGCCCTCAGATCCCATATGACTGACATTTACGAAAGGAAATGAGGATTCAGGTTTCGGAAAGCAAGCAAATGGAAAGGTTTCCTTGGCATACACAACAAATGTGTTCTAGAGATTACAGGTATGACTGGGTCACTTAAAAATGCCATTGCGGTGCCGGCCGGAATATCCCGTTCTGTTCCAGTGGAGATACAGAAGACTGCCATTCCGACCATTTCCGGATGATTTCGGCCATCTCAATCGTTTTACTAGTACCGGTACAGAAGAGGCCCATGGCTTGCGCCTCTTGCCCCTCGAGCTCTCGGCGGCGCTCAGTTCAGGCTGCAGGCTGCTACGGATAAAAGGCCATAAGGGTTATATT